>CM035409.1:76784601-76924872 GCA_020310875.1 Ceratopteris richardii
TACTTTACTCATAGATCGTATATTTTTTTAATACTTGATAAACTGAGCTCAAGAAGATTTTCAGATAGAGTACTAGAAAACAAAACTTCTCTTTTTCTTCTAGAAAATACAATGCACTTTCTCATATGAGAAGTACTACTCAAATTATCTTTTATCAATGCAAAGATGGGAATCAAACTCCTAACAACATTTGGCACATAGAGAGATGTTAGAAAGATCATGCGATTTTATATATTGGGCCTACCTCAGGAGTTAGTTACATACTCACTTTGGACCAAATAAGATAGATGAATGACACTGGTAATAGGTAGGAGACAAAGATAGATGAACGAGTACCTAAAGGAGGCTACTTTAAATAATAACTACTTGATCAAATAATAATTATTATGTGTAATATACAAAATATGGATAATATGCTGAATGTATGATGGATCTAGGTATGAAATTTGAGAGAAGTGTGCCTAAGAGTTAAAGAAAGCGAAAATGTGTGCTTAAGAGTTAAAGAAAGTGAAAATGTGCTTGAATATGAAGATAGAATAGATTGTTTGTGAGGAAACTAACAAACAAACCTACAAGATCTAGAATATAATTAAGATCATCGTTTTGCGCACACACAAGGGTCCATTTAAATTTTATAACCAAGTTGGTCCCCAAAAACTCCTCTCATGAAATCTGTCGCGATGTGGGGGGATTTCTAGGATTGTGTTTTTATGATGTTTTTTATTAATGTTGGCCTTATTTTATGCTTAAAATATGAATTTAATATAAACTCTTGATTTGATAAGTTTTTGTGAGATTAAATCTAAGCCTCTCAATTTAAAACAACTTTAAGTGAAAAGCACTTTGAAAAGCTCTAAAATAGGGTTTATTATTTGATGGTCTAATCTAAGTCAGATGATGGAATGCTTTATAGCAATAAATAGCTCTTGGCGAGTACTTTCTAAATATGCAATAATAATGTTTGACCATCTTTGACCAAACCATTCCTAAGAAATGGAAATGGAGCACTTAAGGATTGTTGGAAATCTAGGGTTCTAAAGCATAATTGACATTGTTTCCAATAATGCCTCCTCAATGTCATATTGGGGTTAGATATAAGAATGTGCAGAACTTTTGATATCTTTCTCTTGATAATGCTGGAGTAAAAATATCTACCACATTGTCACTTGTAAGAACATAGATAAGCTCAATGTTGTTAGAAAATATGTCATTGTGGAAACGTTCCACTAGGGATCCCATCTATAGGTTTATAAGTAAGATAAATTTAATTTTTGGAAATGATCAGAAATGTTAAAAAATGGTAAAAATAAGGCTACAATTTTTTATCAAATAATATGATAGAGCTCAATGAGAGCTATCTAACCAACAGCTCTTTATCTAAATCACCATGCAAAAAGGCTGTTTTAATATCCATTTGGAATAACTCCAAATCCAAGGGAGCTGTGAGAGCAAATAACACACGTAATGTGGTCATTTTAACCACCGGAGAGAACACCTCTTGGAAATCAATGCCCTCTTTTCCGGCATATCCCTTAGCAACCAGCCTTGCCTTATACTTGGGTTTG
This sequence comes from Ceratopteris richardii, assembly GCA_020310875.1. NCBI lineage: Eukaryota > Viridiplantae > Streptophyta > Polypodiopsida > Polypodiales > Pteridaceae > Ceratopteris > Ceratopteris richardii. Next base: position 76,786,167 of record CM035409.1, read on the forward strand.
CCTTCAACAGTTTTGATTTTGTATACCCACTTGTTTGGAATGGCCTTCCTACCTTTGGGCAACTCAACCAAATCCCAAGTATCATTTGCATGCAAGGCTTATCTCTTCCTGCATGGCTAACTTCCACTTCTTCTTGTGCTCACATAGCTTTGCCTCTTTATAAGTGAGAGGCTCACCGTCATCTGATAACATAATGTAATGTACAGAGGGGTCATATTTGTTCATTGGCCTCATAGTACGAATGAGAGAATTAATTCGGGAATTAATCGTTTAATTTGTTTAGTTCGTTTAGATCCAAAATAAAATTCGTGAATTTTATCCATATGGAGAGAATTTTATTTTATACATATATATATATATATATATATATATATATATATATATATATATATATATATATATATATATATATATATATATAGAGAGAGAGAGAGAGAGAGAGAGAGAGAGAGAGAGAGAGAGAGAGAGAGAGAGAGAGAGAGAGAGAGAGAGAGAGAGAGAGAGAGAGAGAGAGAGAGAGAGAGAGAGAGAGAGAGAGAGAGAGAGAGAGAGAGTGTGTGTGTGTGTGTGTGTATATATATATATATATATATATATATATATATATATATATATATATATATATATATATATATACATATATATATATATGTATATATATATATATATATACATATATACATATATACATATATATATATATATATATATATATATATATATATACATATATATATATATGTATATATATATATATATATATATATATATATATATGTATATATGTATATATATATATATATATATATGTATATATGTATATATATATATATATATACATATATATATATATATATATATATATATATATATATATATATATATATATATATTAAATGCATGTATGAAATTATGAATTATATTGGATAACTAAGAAAAATGCTTGCATGTAAACATCTTAATGCTCAATTAGTGATAATTTAAAACATATTTCATCATTGTATAATTCATTATTCAATAGGCAGATCATAATTTATCATGATTGTCAAAATCATAAACCTAAAATACCACACATAATACATAAGATCATAGATGACAAACATTAGAATCATAGACCATTACATGAAAGTATAATATGAGAATTTATCATTTTCGGTGGCTCATGTGACATGTCTTAACAAAACAATCAAGATACAAAAGTCAACATCATCATGTATAATATTCTCACTATCATAACCAACGAACATGCAACTTAAAAATATCTTAAAAAATTTTGCATCAAAAAATTTTATAAAATTCGTGCCCAATGAATTAAACGAATTTTATTTCGGGGCAAAAATTCGCGAATTTTTTATACTATGATTGGCCTCCTAGGACGTGTAGATCTTCTTACCCAATGATCCACATTCTCTGGCAATGGATCGACAACAGAGTTTCAAAAGATTTGGATGTTGGCACACAAGTCAAAGATGAAAAGTTCAAGGATTTATTAATTTTATTGAAAAACTGGGTCACAATTTTTTTTTCATTAGTGAAAACCTTTAACTAGCTCTTGTCACTAGAATTGCAATTCTGAACTGCTTTTTACAGAAAAACCTGCACTATTTTACTCTTTTGAACTAGGCTTTCAGCAGGAATTATTGTGTCTATATACGATGTCAATGTACTTATTATAGTAACTCATTATTTATAATAATGACAATCTTTTACAATTTATAGTTTTACTTGTGTGTTGTTTAGTACTAGAGGGTATGGTGAAATAGCTGTTGTTTGCTGTGTCTTAGTTTGTTTTCCTGCATGTTCTCTCTCTTTCTCCATTAACCATTAGTACTAAACTCTTTGAGGCACTTTTAGTATCTTCCTAAGGACCACTAGAAAAGTATTGGTGTGGACTTCCAAAAGGACTATGAGAATATTGTATGGGAAGATCAAAGTCTCTTCAATCACCTGGCTGATTGAGAATGCAACTATAGCCAATGCTCTATACTTTTCTTTTTGAATTCTTTATTTCTCTTTTCTTTTCTTAAATTATATGGGCTTATGTTAAATTTTGTCCTTTAATGATTATCATACTTTGCTGTTTTTGGCATTATTGTTGGGTTTTGTTGTGATTCATAAATTCTTGACCATTTTGGAAGGCAATTTCTTCTCTTGATGTATTGTTTGTAGCAGAATATGTTACTCTTTATGAGTAAACTCGTTTTGTTCTCAATATGTAATCATACTTATTCTTGTGTTTGTGTTTGGCATGTTAGATGTAAAAGGATCTTTCTCTGACAGCATATGCATGGCTGGTATTCCCTTGCAAGGTAGGGTAGTACGATGCCCTAGATGCCAAGTTATTCTCATAGAACCTGACGTGGAAATCTATGAATGCCCAGAATGCTCCACTTGTCTTCGAGGTCAGAGATAAAACTACTGATCTATCATGGTTCAATTTTGTTTGTGTCCCTTCAGTTCTGCTTACCTGAATGTGCTTGTGTGTTGCGTTCTTTTACTTATATTCAGCTAAAAAAAAGTCTCACTCTCAAAACAAATCATCACAAGAACTCCCAAATGAGAACACTGATGCCATACCAGCTAATCAGCATACAGACAATGTATGTGAAGTGTTAGATAAGCTTAATGGTATTGAGGCAAGTGATTATATGCTCAAAGACGGTGGATATATCTCAGAACCATCCAGTTTTCAGGTTGTGTCGAAATCCGAAAATGGAAGTGAGGGGCATTCACATTTTCAAAGTCAGTCTGCAATTTCAATGGTTAGTATGTGTCAGCCAGATGCTATAAGCAACGACATCATAAACACCGGTGAAGAATGTAAAAATATAAGAACAGAGGAAGCTTCAGGCTGCGGAATTGCAGGACATGTTTTAAACTGTGAAGAAAATCAATGTGTTGATGCAGAAGAGGCTGCAGAAGAATGTCTGAAGCAGGATGAAGATTTAAGCAAGCAGTGTGACAAGGGTGTAAAACAACAAATATGTAATGTTGTGGGATCATGTGATATTGTCATTGGTGGGTGTCTAAGGGAGGAAAATCAAGATCAGAGATGTACAGCTGTTGAACATAGCAATTGTACTGCTTATAAAGAACAAAGTGGCTCTGCACTTGAAGCTCTCTATGCAAACGGAAAAGAACAGAAGGGTGGAAGGGAAGAAAATGAGAGTCAGAGGGGTAGAATTGTTGAACATAGCAATCCTATAGTTCTTCGAGATGAAGATGTCCCTACTGTTGAAAGTGTGTGTGTCGATCAAAAGAATCAAGAAGGATGCAAAATCTCAAATGGACAGAGGGGCAGAATTGTTGAACATGGCAATCCTAGAGTTCTTCGAGACGAAGATGTCCCTGCTGTTGAAAGTGTGTGTGTCGATCAAAAGAAAATCTCAAATGGAACAGATGATATGGTGTTTGAATCTGAAGTAGTCAGGGATACTGAATGTGAACTCTCATTCAAGTATATATGCTCGAGTTTGAACTCAAATCGCCAGCTTGGAACTGAAAAGAGGGCTCAACGGTTTTCAAAGCTCTCTCAAAATGCTTCTGTACATGAAGATCAAGCGCAATCTGATCCAAATTTTCCAGTAGGCCATTCATCTTCAAACAATGATGATTCAGAGGCTTCTGAAACATACTCAGCATTGTCTGAATCGTCATCTGATGATATCTCGGATTCAGGGTTTGATTTTCCTTCTCCATCAGAAGAGAATAAACAGTCTGCAAAATTATTAGAGGAATTTGTGCATGGAAAACAGCCTTCTTCCTGTAATGTTGCAGCTCCACATCAGTTAGAATGGCAAGATGCTTCATATGATTCCAAACTGTCCATCTCACAGGATTTAAATGGTCCAATCAGTCTTTCAGCTGATGGTATGGTTCCTTCTGATGTCTACGGCGGGATGGATCGGAACATTGTTGAACATGAACTCTCCAGCAATACGGATTTTACAAAGAAACAATCTTCCAATCAATTTTCCGAGGTAGATCTTATGAAGGAAGCCGATTCAGATCTGTTTGATGGGGCAATGCAAGGCTCAGGTACTCTTTCATGTGTGAAAAAAGAAAAAGAACATTTTTTTTTGTATTCAAAGCTGTGGTAAGTGCAGATGAGATAGTGGATCTGAAATTTATTAATGAACCTTTGTGTCAATGCAGTTTCTGGCATACAAATAGATTCAACTGTTAATGAAGGCAGGCTTGTGAATTCACCTAGTAAAAAGCACAAATTGAAGTCAAATACTGAGTTCAGCATTGGGATGGTACAAGAACTTCAATCTTCTCTCAAAAAACAAAATTTTCAGCAGAAACCAGAAGCTATCATTGTAGATCCTTCTACAAGTTCATCAGCAGATATTAACTGGGTATATATGATTGAGAATTCTGAGCTAATGAACGACATTACAGATTACAAGGATTCTAATTCAAAAAATCTGTTTGGCTGCACAAATAACACTACTCAAGATGAACATCAAGGCGAGGAAAAGGACCTTTATGCTTTGCAACCAGAAAGGGATCATCAAGTAGATCATTCCTACTATGGTGGAGTGGATCTGCATCATGGGAATCCATCTATGAAGTTGGGTGCGGAGATGCACCAAAGGATAGGATTCTCGTATGGAATGCAGGGTTCTTATTCAACAGATGCATCCAAGGGAAACAAATATAGATTCCAAGAAACAACACTAAATGAGACCTTTCCATCAACAGAAAGGCATAACACAGCTGCCCCTAAGATTGCTGAATTTCCATTCCAAAACCCGTATGCATGCAGATATGGCAAAAAGCATCCCAACTACAATATGGAAGGTGATCATTTTAGGCCCAACAACCTCATGGAAGGACCTAGAGTTTGTGCAAATGCATCTTGTTCATATCATAGATCCTTGAACCATTTGATGATCCCAATGCAGATGCCTGGTCATGTATGCTGTCAGTATGCATATGAGCATAGCTTTCCAATTGGCATGCAATACTCCCATTGCCAACATCTCCATGCTTCACCATTTCATGTACCGCCTTGTATCCATTGTCTACAAGGAGAGGGGCATTATCAAGTCCATTCTCAGGCGTCAAAAAACAATCAGAATTATCAAATTCAGCCATCCTATATGCCCAGCTATCCTCCAGCATGCTTATCTGCCAGATTTACAGGTGTTCAAGATACTGTAATGCCTAGAAAGAAGCCCCTCAAATCAGAAAGAAGGCTTGAATGTTATCCTCCCTTACCCCAAGGGGGGGCTGTTCCATATGTCATCTGCAGGCTATGTAAATATATCCTGCAGGTGCCTGTAAATCTTTTCCCTGGCAATGGAGCAGCTCAGAAGTTGCGCTGCAGCTCCTGTGGTAAAGTATCCAAATTCCGTGTTCCTGACAGTATGGAGAAATCTGATACGAGGGCCCTACGGACATGGACTATGAGATCTAGTAGTGGAACTTCACAAAGGTCCGTCCCGTCAGTCAAATCGGATGTCAAGAGCAGAGAGTTTTCTACCCCAGCTGTAAGCCAGAGTGCAGAGCCCTCATATGGGAGAAATCTGCATTCTCAGTATAATCAAGGCTCCATAAGTGCACATCATCGTCCTGTGGTTGGAATTTCTGAAGTTGTGAACAAGAATATGTTTGATAAAGGATTACAACGAGAGATGACCCTCAAAATGGACCTCAATCAGCATGAGATTAGTGCCCAGAGATCTTTTGTCATTGATAAGCCCATTTCCCAAGATGAATTTTTCTTCAAAACCTTATCGAGGAAAAGTGAGGTTGACACTTCTCAAAATCTGTTCGATGGTTTCAAGACTGTCTCTCCAACATTGGATTTCAACAGTGTGTCGAATCATGATCCCTTCAAGAATAATAATGTGTCTTTGGATTGTATTGGTGATGAGAAGGACGAGGGACTTGATTTTGGGGCTCCAAGAGCATCTGATGGTGAATCTTTAGATCCTGAAAGCAGAATGAGATCTCCTGAAAATATTGAATCAGTGGATCAACTCAGGTGCAGAAGCCATTCTTTTGGAGAACATGAACCATGGGTTAGTGAAATTGAGGGCTTTAAACAGAAATGCAACATGGTCCAAGACGGAAAGCCTAAGGTATCACTCATCAAACTTCTCAATCAGGAATCCGTAAAGTTTGCGATCAATATTGAAGAGAGTGGTTCCTTTGAAGATTTCATGTCTGCATCTGGGCTTCTGGCTGCAAATTCACCAATACAAACTGAGCATCGGAATCTCAAAGTTACGGAGAGCACAGTTCAGGCTCAGAAACATAGAGCTCAAGGGATTGTGAGAAAAGGATCAAAGTATGTTGCAACTCTGGTGACAAGAAGCTTGAGGGGTCGATTTCAGTGAAAGAGAATCAGTTTGTTTTCTACACAAAGCTATTTTATCCTTGTATATGTGAATGATTTGTAATGCTTTTTGTTTTTGTAGGAATTAGTATGCACAGAAATTCTTCATACATAAACATGAAGAAATAGCAATTTTATTACATATTTAGATTCATAATTCTAGAACCTATTCTAGCTGTACTGATAGCCCTCACAAACAACAATATGCATCCATCAAGTTTGATCCCATCAAAATACCACAAATTATTTAGGTATTATATTCTTACTACACGATTGGCATATGTAAATATCTTTGTTACAGTATGAAGATTCGAATACCTTGATACTGATTGATTTTTTTGGCACTTAAAGAGCTTTTTTACTTATATTTTTGATATAGTATGATGCTGTTGCCTTCGACTTTTATTTCTGCTTGTTCGAAAAGCAGAAGTAACACGTGCGTTACATTCAATCTTATGCTTGTAAAACAACTTCAGCCGAACTTATGGATAGCATTACAAAATTTTTAACCCAGCTTAGCTTCACTTCTGCTGTGTGAATCCTACCTAAAAGAGCACAACCTGTTGTCTCTTTCTTATTGATTGTGTAAGTTTTTGGACCTACTGCTGTAAGTTATACTGAATTCGAAGTTATCAGCAGCACTGCATTTACTAATACACTTTGGCTGGGCTCCATTACTCTTATTTTATTTCAACTTTGGTTTCCAGAATTACAAGATGTGAGTATTTTTGGTGTTTTGCCTGCATCAAGTACCCTGTTTTTGTTATGACTTTGAAAAGATTGGCACTGTTGGATTCCTCATAAATAGACTTATGATCAATGCTTTATATTACTGAGTCTCTGTACAACTTTCTGTGCAAATACAACCACATATGTCCCTAAAGAAAGCTAGTATTGTCATCGATGCATATATATATGTCCATTTCTATTGCATAGATTGAAGCACACATGTTGGCATTTACTTCGGTAGCAGGTACCATAGTTCTTCCTCTATGTGAGTAGTAAGGCAAACATAAACAAGGAAACATACATTGTATACATGTACATCCATTTCATACATTCCTGTGAAACATCTACAAGCAGGAATGTATGAAACGGATGTATGTATGTATGTATATGTGTATTACTAAAGGCATGCAACCAGCTCTGCATAGTTCACACATGAAGGTCTGAAGTCTTGCCTTGTACGTATTTGCTACATGTATTGGTAAGATCAGAGGTAAGATCATGCAGGTCTGCACTCCCACATATAGGTCTAGTGTCAACCCGTGCAAGTTTGTCTATACTCTGCCACACAGGTCAGGTGCAGATGTCAGTCATCGAATGCTTACTCACAAACTGGCCACTTTTGGTACTCGCAGCGGAAGTCAATGTTGCCTCTGTTCTTGCAGGAACAAATCAGGATTCTTAGTGATCTGCCTTGCTGTTCCTCAGTCAGGTATAAAGAAGGGTCTGTCTAACTGAAGCTGGTTCTGTTTCCCAATTTGTGCATGCTTCCAACATCATCATGGTTGAACCTAGTCATTTGCTGCAGCCTGATCTTCAGGGCCTTCAAATTTTGGCGAATGGCCCCGTTAGCAGCCTCAACCTTCTTAACCTTCTCTTGATTACATCATTCCCAAGGACCATCATACTCTTGTAGCTATGGCTAAAGATATCCTTCACTATGATTTGAACCCCAATCCTCTATGCATCAGAATCCAGGCTAGGTAAAGCTGTCGTCGAACCTGAGAAGATAGCCTTTACAGTTTTTGATTATTGTTGTGGGGTAGTTTTTCACATTCCTGAAGATAAGGGTTGTTTTATAGTTGATGTAGCTCAACATATAGTTTCTGATTTTCAGCATGATACTTTGGAATAGGTATATCATTCTATTTAAGGTTCACATGAGATTATCTTGAAGACCCCCAAGGAATGTGAACGTTTAGTTGGCCATTGCCCAATTTGTCTTTTTGGTGGTTTGACCTATGTATTCCCTTGGAAGCTTGTGTGCCATGTTCATGAGGAGTTTTTGCATCATGTCTTGTTTGGGTGGACCTCATGGATCTATTGTGCGACCTTTGGGGTGATGTGGGTGAGGTGGCTAGTTGTCTTGGCATATTCTGTGTATTACACTCTTCAGTTTCGAATGATCATTGGATACATGTGTTATGGGAGGTGAAGAAAACATTTTTAGCCTCTATGACTCACATTATGGATGGAGCAATCTCATTAGAGCTAGCTTCCATTGTGGTAAGCTCGATCATTGGTTTCAATTTCACCTCACACTACATAATGAAGAGGTTCCCATGGTTCTTGCATATCTTGACAACTTGATTCAGGTTCCACACGAGTATATCTTTGGTATACTGCAAACCACATCCACTTTTTCGTCCACTGAGTTTCAACATTGTTATATCCCTCCATGGTCAGCCCTGCAGGACCAAACATATCCCTGAGTACAACACATTGCACAAGCCATATTCATACACAGAGAATCGGACATCAGACTCTCCTCTTGGCTATATGATTCACAAAGACCCACCTTTAATCGTGGGAGCTCGCAGCCATACACGAGGACCACTACCTCAAGGGCATGCTGTCCCATATGAACATGCCCACATCATATAGGTGTGTGGGTGGCTCTATCCATGAGCGATGGGTCAAGATGTGCTGCACGTTTGAATGTCACAAAATGAGCCCTAAGAATCCTATTTATAGGACTCCTGTCCAAACGTCCGAGTTCACCCTAGGACACATGCTCATAATTGACAAGTGCCCATCATGAGTCAGATGAGGTTGGAGATGTAATGAACATATACTTGCTAGCACTATGGAAGACAACAATCGCTATGTCCCGAAACCCGTAGGAGATCTGGATGGGTATCTGCAATTATGTTCGACCAAGTGTGAAGTTTTCGATGAGTGTGAATTTCCCCACCTCCTCTAATAGGACCCAAGGCTCATTTGTTATCCATGTATACACTACACTTTGACGCTTGGGCCTTGGTGGAATCACTCAACATATTTGTTTGTTGTAGGGTTGATTGTATGGGACACTATGCTTATGGTAATGGTCACTTGTGTAGTCGCTAGTTTGTGTTGACGTATGCTTGTGAGATGAGACAATGGATTACCATGAGATTTTGAGATTTGTAGACATGATGCAACCCATTTTTTTTACACTGGTGCAGAATTGAGAATTCTTATCTTGAGAGAATGAAGGAGCAGAATTTGAGAGCATAAAGAGATGTTTACCTTAACCTTTGGATCTGATATTAAATGTTGGTTTTTGGCACATTCTAACACGTGAAAATAGATTGATTAACAAACATATAAGAAAGGAGTCCTATAAGTCATGAGAGGTGCATCATACCTTTTATGTTAGTTACATAATTGAACTTTAGTAGCTTTTCTAGACCTAAAAGTTTTAAAAATATCAACAACTTGCTCATGTGTCAGGACATGCACAAAGTCAAGCTCCTTTGCAAGAACACTCTTTTGAACATAATGCTACTACACTTCAATGTGTTCAATGCTTGCATGAGATATTGGGATTTTTCTAAACTCGATGATGTTCATGCTACCCAAAATAGTGTATCTTCAACTCATGATGTAAATCACATAAGAGTTTTTGCAACCATGATCTGTGACATGCAATAACCATTGCTATACTTTTATGTTTGACAATGCCATTATTGGTTGCTTTCTATTGTTTAGACTTATCACACCTCCGCAAAATTGAAAACATAATTAGTTTTGGATCTTCTATTATATGACAATCTTGTCCGGCTTGCATTTTTGTCTCCTATATATAGACTTGTAGTTGACTACCATGAGTTTATAATTGTACTTTGTTTTTTTGATTGATGTGCCATTTCTATAAAACCATTTTCATATTGTATTGTTGCATTAGTAGACATGTAGATTAATCAATGGGATTCTCATCTTAATTACCATGAGATATAGATGTGCATACCTTATCAAGTATGCGTTTTTGTTAATTGTTTTGATCTTTAGTTTGGTTATTTTGGTAGGATTCATTATGATTGAGTTTTTCCATGATTGTTGGATGCGAGGAAATCTCACTTTGTATAGATCTTATTACTTTATTATTGTGTGTGTGTGTGTGTGTGTGTGTGTGAGAGAGAGAGAGAGAGAGAGAGAGAGAGAGAGAGAGAGAGAGAGAGAGAGAGAGAGAGAGAGAGAGAGAGAGAGAGAGAGAGAGAAAGAGAGAGAGAGAGCAATCTCTGATGAAAACCCCTCGTTTTTGGTGTACTACACGGAATTTGATGCAGAAGGCGAAAGTACTCGCCGGCTAAAAACTCGGATCATACACATGGAGTTTGATCATAATTCTTACCACCCAGCCACGTACTCCCCTAGTTAATTCCATCTTCCCTCCTCATGAATACTCCTTAATGGCTACACACATGAGTGCCACTTGGCACTCATGTGTGAGCCCATCTAATAAGAGATTAGAGATAGTTCATACCTCTCTCTTAAGAGTTATTCACATAACGTTTCCTTCCCCTTAATTCCATTTTTGTCCTCAAAAATGGTATTGGAAGGTTCTATTTGAAGATAGAATCAATAGAGTAGTACTCCCACTATATCCCCATGTATGACAATACATGGTCATATCTCCGTGTTGTTTCTCGTATCCTTCCCCTTAAGAATAAGTGACTTCTCGTCCGTTTCTCTTGAGTGCGTAGTATGCTCGCGGGCTCATGTGGAATAGATTGAACAAATATAGGCTTTACTACCTCACTGTCTAGAATGAGGTTGTCAGATTCACCTAGCCTTTTCTTAAGCCGGCTAACATGAAAAACTGGATGTATCTAGCTATTCTCTTGAAGTTGGAGCTGGTAAGCCATGTTTCCTATTCTCTTAAGTATTTGGAAAGGTCAACAATACCTAGGAGATAGTTTTGGACAAGGTCCTGTCTTCATGGTTTCAGATCTAGATGGAACTCTAAGATAGACTTGCTCTCCTACCTCAAAGTCGATGTCTCTCCTTTGAGGGTCAACATAGGCTTTAGCTCTATCCTGAGCTCTCCTAATACTATCCTTAGCAAGCCTAAGCATATCGTTCATCTCTTCCAAGAAGTCCTTAGTAGCTTGAACTTTTTCATTCTGCAACCCTACTGCATAAGGAGCTCTTGGTTGAAACCCATACATAAGCATAAATGGACTATGCCCAGTGGAAGAGTGCTTGGCACTATTATATGCAAACTATACTATAGGTAAGTACTCTTCCCAATTAGTTTTCCTTTCATTCACATATGCTCGAAGCATATCTTCTAGGATTTGGTTAACCCTCTCTGCTTGCCCATCCGATTGTGGATGCTCGACCGTACTCATGCTAAGTTTCGTATCCAACCTTTTGAAGACCGCTCTCCAAAAGTGGCTATTAAATTTCCTATCTCGATCAGAAACTATGTCTAAAGGAAGACCATATAACCGATATAGGTTCTCTATAAAAAGTCTAGCCAACTCAGGTGTCTTCACTATAGTACGTGTTAGAATAAACCTAGCCATTTTGGTTAACCTATCCACAATCACCCAGACTGAGTCGTGCCCTCTCTGTGTCTTAGGTAATCTGACTATAAAGTCCATGGAGATACTCTCCCACTTCCCATTAGGTATATCCAATGGGTGGAGTCCTCCAATCCTCAACCTTTCAGCTTTATTGACCTAGCATTTAGTGCACTTAAGCACATACTCTAGGATGTGGTTATGAAGTCCAGGCTAGTAAAATTGCCTCTTAACAAGATCATAAGTCTTGTTAATTCCTGGGTGTCCCACACTAGGTGTGTCATGACACTCATATAAAATATGTCGTCTCATCTCAAAATCTCTAGGAACACACACCTTACTTCTATATAATAGATATCCATCATGGATACTATAATTCTTCCACTTGAATCCTTCTTGAGTACCCATCGATACTCCATCCTCATTGGAAACCCGCATATCACCATCCCCATTCTCTATGGCTTCCCAAGTCTCAGAATATGTTGGATCAAGCCTACATTTCCCTTTGATGGACTCAAGTAGCTCACTAGTGAACTGAGTAAAGCTCAGTCCATTGAGCATAGGCATGCGGCTAAGTGAATCAACCACTACATTAAACTTTCCCTTCCTATACCTAAGCTCATAATCAAACTCCTAAAGGGTCTCTTCCCATCGGGCTTTACGACCTTTAAGGTTTGTTTGATTAGAGAGCCACTTAATGCTCTCTTGATCAGTCACTATCGTGACTTTGGCACCATATAGATAATGACACAACTTCTTCAAAGCATGGATAATTGATTACAACTCCTTATCATAGACGGAGTAATTCTTCTGAGCCGGTTCTAGTTTCTTACTCTCAAAAGCTACTAGTCGACCATCCCGAACTAAAACCGCTCCTATAACAAAATCACTCGTGTTAGTCTCAACCACAGGGTTTATTGGGATATGCTATATGTAAAAGTGGAGTTGTAGCAATGGCTACTTTCAATCTCTCCATACTTTGGTTCTGTTTGTCTCTGCAATGAAAGGCTTTCCCTTTCCCTTTAAGCTGTTTCGTCATTGGGACAAAAATTTTGGCATAATTCTTAATGAATCTTCCATAAAATCCTAATAAACCTAGGAAGATCTGCAGCTCTTCCAGGTTCCTTGGATGTGGCCATTCTATAATAGCCCTTACTTTTTTAGGATCCATCTGGATTCCATCCTGTGAGACTATGGACCACCTTTTTGCCCTTTTGAGGGGCCGTACTACTCTTTGGTCCTCTTTTCTTTTCTTCCTCCTTCTTGAGTGGACAGTTCCACTGTGAATGGCTAGGAGACAGACACCTAAAGCACAAGTTCTCTCTCTTAGCCCTCTCAAACTGCTCGGTAGGTAACCTAGGCCCTTGTGATCTTTGTTTCTTAATGAAGATTTTGTTTTTTCCTAATGGAACTTTCTTCTTGAACTTAGTCGTACTAAGAGTTTTGAGGGGCTGATCCGTCTCCATAGGAGTGTCTTAGTCGTACTAATGAAGATTTTGTTTTTCCCTAATGGCACTTTCTTCTTGAACTTAGTCGTACTAAGGGGTTTGAGGGGCTGATTTTTGAGGACGGTTATGGTCCTCATAAATCTGGGCATACTTGATTGCCTCCTCAAACGTCTTTGGTGCATTTCTTCTTACATCTCTCTTGATGGCTTTATCTAAGCCCCTAACAAACTCTCTAGTTTTTTGGAAGTCATCCAATCCCTTAAGTTTCAAAATGATCTCCCTATAGTGGGATATGTAGACCGTCAAAGGTCTACCCCTCTGGGTGATCCTATCCCACTCATCCCAGTTCCTCTCTTCCTCATTCTCAGGAAGAAACTATTTTAGAAAAATAGTTTCAAACTATTTTAGCCTCCTTGAAACTCATCCACCACTTATAAGCAGACGGGCCAAGCGAGAGACTTGCCTCTAGCACATGGTACTCAGATGGAGTGCCTTTTAGTTGATGCAAAGCATTCCACTTTTCTAGAAAAGTGTAGATTGCATCCTTATTTCTATCTCGGCCATCCCCCATAAAAGTAGTGGCTTCAAGTCTTTCAGGAGGGGAGCTTCCCTAGAGCTCTCTTCTTTGTGCTTACTAGGAAAAGAAAGGTCTTTCCTAGTCATCTCTAGAGGAAGAGTAGAAGTTTCTCTTTCCTTCCTAGGTAGGAAAGAGGTGACATGTGTCTCAAGTGAGATCATTTGAAACTTAAGTTCCTCAATGAGAGACGTCATGCTACCTATGTCTCTCTCTAACCTAAGCATTTGTTCTTTTAAATTTGCAAATTGTTCTTGAGTAACAAACTCATCGAGAAGTTCCTCATAAGTATACTCTTCTTGTTGAGTCTCTTTTCCTTCTAGCTTTCCCTCAACTTCCTGCTCAAGCTCTACCTCTTCCATTGTATGATCAAGGTCCTCTAGTGGTTCTTTAGATGGAGAAGTGTGTTTTATAATTTGTTTTCCCTTGGAATCCATGTTTCACTCCCCCCATTTACTAACTAGAGTATGTGAAAAGAATGGAAGTAAACTTTAAATATGCAAGAAGAGGAGAAATATGACACTAGAGCACTTCCCTAGTACCAAATGAAGGTGCAGAAGCAAAATCCAAGCGTTCTTTGAAGCGTGAAGGCGCTGATCTTCAGTCCTTGCTAGGCCCAAACAAAAATTCAAAATGTCTGGTTGGCTTGAGGAAGTTCTAGTCACCAAAAACCAATAAGAACGATACCAAAATCATATAGCAATAACCTCCAATGATCAAACTGAGTCAAGTTGAAGCAGTTTTGAATTTTGACAATTCTCTCTAGTCCAGCACCTCTACTTCAAAGCTGTGAAGCTACTCCAAGTGAAAAAAGTTGATTCGGACGGCAAATGATGAAAAACTAGGCCCGAAAGTGGCCACCTAGTTTCTGCTAAAGCGCTACAGAGGGATTTTGGTTGACCATCTTCTCCAAATCAATCATCGTTTATTGTTCACGGAAGCCGAGGAGATGCAGCTTCGTAATATGACAAAGATTTCTCAAATCGGACGTCGGATCACCAAGCTATGGTCTGGAGAAAATGGGTATGTCAAGGGTAGGAAGTGGGAAGACAAATCTTCATGAAGGGATCATTTCGGAAGCTCAAAATCGAGAACCTAAAGCCTTTTTAGATATGCTAATAACCCATAACCCAAGTCCACAACCCATAATACATACTTCCATCATTTCTTTTCCCAAAAAACTTGAATCATAGCTTGCTTTGCTCCCCTAATCTTCAAAAAAGAAACTCGAAAATTTAAGTGATTACGTCTTTTTCCACGAATTCCAAATTCAAGAGTGCACAGCTGTCTGAGAAGGGAGGATTTATCCCATATATGAGAACGCACCACGTTTTTCGGGCTATAAATAAGAGGCTAGAAGCTCTCTTTCTTCATCCAAGAGGAGGGGAAGAGGAGAAGAGGGCTCTCCCTCTCCCTTCCTGGCTTGTAGCTTTTTGTGCGTGCACGGGCGGTTGATCTTCAGCTTCTTCGTGGGCTTGGTGTGGCTGTCTTCGTGAAAGTACTCGCCAACTTAAAACTCGGATCAGACACACGGGGTTTGATCATAATTCTTACCATCCAGCCATGTACTCCCCTACTTAATTCCATCTTCCCTCCTCATGAATACTCCCAAATGGCTACACACGTGAGTGCCACTTGGCACTCATGTGTGAGCCCATCTAATAAGAGATTAGAGATCGTTCATACCTCTCTCTTAAGAGTCATTCACATAACACACACACACACATAGAGAGAGAGAGAGAGAGAGAGAGAGAGAGAGAGAGAGAGAGAGAGAGAGAGAGAGAGAGAGAGAGAGAGAGAGAGAGAGAGAGAGAGAGAGAGAGAGAGAGAGAGAGAGAGAGAGAGAGAGAGAGAGAGAGAGAGAGAGAGAGAGAGAGAGCATCTACTTATTTTTAGTTTGATTCCCACTACTGGGCATTGATAGTGTTAGTGGAGATAGGATCATATTTAGTTGATCCTATGCATAGTAGAGCTAGTGGGTATAGTCTTTTAGTTGACTACCATAAGCTGATAATTGAACTTTTGTTCTAGGTGGTTTTGGGGTTTGTGTGGATTCATTATATGTGTGTTTGTGTGCATTGTTATGAGGTATCTCAATATATCTATGTTTTTTTCGTTTTTATGATTCATTTAACTAGTCTGCATGATATATTATGTGATTTCGTGCTTGTAGTTATGTGACATTCATCTTCTATTTGGACTTCTTTAGCCATATTACTCAATATGTACTATGTAACAAATAACTATTTAAAATTTACATTAATTACTAAGGAGGCACATTCACCTTGTTGATTTCTTACATGTTTTCATTATTTGGCTTGTGGTAGTATTCACTAGTATTCACTTGCACGAAGAAAAGTCTCCCCACAAATACAACGTGCATTAGAGGCATCTTCTTTTCCTTCCCATCCACATGCACCGCAAAGAACTTAGCATTCCTCATAGAATTTCTCTTTCTTTTTTGTGCCTTTCATTTTTTGCAATATTTTGTTTCTAGTTATTCTAAGTATTTAGTCTTTCTCTTTTGTATTATCTATTGGAATTCTGATTGTCTCCATCAAATTATTAATAAAATGCACATGCCTAATTTTTATGCTTTTATTAATTAGGTCCAATATGTTTCATCTCCGCTACAATAATTAGGGAGATACTCTATTTTAACATTGGAAAGTTTTCTTCGATATACATAGGAGTGAAAAATGGTCTTTGCTTTTCATCCTCCAATTCATTCAACATAATAAACACTAAATCATCATAATTAAGGGGTAAAAATCTTCTTAATCTTCAACATAGAATCACTAATAGCTATACCAGATCTTTTCTTCATATAGTGCAAGTCATTCTTCAAATGAATCTTTTTAGATTTTGTGTTTGGCTTGTATAATAATTCTAAGGTATCCCAATATTTTTTTGAATAAGAAAGCTTTTGTATGTAATCCATCTTAAAGTTTCTGATAGTTTAAGAGATAGGACCACATTTCTTTTCCTCCTTATATGCCAATGTCTCATGTTGTTGTGTGGTTTGAAGTTGCATTTTCATGGCAGGCTTTGGTTCTTGTTCATTACCTATAATAAAGCTGTTAGCAGGGCAACCGATAGTAGCTACAAACATCGGTGTAGAGGAAGCATGTAAAAGAGAATGCATGAAGATTAGGGGAAGCCAAATTAGTTCTTCCTCAAAGCAAGATGTTTCATTATAAGTAATCAAACTCTCAATATTGATTAACATATATAATATAGAAAAACCCCAATTTTGTCACGAGTCGCTTCATTTTGTATAACTTGATGAGTCCTCAAGCTTGAGGAGCCTAGATAGAGTACTCACATCAAATTTCGTAATTTTCGGACTTCATTTGAACCTCCAAATGAGCCTTAGAACCTAATTTTTAACTAGGCCGAACACTAGGTTTGCAACCGGCCAAAATTAGTCAAAATATAAAGAGAGCTAGAGAGCTCATTTTTGGGTTTAGCTTCTGGATAGTTAGTAGAGAGAGAGTAAAGAGCATTGTTAGAGCTATTTTGTGAGTAATACAAGTGTGATTCTCACCTTCCATTGCGTCTCCTCTTGACTCTACCTTGTGTGTGTGTATGTGTGTGTGCACTTGTGTGCTTCTCACCTTCACCTTCATGCATATCACCCGTTCACAATCTTCATATCACCCTATTTCTTCCATGGATTGAAAATTAAGGAAGTGGAGCTTCTTGATGCAGTACTTACCATTGTCAAGAGCAACACCAAATTTGGCACCGTTGCCTGCGGTGAGGTCTACGACAAACGTGTGATGGTAAGTGTTTGGGGATTAGCATTGGAAGGTAATTAACTAGTGTTTTGTTGTTGTTTTTATGCTATTTTGATCTTCTTTCACCTCCCCTACACTCATCCTTCATCCCCGTACCTTCTTCTTTCATCGCGAAAAATCTCAAAAAATCACCATATCCACCCTTCTCTCCTCATTTCCCTCATTTGAGAGAGAGAGAGAGAGAGAGAGAGAGAGAGAGAGAGAGAGAGAGAGAGAGAGAGAGAGAGAGAGAGAGAGAGAGAGAGAGAGAGAGAGAGAGAGAGAGAGAGAGAGAGAGAGAGAGAGAGAGAGAGAGAGAGAGAGAGAGAGAGAGAGAGAGAGAGAGAGAGAGAGATAGAGGGCAAGTGAGCGTGTGCATTTGCATGTGTTTGTGAATTTTCATTGCAAGATATTGCATCAATAGGAGATTACAACATTGAACATGTAAAAATTTTGATTTTCTACCATATTTGGCAAATGTCGCAATGATTTGAGAAATTCGTATTTTTTGTGAATGCATCATACGCATGGTGTAGAACATCTTAGCGCTTAAAGGAATCCATAACGGCATCTTAAAAATTTGCATTTTCATGAACCATTGTGATTGGCTCATGTCATTGCGACGAAGCATCACCATTGCGATTGGCTCAAGCCATCACGACGAGACTAGACCATCTCAATTGGCTCATGCCAACATGATGACATTTGACCATTGTGTTGTGTTTAAAAACTTGTAAACATCAAAGTACACAACTAAACATGATGAGACCTCCCAAGATCTTCAAAACACCAACCAAATATTTCCAAACTTCAAAAAGCAAACTTTCCTCCAAACTTTCAAGAAAACAGAAATAGGTCACTGTAGCAAAATAACCACCAAAAACTCTTTGAGCAGAGTTTGACAAAGGTAATCATATATCCTGAAAGTAGACTCTGAGTAGATGCTTTAGAAACAAAAAACATCAAAAAAGGTGGAGTATAGCTCCCAAACCAACAACTTGAAGTCAAGGTAAGAAGAAGCCTGCAATAGCAAGGTATGACTAACTATCTGAATTGAAAACTGATGTACCGAAGCAAGAAAACTTCAAGATCTATGTAAATTTTTTATATGCATAGAAAGTGTGAGAGCTAAGAAAACTTCTCCAAGTGAAATCACTCAAAAAGACCTCATAACGACTGAGATATGAAAGCTTGAATAGAGGTATGTCTCTGATGTGGCACCGGATAGACACAAGAAAGAAGATCTGCAAAAAAAACGCCTACTTGCGCGGATTTTTCTCATTGAAATTTGTAAAAAAATGATCTACTTATATAGTACAAGTTGTAAGCTTCGCAACGCAACAAGAATCACTCAATTTGGAGACCTACACTAAGAGAACCACTCTTTTTATTGAGAGGCTATCAACAGAAGCGCCTTCCTTGTCTAAAAATAGACACCTCTCCTTTCCTTCTTACTTTTATCTACTTTTATCTACTTTTGCTCTAAATTTGGAGATGTGAACTCCTCCACATGTTATTTTTCATAACTAATAAGATTCACAAGCTTCCATATACCATTTTTAATAATTAATAAAATCCACAAGATTACAAGACTACTTTAGAGCTTGTTTTTATGTAACACATTGCAATGAGCTCACACCATCGCGATGACTCGCCTGTACCATCGCTTCGATCGCTCTTACCAGACCATTACGATTGGCTCATGCCATCATGATGATACCAGATCATCGTGCTATTTTGACCATTGCGATTGGCTCAAGCCATCACGACGACCCTTGACCATTGCGATTGGTTCACACCATCACAATTGGACTTGACCATCATGACGGCTACTCCACATCATCACGATACACCTTAACAATCAGGACGACCCTAGACCATCACGTGCCTTGCATACCATTGTGATGACCCAACATGCCATTGTGATTGGGCCATGCCATCGTGATTGGGTAAGACCATCATGATGGCTCGTTACCATCGCGATTATGCTGGACCATCACGATGGTTTGACTAAAATCCAAAAATTAGGCTTTTGATTTTCTTGTAAATTTGGAGTTAATTTTGGGTGATTTTTCAAGCAAATGGTGCATCTTCCGGGTCCCTAGCATATGTGTGAAGAAATCAGGGTTTGGTTTCTGTTAAAGTGTGGTCTAAACTTAAGATTTGAATAGGTCTATTAAGGGCATCCAAAGCAGGGTGAAGTCTGGAGCAAAGCAAGGCTTGAGAAGCATGTCTTCTTGGGCAAAAGAGCAAACAATGAAGCATTAGACTTGAGGATAGAAAAATCTCTCAACCCCAATTTCTAGTACATGTTAAATGCGATTAGTGTCATTGATTAATTAGGGTCATGTTAGGAACGATATACGTTCAAGAAACCTTTAATTACTCAAGTTCAAGCTCAAATTAAGATATTACGGCGACAAATCCCAAAGGAAAAGGAAGTTAAACTCAATGGTGTGATAACTTAAACACGCAACAAAAAATGATACCTGACGTTCATAAGTTGACAAGACAAGAGACTAAGTAAAAATGAATCAAGTAATTGAGAAAGAAAGAATCTGTGTGATAACAATTCACATCGAGTGCCTGAGGGAAACAAATTCATGAACCTTAGATCAAGAAAGCACATAGGAAAGGCCGATCGACGTAGTGTTATGACTTGTGAAGCCAGTATTAGAACCACAACACGATCTTGGGCTCAACAATTGAGTGGTTACCCTTACGAACTAAGCTCAGAAACAAGTGAATCAGAGATGTCTTACAACATGGAGAGATCAGAGGGTGGTTCAGGGTTAGCATAGTTAGAAAGACCCGAAGTACCATACAAAACTCAGTTAGAGTACATTCGAACCAACCAGTTAGGTGCTCGCATCATTGAGGACGGTTTGGGGAGGTCTATAGTTCAATTGAGAAATCCGGATCAACTCATTGGATTGGAGCATCCAATGGTTAAATTTGAGAGAGACGCTTATATCGATAAGGAGGGAACAATGTATATAATTTCCAATCGACCCGATAGGACCAATGAATTTGGGGTAGTGATTCTTGAAGCGAAAAGGGATGATTTAGAACAGGAGAAGTTAGATGGTGAACCTAGAACACCAAGAGGTAAATCATTGTTGATACGGATGCTCAACCCAAAATGGATCCCTCAAGATAACAAAAGTACTGAGTTATTTCTAAACAAGGATACTCATGAGGCATTCTAGAGGTATGGGTTTGAGCAACCAAGAGAAGTAGGAATAGTCACTATCCATGAGTGCAAGGACCTAGAGACACCTGGAAAAGTGGTGTACTTAGAAAACACTTCAGAATGAGTGTTTGTGGTTTCAAAGCATGGAGCACATGCCTATACATGGAGGGATGATATGTTTTTCCCCCACCACAAGCTATTGTTGCCTTTGGACACCAAGGGGCAGGAACATCCATGGCTCATGGTTCCCAAAGAGAAAAAGGCAAGGAGAGACCTAAAGTGAGCTTTGCTAACACGATAAGGAGAGACGGATCAACATTAGAAACAGATAGGATGGAGAGGCCAAGAGAACTGAGACCCCAAGGGCTAGAGACGACTTTCTACTACCTAGGCCCAAAGAGCACACCCGAGAATATTGAGACCCACTCAACTAGTGAAATCCATGAAAAATTATTTCGATGGGATAGGAGATCCCTATGATCACGTAGCCGAGTTCAAGCAAGTGCTAAGAGCTGAACAAGTGGATGACATGTTCATCCAATACAATGCATTTGGACTCACTTTGAAAAACATTGCATTAAGCTGGTTCCAACCTTTAAAACAAAGGAAATTTGGACACATCCATCACTTATTAGAATAATTCATCACCGAGTTTTCCAAAAGTGGGATCAAACACAACACCTCTTCTTTGACTCATAGTTTCAAACAAACCCCTCAAGAGACAACTATATTATCTGGATGTAGGTTCAGGCAGTACATCGAGATGCCGAAGTTCCCACTTAGGTTAAACATGTATCTTTGTTTTTGGATGGGCTATTGAGCTGTAAACTACGATCATATGTATACCTGACACTAGAGCAATGCATGAGAATCTGTATAGACATTAGAAAAATTTAGGAGATGAGTTGGAAATATCCAAGGTCTACAAGGACACATATAGTTCTACTCAAATATCCTCTAAACATTCTACTTCCATAGAGGACCTAGCGGAGAAAGTAGCCTAGAAGCTAGGAGTCTCAAGCAGGTAGACACCTAGGATAACCTCAGTCATATGTTTTTATACCTATGGCGGTGACCATATGGCAAATGCCTGCCCAAACTTGACATAACCTCAAGGTAATCCTAGTAGCTAGTACTGCACGATAGAAAGGGATACACTAACCATACTGCCCAGGATTTTCCATACAACAAGCAACTAGCTCGATAGAACTACCCACAGGCATATCAACAACTCGGTAGATACTCTGGCCAATACAATGCTCAACCTCATTATTATAGGCCCCAACAAAACTACCAGGTACCATATCAGACACAACCTAGATCCCAACCGGTCCTAGGCCAACAACCACCATCCCCTATCAATACAATCTCTGTTAAGTATGCTGCTACGGAAGAGAATCTCAATAGAACATTAGTACCCTCATCCCCATTAATCAGAGAAAATGATCCTAACTCCAATGGTTTTGATTCTATCCATGTACATATCCCATCCGCATACTATACTGATTCACCTGAACATTTGGAAACATATCAGTATGAGAGCCCACTTATGGAACCTAGCTGGGAGCCAGACTATGCTAATGTCATGTACACCAATCGCAACCTACGGCCTCAATTGAGACAAAAACAAAAGACCACCGGGCCCTAAAGGACCATGTTTGAGGTGCCAAGGAGATCACTACATAAGAGAGTGCCCACATCCTCTACTAGCGAGACAACCACAATATTATAACTTTCAAGGTTTTTTTTACCGATTGTGGTAAAGATCATGTCATACGAGACTGACCTATGTACCTATCCAAGGTTGTAACAAGAGCTCAGGCATTGTTGCAAAATGACCAGCCAAACCTTGATAAAACAGCTGAGAGTAGTGAAGTCGGAGAGTCAAGTGGAAGAAAAACCAGATCATTGAAGGATTCATGAGAAAGACTGAAGAGAAATTGGAGTAAGAAAATAAGTGAACTAGAAGGAAGCTTAAAGAAAACTAGAGCCAAAATCTTAGAATTAGCGTCGTAAGAGTCAAATCAAGAGAACCCAAATCCAAGACTAGGATCTTTTCTAGTTGAACCTATCCCTGAAAATCTGGACATGATGTTTAGAGCATACCAAGCAAGACTAAGAGGAGGACCCCAGATGGGAGAATTAAGTAAGAACTACCCCAAAGCAGAACTAGAAATTGAAAGAACCAAGCTTTGCATGAAAATGGTAGAATTGGCTCAAACCATGTTTGAAGCATCTCAGTATGTCAATTGGAGTAACCTAGTGAAACCAGAGCTACACTTTCAAGGATTACTAGAGAGATTAGAACACTTAATTTCCAATATGGAGAGCATGATCATAAGAGGACCTATATTGTCCCAAAGGCACAGGAAGATACTACTCCTTCCTCATCATAAGTGCGTAATACTACAAACTAGGAGAACCTTTTTTCGATACATAAGTACTCACAAGGATTTTTGAGAGAAATTCAAAAAGAGAAATGGAAGTTGGAACAAGAAACTTACCCACCTATTCAAGAGATAGATGACCAACATGAACAATTTCCCCAGGACATACCCTCTATATATAATGAGCAAGAGGAGAATCCTACCCATTGAAAGGATTGGAGACATGAGCAAAGGAGAAGAGGGAAATACCTATTTTCCTATCTCCTATCAGGGCTAAACCACCAAAGCAATCCTAAACTTAGGTGTTGGAGTAGCCATTGCCACCACTTTCGTATGAAAATGATGGGGTAAGCCAGCCCCAAGATCCACGAGAATGAAGCTGCAAATGGATGATGGACATATTGAGGAATCTTTAGGTTTACTGGAAGGAATATCTCTCACTACTTGTGGTGTAGAGTTTGAGCACACCTTTGCCATTTGTGAGTTTGGGAAGAACCATGCATATGAGATGATTTTGGGATGTCCTTTCATGCGACAACTGAAAATTGTACAAGATTGGGGAACCAACTCTTTGTATCTGCAACACTTGGGAGTGACTACCAAAGGCAACCTCAAAGACTATTACCATCATGATGTACCCCTACTACAATGGATTATCATTCCATAAAACATCCAAAGAAATTGAGTCAGTTCAATATTTAGACTCAGACCCTTCATGGTTGCACGAGGACACTCATTTATGGATGTGTAAGGTAGCTAAGCAAGAGGAAGAATGACTAAAAGCCAGAACTTTAGGCTCTGAATGATTCCTACATACTCTTGAAGATCCTGCATATGCATCTATGATATTTGGAGATGAGGAATTCCAGCCTCATGGTTAGGCAGAGATCTTAGCCACCATGAACATAGTGGTAAATGAAGAACAATGGACCCCTCACTGCGATGAGGGTGGCTATGATATGTATATCTTTATGATAGAACCCATGGAAGAAGAGTGTATCTTAGAACAATGTACGAATGCGGCCAAGAGCCTAATGAGACAAGTGATGAAGATCTAGAGTCCATTATTATGGAACCCTTTTGTTCTTTAGAATAAGAATATATTTATTTCATAGAGTCCACCACCCCTGAGATAGGGAAGGAGAGTCAAATTGTGCAGTGCACATCAACCCTTACCGGAGAAATTTGAGAAATATGATATAGAAGATAGAAGGATAATGGTAAGAATTCCTAAGAGAGAAACAAGCACTGGAGAAGCATATGACAATCGAGAGAAGACCAAGAAGATTGTAGTAACAATTGAAGAAGAAAAATGCACATATATAGGGCATGATCTGACAGAGGAGGAAGAAGAAGAATTGATAGCCCTATTGAGAGAGTATAGAGGTGTGTCTGCATGGAGCTACAAGGATTTGAAAGGAGTAGATCTCGACATATGCTCCCATAGAATTCCCATGACTCAAGAAGCCAAGCCTTCAAAACAGAAACCATACACTTATAATGATAATTAACAACCAAGATTAAGCAAGAGATTAGAAGCCCGATTTATCTATGAGATTGAGCATACCGAATGGATGTCCCCCATTATGGTAATGCCAAAAAAAATGGAAAGCTTCATGCGTGCATTAACATGAGAAAAGTCAATGCAACCACTATTAGAGATAGCTATCTGCTTCCTATTATGGAACACCTACTAGAATGAGTAGCGGGCAAGGAAGTATATAGCTTTGTTGATGGATTCTGTGGTTACAATCAAGTGGCCATTGCTCGCGAAGATCAGCATAAGACAACTTTTGCTACAGAATGGGGCATATTTTCATTTCGAGTGATGCCATTTGGGTTGACAAATGCACTTGCTACTTTTGAATGGTTGATGTTTCATGTCTTTAAGGAGTTCTTATGAAAGAACTTGGAAGTCTATGTTGATGATTTGTGTGCTGACTCCAACATTAGACAAACCCACATCCTTGAATTGAAACAAGTCATTGACAAATGCCAAGAATATTAGGTCTCTCTGAATTGAGAAAAAGTGCATTTTCATGGTCAGGCAAGGCAAGATTTTAGGACACATCGTGTCAAAGAATGGGATCGCTATGAATAAAGAGAAAGTTAGAGTGATTGCAGACCTACCTAGGCCGAAGAACATTAAGGAAGTACAAGCTTTCATGGGACATTGTGGTTACTATTGGTGCTTTATACACATGTATGCAATTATTGCACAACCTCTGTATACCCTTTTGACTAAGCTCAAATAGATGGATGAATGCGAGCAATCTTTTAATGAACTCAAACAATGCTTGTGTTCAACACCAATTTTGATGACAAAAAATTGGAATACGCCATTCCATATACATGTTGATGCATCCAATTATGCTGTCAGATGTGTGCTAGCACAACTTACAAGTGAGGGAAACATAGATCTTCCTATAGCATATGCAAGTATGCAGTTAAATGTGGCTAAAAGGAATTACACCACCAATGAGCGAGAAGGATTAGGAATGAGTTATACAGTAAAGAAATTTAAACATTTCTTATTGGCAAACAAATTCAAGTTTTTCATAGACCATCAAGCATTGCTATACCTAGCCAACAAGCCTTGTAACACGAGAAGATTGATACATTGGTTTCTACTATTAACGGAGTATGATTTTGAGGTGGTAGTCAGGAAAGGGAAGACCCACCTTAAAGCCAATTATCTTGCATGCCTGACTATGGGAGAAGCCCCCTCAAGGGATAGTGGGGGATTTACTAGATGCGTGTTCATTTAATCTTGAAGTAGTTCGTGAATGGGCCAAACCATTTGTCCCTATTCTCACATTTGGGCCCATGAATCCTCATATTAGGATCAAGGAAGGGGAGATCACTAAGTTACAAAGATACCAAATTATGGCAGGAAGTATTTACAAACAAAATAAAAAAATCCTTGGTTGTTGTGTAGAGGAATCAGAGTACAATAAATGGTTGCAATTAGCACATATATGTGCATTAGAGCAACACCATTCACGACAATGCACACTACAGACTCCACATAGATTAGGAGTGTACTAGCCTTCGATGGAAGCATATGTCTATAGGACATGCAAAGAATGCCCATTCTATCATGTTAGAGCAACAGTCGAGCATGCGACCTTATACCATGTGTCTTTAACACTAGAGTGGAGTGAACCAATGATAACTTACTTGAGGATGAAAACATTCCCTCAAGGAATGACTTTAGCAAGACAAAGAAGTCTCAAGCAAGCTCAAGACTACATACTCATTAGCAATAATCTGTATAAAAGAGGACGAGATGGATATATGAGACAATGTGTTCATGAGAGTGACTACTTGAGCATATTAGAGTTGTGTGTTTTGTAGGAGGTCATTTTGGCTCCGATCGGATAATCAAGGCCTCTTAACAACAAAAGAGAGAAGATGTTAAGCGACACGTCATCATCTACGATTGGGAGTCAAGGTGGTTCATCAATAGGAGTAGGTGGCGCACAAGGAGGAGCAACAATGATGCCGGTCATCCCAACGTTGCGGATATGGCCACCAGCCTTCACCAAAGGTAAACTTGATGGTACGAAGTACACCCTGTGGAAGTTCAAAATCATGAGCCCCAAGAAAGGCCTGATCCAAACAATCCTGGTAAGATGATTCCTCCTGATGCTGATCTTCTACGTGCTTGGAAACGTAGAAATGAAGATGCACTATGTGCTTTAGTTACAAGTACTTTTGATAGTGTTCTGACTCTCATTCAGCATACTACGAAGGCATGTGAAGCATGGAACATATTGAGAAATCAATATGAAACTCATAATTAGACACGGATTTAGAACTTGGAGAATCAGCTTACAGCAGAATGGTTTGCTGATGGGGAGACTGCAGAAGTGTTTATCACTCGCATAAAGAATCTACGAGATCAAATGGCAGGAGAAGGTGTTCAAAAGTCAAGTGAGGAGCTAGCTCGTCGTTGTCTTCGAATCTGTCCACCTAAATTTTATGGTTTGGTAACTGCTCTTAACACTCAAATCAGACCTCAACCACTAATGTTTGAAGAATTTAGTGCCTTACTCATGGAGGAGGAACTGTGGCTCAAGGCAAGGAGTGGTGGTAGCAAAGGAGATGCTGCATTCACAGCAAATGCCAAAGGAGGCAAACTAGACTCTTCAAAAGATGGAGACAAAAAGAAGAACGACAAAAAGAAGTTCAAGGGAGAGTGTTTCCACTGCAAGAAGAAGGGACATAGAATCCAAGACTGTCACATCAAGAAGGCAGAAGAGAAGAGTGGCTCTTCAAAAGGTGGAAAGGGCAAGGAGTCTGCCAACACAGCAGAAACAGAGCTTGAGTTATTTGTTATGATAGAGGAGGTGTGCTCCTTGACTGTTGATACACGAAAACTGTGTTTTTCTGAGATCTAACTATCAGCTCATAGTGCGATAGTGTTCAAGCAGAAGTGCTGCTTGTAGTGGTTTGCAGTGCTGTGTATTGTTGCAAAAATGACAAATGCAGATGGAATGAGTCAGCTTATGAGCGATAAGCTAGACAAGAACAACTTCCATGCTTGGAGATTCAGAATGACGAATTTCCTGATGGGAAAAGGCTATTGGAAGTACATCGAAGGAGAGAACGAAAATGCTCCACAGTTACCAGAGAGGAATCGGACTGCAGAACAGATACGAGCATATGAGGAATGGAATCAAGGAGCATGAAAGGTAATGTATTGGCTATCTGTCAGCATTCAGGATAGCATGATTGGGCACATACAAGATGCCAAGACTCCGAAAGAGGCTTGGAACAGTTTGGTCACATTGTATGAGACCAATACAAAGGTATGGAAATTGCAACTCAAGAACGAGCTGCATACCTTGGAGAAAAAGAGCATGTCGGTAAGTGACTATACCCTGAAAATCAGAAGCATATGTGAGTCACTTGCATCTATTGGAGTAAATGTAGATGATGATGATAAGGTGGAAGTATGCATTCGTGGTTTAGGAGCTACATATAAGTAGTTCAGAACTTCTATACAGACCAGGGAAAATATTCCAAGTTTTGCTGATCTGGTATCTATGCTGATTATTGAAGAAAAGAATCTTGGTGAGGATTCAAACTCCCAAGGAAATCCTAGTTCTGAGCAGGTATTCTACTTTGGCAGAGGAAGAGGGAGAGGTAGAGGTTTTGGAAGTGGAAGAGGAAACAGTAACCAAGACCAAGGTCAACAACAGAATCATGCAGGAGGAAGAGGACAGTTTCAAGGTAGGGGGAGCCAAAGAGGTCGCAGAAATTTCCAAAGAAATGATTCAGGTAATGATAGTAAAGGATGCTGGAATTGTGGTAAACCTGGACACTTTGAACATGATTGCAGGTTGAAGAATCAAAATAACAGAAGGCAGCAAAACAACTATGCATCCACAAGTGCAGATGATTTTGAGAAGCTGTTTATGGTTCAACATCACACGATGAATATGATGTCTGCTGGTGTTTCAAAACCAAATGATAATGTCTAGTATGTTGATTCAGGTGCTTCAAATCACATGACCAGTCATGCAGAATGGTTTACTACTTTGCAAAAATTGCTAGTTCCTGGATATGTTGAAATAGGTGATGACACATCACATCCTATTGAGCATACAAGAAACATAGCACTATCTATGGAGGATGGAAAGGTAAAACATCTTGCTGATGTGCTGCATGTTCCAAATATAACAAAGAATTTGGTTTCTGTTGGACAAATGGTTGACCAGGGATTACAAGTCAGGTTCAATGCTGATGGATTATATGTAGAGGAGTACAAGCAGGATGGACGATTGGTTGCCAAAGGAAACAAAGTGGGTAGGATGTTCACCTTAAATGTGAAGATTCCTGGGATGAATGCAGCCATGTTTGCAAAAGGTGCAGGAGTTATTGTTGATATACAGATCTGACACAAACGAATTGGACATGCAAATCTGCAAAGGCTAAAACTAAGGTGGTCAAAGGAGATTGTCCATGGACTACCAAATTTCAAAGTTGCAGAAATGAAAAAGGTATGTGTAGCATGTTAATTTGGTAAACAATCAAGAGCATCATTTCCACATGACAAGCATGTTAGTGAGAATGTAGTAGAAGTAGTATATACAAATGTTTGGGGTCTAGCAAAGACCACATCTATGGGTAGTTGGAGGTTTTATGTTACTTTCATTGATGACCATACATGCAAAGTATGGGTATATTTCATGAAAGAGAAGAGCGAGGTGTTCACTCACTTCCAGAAATTTAAAGCTATGGTAGAAAAGCAGACATGGAAGTACATTCAGACATTAAGATCTGATGGAGGAGGTGAATACATGTCAAATGAGTTCAACAATTTTTTAAAAAATCATGGAATTCGGCGCCAGTTTTCATGCATGTACACACCACAACAAAATGGCATTATTGAACGCAAAAATAGAAATATTGCAGAAATAGCAAGAGCATTGATGGCTCAGAAGAATATGCCTCATTGTTATTGGGCAGAAGCTGTGCATACTACTGTATACATCATGAACAAAACTCCGACTGCTGTTGTACATCAAGTTACACCTGAAGAGAATTTTACAGGTAAAAAGCCAAACTTATCACATCTGAAAGTTTTTGGCTGTATTGCATATGTACATGTTCCAGATGAGTTGAGGACGAAGCTTGATCCGAAAGCAGAAAAATGTGTCTTCATTGGATACTCCCTTGAGCAAAAAGGGTACAAATCTTATAACCCACTCACACGACAGGTGAAGGTGAGCAGAGATGTGGTATTTGATGAAATGTCAAGCTTCTATGTAGATGCCAAAGAAGGACTGAATCTTGAACCAAATGACAAAAAAAATGCTGAAAAATCAAGTGCAGAATCTCAAGTTTTGAGTGGACCGGATGCATCACCAAGCAATAGTTCCAACTCAAATCCATGGAGTGGAAGATTGCGTAGAAATTTCAGTCCAGCAGATTCATCAAATACATCCAAGAAAGGTAAAGAAAAGCTCTCTGCTCGTCGTAAAACATGTGTAGGTTTTGAAGACATTGATGGAGATTCAAGTGGTTCAGAAAAGAGTCTTGATGAGGAACTTGGATTGCCCTCTATGAAGACTCCAGGAGTAAGAAGGGCACATGCAGATGATACAAGGAGAAGTGACCCAAGACCAAGAAGATCTGGGAGGATGCGGAATTCAGTGCAACGATTGACATATGTTAGTTACATGGCTTGTCATTATGCCTACATGACAAAGGTAATACAAGATGCTGAACCTACTTGCTTTGAAGATGCAATTGGAATTGCAGATTGGGAAAAAGCTATGGATGAGGAGATGGCTGCACTCTATGGAAATGATACATGGAAGCTGGTTCCATTTCCATAAGGAAAGAAACCCATAGGCTGTACATGGGTTTACAAGGTAAAGCATAATGCTTATGGTAGCATAAGCATGTATAAAGCATGATTGGTAGCTAAAGGATATGCACAGACATATGGCATTGATTATGAGGAAACATTCAACCTTGTAGCTAAAATGTTTACTATTAGGACACTTGTTGCATTAGCTACAACAAAAGGATGGACTTTGCATCAGATGGATGTGAAGAATGCTTTCCTACATGGTGAGTTACAGGAAGAAGTATATATGAACCAACCACAAGGATATGAAGATTCAAAGCATCCAGAATATGTTTGTAGGTTGCAAACGGCTTTATATGGGTTGAAGCAGGTCCACGTGCATGGCATGCAAGGATTGCTGATTACTTAACCAGCATTGGGTTTTCTATGTGTGATGCAGATCATTCACTATATGCAAGGAAGGCTGATGATGGCATCACAATTGTGGCCATTTATGTTGATGACTTGATTGTAGGTGGCGATAATGAAGAAAGCATCAAAGAGGTAAAGCAACTTCTTATGCAGGAATTTGACATGAAAGATCTTGGTGTGTTGCGCTTTTTATTGGGCATCGAGTTTATACATACAGAAATAGGTATATGGATGTCACAAAGGCAATATGCCTTGAATATGTTGCAAAAGTATGGTATGGCTGATTGTAAGCCAATTTCTATGCCATTAGATCAGAATTTGAAGTAAACATCAGGTGAAGCATTGGAAAATGCTACTATGTACAAGAAAATTGTGGGAAGTCTTATATATCTCACAATTACAAGGCCTGATCTAAGTTATGGATACACTGATGTCGATTGGGCTAGTAGCATTCCAGATAGAAGATCTACTAGTGGTTTTCTGAGTGCAACTGTTACATGGAGCAGCAAGAAATGACACGTACTCGGTTTTCGTTTCTCTGACTGAATAGTGGTCACGTCAGTATATGTCAGGGATACTTCATTGAGCTTTATTAGATTTATTTATCGAGAGTGATGGCACATTTGTTTCTTGCCAGCTCACTCATTCACCGACATTAGGTTTTTCCTTATGTACTGATCTTTATATATTGCACTTGTTGTATTCTTGTTTTTAGGTCATTCTTGTACATTCCTTTTATGTAATAGAAGAAGAAGAAGAAGATCCTTCTTCCTTGCCTCAATCTGTGTGTGTGCTTATCCTTGAGAGTGAGAGTGTGTGTGTGAGCTATCTTCCTTATCTCCTTCCCAGTGACAATATGACCACAAATGATCCATGGTGCTCTAAGTTGTAAGGCCCCCATTATGAGGAGAAGCCATTATGAGAGCCCGGACATTTGTGGAACCCTAACTTCCAAGTTAGATGAGGTCTATGTGTGATTGTTGATGGTTTTAGATGATCTTTGTGAGCCTAGCCATTAGGTTAGGTAGGGCATAAACTTACAGGCCATTGGGTTGCCATTTAAGGTGAAAATAAAGGCCCTGTGGCATCGCGCGATTTCCCCATAGAACCTTAATAGGGGGAGTGCAGAGGGGGGCTTGCCCCCTTCTGCGGGGTCCGGGGGGCCTAGCCCCCCCGGCTCGTAGGGCCGAGACGGTAGGACTTCTAGTCGTGGACATATTATCGGTTCGTATATTTTACCGACTATTTTGTATCTCTCGACTATGTTTATCTATACCGAACCGCCTTGTAAAAGCTATATAAGCGCGGCCCAGGTTGAGCTTCACATAGCATTGCACACTAGTAAGCCCTTCATCTAGAGTCTGTCTAGACCGCCATCTAAGCTCCACATTGGGAGCACACGGGTGGACAACACCATCATTGTAACTGCATTATGCTCGGCAATCTGAGAATTTGAGTTCTCTATCTTCTCAGTCTACATCTATCTTTGTCTGCATTTTTCTCTCAACTTTGTCTACAGTTCTATTCCGTTGTGCTGTTATTTTCTTACATTTACAAGGTATGAATTACCTATAGAGCTCGTGAGCGGCAGAGGGACTCACTTTCTAAACAAATTCATTGAATATTTGTTACAAGATTTTATGGTGATTCATAAGAAGTCCACACCTTATCATCCTCGGGCCAATGGATAGGGAGAAAGTACTAACAAGATCTTTTGCAGTGTACTAACTAAACTCATAAACAATAAATACTCAGATTGGGACAAACAGTTACATCATGTTGTTCGGGCATATCGAGTGGCCTACAAGAACGCACTCAATGCAACTCCTTTTCAGATGTTTTTTGGTCAACATTTACATGCTTTTTCTGACTCTGCCTAGGCTGGTTGCTATGACACTCATGTTTCCACTAGTGGTTTTTGATTCATGCTTAGTAGCTCATGCATATCTTGGTTGAGCAAGAAGCAGCCTACTATGGTCACTTCTAGTTGTGAGGGTGAGTATAGGGTAGCTTTCACAGCGAGTGTTGAGTGTGTGGCTTAGATGCCTTTTGGTTGATTTGGGTGTTGGTCAATCTTCTACCACCACCATCTTCAGTGACAATTAGAGTCCATTGGCACTTACAAAGAACCCTATGTTTCATGCTCGCACAAAGCATATTGAGGTGCACTATCACTATGTCAAGGAGAGGTTCTTTGTTGGAGAGATATGTTTGGCATATATGCCCACACAAGAGAACGTTGCAGACCTTTTCACAAAGGCTCTGCCCCGAGAGAAGTTTGAAGCTTTTTGCAAAGCTTTGGTCTTACTTCCTTTTGTGGATTGATCTCTTTCTACATAGCTTGGCACTTCGCTATACATGAGTGCAAAGTCCTTGTTCACCGCATCATTGCCAGAGGGGAGTTGTTGACATATTTTGGTAGTGATGTGTGTGAACACACTTAGGATTGCCAGGGCACTTTTTTCCCTATTTAGGAGGTTTTTTTCCCTATCTTGTATATATGCCTATAACCCTAATGGGTTACTTATCTTTATACATTCACTTGGTAATACATTTAGTATTGTGTGTTTTGCTCCAAGATTCTTCTTCTTCCTTGTGCTATTCACATGCTTCCACAAACCTCAAAGTCCAATACTACATCAATAATTCCTTCATCTAGAGATAACTTAAGGTTTACCTCCATAGAAATTCTAATATTTTTATAGTCCATTCCAAAATGCTTTGAGATTTCTCTAGCATATTTCATTTGTGAAATGAAAATGCAATCTTTCCTTCACCAACGAGTCCAAGGTAGAAATGAAATAGACATAAGTCTACCATTTCAAAATCCATTCCAAGATTGATCCAAAATTCTTTAACGGGTCTTCCCTAATATCCTATAATATTCAAATCATCTCAATACTAGATGATAAAAACTAACTTACTATCCTTCTTCAAAAAATACAAATTAGCATAAAAATTACTTCTTTCAAAGCTTATATTTTTTTACAATGTACCTATCCATTTGTACCAAGCTCTTGGAGTTTGCTTAAACCCATAAAATGCCTTCTTAATCTTGCAAACCTTATTGTTTTAATTGGCTAGCTCAAAACCTAGTGCCTGAGATACATACACCTCCTTATTGATGTTCCCATTTGAAAATATAGATTTTTCATGCATTAAAAAAAGCCACTTTTTATCTATATTTATTGCAAGTACTATTTGAATAGTTTTCATATGAGTTGTTGCAGCAAATTTTTATTGAGCATCAAAACCTTGAATATGTGTAAAACCTTATGCATCTAGTCTAGCCTTGTATTTTTCTAAAGTACAACCTTCTCTATACTTAGCTTGCAATTCCACTTAGTACATATTACCTTGTTCTTCGAGATAAGTTGGCTAGCTCCCATGTTTCTTTTTCTAGTATATGTCATACTCAAGTTGGGTTGATGCCTTCTACTTTGGATCATTGATAGCTTCTTCAACATAACTTGGTTCCTTTATTGAGCATATAATTTCTACCATAGGATTCATGTTGAGAATGTGACGTGAGGCTCTTCTTTGCTCCTCAATACTCTTTGAACTTTGTAGTTATTCTAAAGATGACTCTAGAACATATATCAGTGGATTGTGATCACCAAAAATTTATTTTCCCCAATTTGGTAGTGTCCTATGTTGTGTAAGTATAATAGGTTGATTTTCTAATGAAGACATTTCATTATCTAATGTTTCATCCTCCTAAAAATTTATATTTCTTTGGGAAAACACAAGGTTTCTTTAATTGATGAGACAAAGGAATTACCCTTATCATCCTATAGGTGTTTTTTCACATGAGACACCACATCTTGAATGACAACAATCTTCCTTGACTTTGGATCCTTGATTTTTTACGCTTTATACTCCTCACTATATCTTAAGAAGGCACTTTTTGTTTTTGTCTTGTAACTTAGTTCTTGATGAGTTCATGTACATGTGCATGAAGGCTTTTTACTAGAGTATGCTTCTTGAGGTGTCATTTCCTTGAGAACTTTTCTTGTATCTCTTGTGCATGATGTAGATTTTCATGTTGAACGCTTCTATCCAAAATGAATCGGACATGTCTTGGGTTTTCAAGATGTAGTGAGCCATTTCAAATACTGTACAATTTATTTGCTCAAAAACACCATTCTATTAATGTTTATGAGGTGTAGTGAGCTAACATTTGATGCCATTCTCATTATATTAGTTGTTGAATTTTTTTGATAAGAATTCTCCTCCATGATCAATTCACAATTTCTTCACTGTTTCCCCTATTTTATTTTTAAAACTCTTGTGCCATGTTTTAAACTTTTCAAAAAGCTTCAACCATATCATGAATGAAATACACCCATGTATTTCTACTAAAACCATCAAATATTTGCAAAAACTAGAAAGATATTCCCAAAGGAAGAGTAGATATTTTACCATAAAGATGGGTGTGTAACAACTCTAGAGGATCTTGAGATTGATTGTTGCTTTCTTATGGAAATGCCTTTGATGTTGCTTGCGAATCATACAAAATTCATAGTTTTCCTACAACTACAAGTAAATGAGATACCATCCTTGTGTCAATATAAGAATTTGAGATGCCCATATAAGTTGTCCCTTCATGTTTTTTAGGCCATAGTATTTATGTTGATATATTTTGGTAGTGATGTGTGTGCTCACAATTAGGACCACCAAGGCACTTCTATCCCTCTTGCGGAGGTTTTTTTCCCCTTGGCTTGTATATACACCTATAACGTTAATGGGTCACTTATCTTGTATGTTCACTTGGTAATACATTCTATATCATTTAGTCTTACAACATTATACCAAGCAAGAAATGAGGATCTTATTGCTTACCTCCAAAAATAGTTGGAGAGTGAGCATATGGATGAAGGAGATTCTATGGACAATATTTTGACAAAGATCAAGTATTTGAAGGAGCAATCAATTTCTACTAGTGAAATCTTTCCAGATAGTTCACTTGTGCAAACTATTCTTAATGGTCTTTCACATTCATATCATGGTTTTGCTTCTAGTCTTTGATTAATGATGAAAGGCAATCCAAACGCATTAACATTTGGGGATTTAGTCTATGTTTTGTTCTAGGAAGATCAATCCAAGAAGAATGGGTGTTGGGGAATTCTTTACTTGAAAAGGGCTTGAGTGTTTGTGGGAGAAAATTGGAGAAGAAGAAGAAAAACCATTGCACGAGAAACCTCTATGTCTTGATTAGCATAAAATATTACAATAGCTTTGTCTAGAATAAGATAAAGTTTTCTCTATGCATAACAATTGATCCAAAGAAGTACACACATAAGTACCTAAAATATCACAATTACTTGTCCAATCAACCTTTGCACCAGTCCTTCACCTTGTCCAGTAGCTTGCCCTTGTGCATTCCTTGCACTTCAAGCTTCCAATAATGTTGATGGCTTGGTCACTTCTACTATCGATCTGCAATACCTCCTTGATCATACTTTATCACACTTTAGTTGCTCTCTTAGTTGCTTTTTGTGCACTCTCTCTGCATACTTTGTCACATCCTTTGCACACTTTGTCTCTCTCTTTGCACACTTTGTCTCTCTCTCTCTTTGCACACTTTGTCCCTCTGGGCACTATCTGAATGTGTCTTGTACTCTCTTGCTCTCATAATGTAGTGTATGCTCTTGCTCCCTTACTCTATCTCTTAGAATGCTCGTTTATGGTGTGTTGACCCTTCTTACATATGTCTTTTCAGTTCTCAACTACATTTCTATCTCGATACTTACTTTGTTGTCCCAAGAACTTTCTCAGTTCAAGACCAATGACTCCCTATTTTGTCTTGTAGTGACTTTATGGAAAACAAAAAGTTTAAATGGGCACCACACATAAGCTCTTGCGTGCTATCTTCACTTCCCCTTTTCAACTTTTTGTTCTTAGTTTCTACAAAATGTGTGCACAAGGGAGGATTCACTTGGACCTTCCATAACACTTTAAAAGCCTTAAAAGCCCTTCAAAAAAACTTTTTTGCAACATGCATTTAAATTTTCTTGCAAGATCATTATGAACAAACTATTTGTGCACTATCTGTACACCCATGTCCTTGGCCATTTGTGCACCGATTTGCCAAGTCACCAATTTGACCGACCCAACAATTGCCCACCGCTTAATGAGATCTTCATCCTAGAGAGCGAAGATACAAACCACGAGCAAAGATTTTCCACCTTAACACTAGAGTGGGTAAAACCTTGAAAAGAACATATGAGCAATCCTATAGGAGAAGTAAAAAAAAAAATCTCCAGGGAACATGAAAATTGGACTCTAGAGCAAGTAGTGAAGATGGAGGAAAGATTAGTTGTGGGTGAGGGGCTAATAAGGAAAGAGTAGGGCGGGGTGAGGGGCTAAGGAGAAAAGGGTAGGGAGGAGTGAGGTATATGTCTGGGTTTTGGTATGAAGTAAGGGGCAAGAAGCAGGATGTGGCTTTGGTGACAAGGAAAAATTGCAAAAAAGTAGAAGAGACATGTCATACATGTGAAAAATGTGAAACATGTGGAAAATGAATAGGGAAAGCACCATGTGAAACACGTGCACGTGAGAAATTAGATGTTAAATGTGTGCAAAACATATGGGGTTTGACTAAAAGAAGGGAAAATGGATGAAATTTGGGGAAACTAATGATAAAAATGAGTTTGTGGGTATTGAGAAACATGAAAATGACTCCAAGTTTGAGAAAAATCGTCACCCAAAGTGCAATCTGAATCTAAAGCCACAAACTATGTATCATACAAAAACAAAAGAATTTGTAAACCATAGGATAAAAAGTTATCCTATGGTCTATGTGTGTGTGTGTTGGGGGGGAAAAAAATAAAATAAAAACAAAAAATAAAATTAACAATATGGGGGAATCAAAAAAATTTGGGAAATAAAAATGAAAAAAATGTGGAAAAAATATATATATTTAAAAATAAGTGAAAAAAATAAGAAAAGTAAAAAAATAAGAAAAATAAAATAAATAATATAAAAAACATTTTTGACCTTAGGATAAATATATACTAAGGTTTTTTTTATAGGGGGAAGGGGGGGAGCGGGGTGGACGAGAGGGGGGGTGCAGGGGAGAGGCAAGAGAGAGAGGGGAGAGAGGTAGCGAGAGGGAGAGAGGTAGAGAGAGAAAGGAGAGAGAGGTAGAGAGGGAGGAGAGAGAGAGGTAGAGAGAGGGAGGAGAGGTAGATAGATAGATAGATAGATAGATAGATAGATAGATAGATAGATAGATAGATAGATAGATAGATAGATAGATAGATAGATAGATAGATAGATAGATAGATAGATAGATAGATAGATAGATAGATAGATAGATAGATAGATAGATAGATAGATAGATAGATAGATAGATAGATAGATAGATAGATAGATAGATAGATAGATAGATAGATAGATAGATATATATATATATATATATATATATATATATATATATATATATATATATATATATATATATATATATATATATATATATATATATATATATATATATATATAGATAGATAGATAGATAGATAGATAGATAGATAGATAGACAGATAGACAGAGAGACAGACAGACAGACATATAGATAGATAGATAGACAAACATATATATATATATATATATATATATATATATATATATATATATATATATATATATATATATATATAGATAGATAGATAGATAGATAGATAGATAGATAGATAGATAGATAGATAGATAG
This sequence comes from Ceratopteris richardii, assembly GCA_020310875.1. Lineage (NCBI taxonomy): Eukaryota > Viridiplantae > Streptophyta > Polypodiopsida > Polypodiales > Pteridaceae > Ceratopteris > Ceratopteris richardii. Next base: position 76,824,865 of record CM035409.1, read on the forward strand.
ATAGATAGATAGATACATGGATAGATAAATAGATAGATAGATAGATAGATAGATAGATAGATAGATAGATAGATAGATAGATAGATAGATAGATAGATAGATAGATAGATAGATAGATAGATAGATAGATAGATAGATAGATAGATAGATAGATAGATAGATAGATAGATAGATAGATAGATAGATAGATAGATAGATAGATAGATAGATAGATAGATATATATATATATATATAGATAGATAGATAGATAGATAGATATATAGATAGATAGATAGATAGAGAGAGAGAGAGAAAGGTAGAGAGAGAATATATTTTTTTGGTTTATCAAGAAGCAAGGACCCATCATTCTTTTTGTTTGAAATAATCCTTAAAATAGATAAATAATTCAAATAAAATGTCACAAAAATCAAGAAAACATTCTACAACATAGGACACGACTTAAGACACTTAAGACACTTAAGACACCTTTCCACACTCAAAATAGTAGAGAAATTTCCTTTCTCATCTAATTCAATAAGAAAATATGCATTTAAAAAAGAAAAATAATTTCCAAAAAATTCCTAAAAAGTTCTAAGCAATTCCAAAACAATTCCTTAAAATTTCCAACAAGATTCTCATCAATTGGGCTATGGAATGACATCCAAATTACATGAAAGACCTTAAAAATAAAGTCTTAAGAATGATAAGAATAAAAAAACTAATTGAAAAAGAGTTCAAGAAGAGTTATGTATAACTTGGATAGATTTTCCAAGTACTGGGTGAACCAAAAAAGCTTCCGTTTTGTTTATGATGATAGGCCTCAAGCCTATAGATGTTTACTAGTGAGAGCACCTCATCAGCCAAAGTCTCTAACTACACCACACCCCATTCTAGCATTTCTTTGAAGCTCTCTTCAATCTATTAGAACATCATAAATGGAATTTTTATGTGTGCTATTTGAAGCTCTCTTCAAGCTATTAGAACATCATATATGGAATTTTTAAAGCCCTAAACATAGGAATACAAGAACTTCAAGTGCTTGGAGCCTCTACCTGCTGCTACCTATGTAAAGGGGTTGTGTGTAAGGTTTCTTGCACATCTCTCAAGCAGAGAAGTGTTTGAATATGTGCCATGCACACTCACAGACTACACATTCATCAAATGGATTTTTATCTAGTGCTCTTTTCTTAGAGATGAAAGTAGTCTAGAACTTTAGTTATATGCCCCAAGTTGTAGCTCAATGCATTGTATACGGGATATACATCCCTTCCATCCCTCTCTCTTCACCTCCACTCTAGCCATGTGTGCAAACGAGCTTTCCTCCATTTTTTTTCTCTATAGCCCCATGAATGCCTAACGTTTTTTATTGATATCTCTTATCTTTACAATATAAGAGAAGTCTAAGTATCATAAGAAGAGTGCTACTTGTAGCTATCAAATGTGATGTGATTTCTGTACCATTTTAGAATCCTGATTAGAGTCACAAATTTTCAAAAGGATCTCAAGGGAGCTCCTTTATTCTTTCTTGGGAATCCCCATAATAACTTTATCTTCTTCCAAGCCTCGCACACATGTGCGGTAGTGATATGATGAAGAACATCAAGCAAAGAGGAGATTTCCTAAAAGGAATTGGAAGGATGGAGGAGGTACACCAAGAAGAAGATATGACTATTCATGAATAAAGAGCATGGTGGACTCAATCGAAAGGAAGATGGTGGAGTATTGAATAAGATTATATCTTTTCAAGGATAAAAGGAAGCATGTTGCTTATCACAAAGCTGATTATATTTCAAGTAATGTTTGAAATTTACTTATGATTTTCCTTAGCTTTCATTATCCTTGGATCCATACATAGTTGGAGTGTAGGATGAGGGTTCAGTTCTGGTATTTTTTGGAAGTACATACAAAGATAATGAAAGCTAATAAATAAGATCAGAATAGGCAAACATCCATTCTCAAGCACTTGCATGCATCTATGAATTGAAAAGAATGAATGTATATGCACTTTCTCTTTACCAAAAGGATGATTGTAATGCACAAATTCAAGTCCAAAGCTTCCTTTTTCACAACTTAAGACTATTCATTAGAAACATTTCTAGATGCACAAAATTATGTGCATTAACATGATGGCGAATGGAAGAGGAGCACATGTTTGTTCACAAACGGAGCATATTAGCCTAGAATGCATGAATCGTACACATAATAAAAGCAATAAATTGCTTGGACCATTGATGCCATACATGCATTTGCATGTAGGTACATGTATTGAGAATCCACTTTTTTTTCTTATAATATGGGACTCTTTCAATGAATATAGTCCCCAATAAATAGTTTAATTTTTAGTGGTAGCAAGAAATTTTGGGAATAAGTAAAGATCAGGTATTTACAAAATCATGCTAGCTAGATTTTGTGAACTAAATACCTAGAAATTTGTCCAATACTTAGGTATCCAAAAATGGTAGCAAGAAATTTGGGGAATAAGTAAAGATCAGGTATTTACAAAATCATGCTAGCTAGATTTTGTGAACTAAATACCTAGAAATTTGTCCAATACTTAGGTATCCAAAAACTGAATGTAAATGAAAATTACATTAAGTTATGAGTATGTCTTTCTCCATAAAAAGGTAAGCAATGGAAAGAAATACGTCAAGAAGAACCATTTGAAGAGATTTTTAAGGAAACATTGCTTACATGAATTGGAAAGCACTCAAACATATTGAATTTCTTTGCCAATGGGTCAAAACCTTTCACTAATTTCCAGCCAAAGTAATGTATACATTAGTTTAGAGAACCTAGAATAATCAATTCTAATTCTAAGTATAAAAAATATTTAAAGCTGATCATTGAAAAGGTTCTAAAGGAGGGAATTCATAGATAAAATAAAAAAGATTTTACCATCTTGCATGATTTCACACTATGTTAAGTAGGATGGAACCTCAACACTTCATATAGTTTTATGAATACCTTGATACAAAGCCTTCACATTGATTCCATCATAAATAATGATAGAAATGAAATATGAACATTTGAACTTAAATAAGTTCAATGAAGGTGTTCTAAGTTTACTTTACTGATAGGAATATTACAAAGTGCTCAAAAGTGTCATGAAAGTTTGAAAAATACCTCATGAAAGTTTGAAAAATACCTCCTCTTAGAGAGCTTCCTAGTTATTTTATGGCTTCATTCATCAAAGGTATTTGCATCTCAAGATGAAATTAGGAAAACTATCTTTAGAATATGCAATAGTTCCTAATGAGAGGAACTTAAAGTTCCAAAGATGAAAATATGCAACACAAAATTTTTCATATTTCAAGAGTACCATCGTTTTTTTTATTACTTAAGCTAATACAAACCTTGAATCTAAAGCCACCTCCTAACATAATCAAAATACAAACTTATGAAGTATTTTGATAGAATGCACCTCAATGGACTCTCCTTCTTGAGAGCTCCACGATGATACCCTTGACATAAAAAACCTAGATCTAGATGCCACACACGGTACTCCGCATAGTGCCTATAAAATATGCAAAAAACACAGTACACAAAGAGAGCACAAACACAAATTTCTTGGGTGTTACAAATGTAGTCAAACTTATAGTCTATGGTTGACGAGGACACTATATGTTTTATTAAAGGATATATACAAAAGTTTCAGATGACGATTTGGCCTTTCACATTGACACTAGTGGTAACGATCTCCCACGAAAGGCCAATATGGCCAAAGTGTCTATGGGAGAAAAATAAAGAATACCTGGGTATAAGTATACAAAATATACCTCCACCTGATGGGCATCTTACACAGTATACAAGTAATTGTGTAAGATCATGGATCAAAAAACCCCCATCAAGTGACAACAGTGTCGAAAGCTATCCTATGGTAGAGCTTTAATCAACACATCTGCAACAATATCTTGAGTATGAACCTTTTCAAGAATAATGATCTTCATGGCTAAGTAGTCTCTAGTGATACCACACCTGAATGTGCTTGGTCTTTGCATGATAGACCATATTTTTAGCCAATGCAATGACACTTTGACTATCACTAAGCAAACAAGGTACATGCTAAGGTAGACCTATATCACAAGCAAGACAGGAAAGCCACAATGCTTCCTTACATGGCTCACTTCTTGCAACATACTCTGCTTTTGTAGTGGAAACAACTCTACATTCTTGAAGACCAGATCTCCAAGAGATAGCATCTCCAAAAAAATGAAAATGTACCCTAATTTAGACTTATGATTGTCTACACAACCAGCATAATCAGAATCTGTGTAACCAATAATGGATGCTTTCCCTCTATCCAAGCATGGACACTTGTCCTTGGTGCCACTCTGATATCTCAAAATCATCTTGAACACTTCCCAATGCTTCTTGCTAGGATTAGACATATATCTGCTCACAACTCCCACTGCAAATGCAATGTCTGGTCTCATAGCTACCATAGCATACATGAGACTACCAACAACAGACTGATAAGGAATTTCTTCATGAATTCCTTTTCCTCATCTAATTTGGGGCAATCGTCTTGCTCAATCTCACATATGTGGGTAAAGGTGCACTCAATGCCGTTTCACTGTGCATATTGAACTTGTGAAGTACTTTGGATATGTACTCACTTTGAGACAAATATATGCATCTTTTAATCCTATCACAAGTAATGTGCATGCCAAGAATATGTTTGGCATCCCCCAAAGCCTTCATATCAAATGTCTAACTCAACTTCTTTTTGAGAATTGATAAGTCATAAGAGGACTTCCCAACAATCAACATATCATTGACGTAAAGTATTAAGCATATCAAGCTACCATCTAAGCATCTCTTATTGTAGAGACAATGATCCTCATTGCTTTGAGAATGGCCTTGAGACTTCATAAAAGCATCAAATTTTTGGTACCATTGTCTAGGGGAATATTTAAGTCCATATAAGCTCTTCTTCAGCTTATAAACTTTACTTTCTTTGCCAAAAACTATATAAACCTCTAATTGTTCCATATAGATCTCATATGTAAGATCTCCACGCAAGAAAGTAGTTTTCACATTGATTTGGACTAGCTCTAAGTCCCCCATTGCAATGAATCCAAGCAATTTTTGAAGGGTACTCATCTTGACCATTGGAGAGAAGATTTCCTTGAAATCAACACCATGTTGTCGCTTAAAACCCTTTGCAGAAAGTCATGCTTTATACTTTGGAGAAGCACAATCTGATGTGAATTTCGGCTTATATACCCATTTACATGGTAAATCTTTCTTATCGTTCGACAAAGGCACTAAATCCCAAGTACCATTATTGTGAATAGAATCCAACTCACTCTTCATGGCATGCTCCCACTTGACATGATCCTTTGTCTGCATGGCCTCTTTGTGGTAAGAAGGCTCATGAGCATCTATTAGCATAACAAAATCCAAACCTAGAACATATATATTGGGTGGATGTGAGACACATGCAGAGCATCTCCGTGGTTCCTTAACACGAACATTTGTAGACTGATATGATCGGACATTCTCTTGAACATACCTATGTGCACCATTTTTATGCATGCTAATTAGAGGACAAGTACCCTCAAACACCACTCTTCTCACTTCAACCTCCTTAATGGGGTTTTTATGCATCTTAGGATGATTGAAAATGACATCACTACTTCTGATCACTAACTATGTTTCAGGATCCCATAAGCGATATCCAACTTTTCCTTCTCAACCATATCCAAGAAAAATGCATTTCTTTGACTTATGGTCTAGATTTTGTCTATGATTCTTGGGTATATGGACATATGCTTCACACCCAAAAACTCGGAGATGATCATAATATGGTGGCTTCCCTATCCATAACTCTTATGCCACTTTGAGACCTTTGGCAATACTAGGTGAAAGGTTAATCACATGAACTGTAGTCAATACTGCTTTTGCCCAAAATCCTTGTGAAAGGTTTGCATGATGCATCATAGAAACTACTCTATCCTAAGTTGTTTGATTCATGCTTTAAGCTATACCATTCTGTACTAAGGTATAAGGAGCTGTAGTCTCTCAACAAGTTCCTCTAGGCTGACAGAAAAGACTGAATTCATGTGAGATATACTCACCCCCATTATCTCAACATAAAGCTTTGAGCTTAGTTCCTTTTTCAACCATTTTCTAAAGGTAAGGCATACCTCATCCTTTGATTTGATAGGATATACCCAAACCTTTCTAGTAGCATCATCTATGAAAGTGACAAAGTAAAGAGAACCACCTTGTGACTTTGTGGGCATTGGACCACACACACCTGTATGAACAAGATCTAAAGGCAAAATTGAAGAGTCATTGTGTGTTTTATGCACATTCTTAGTTTTCTTTCCATATTGACAATGCTCACAAAATGAAAAATCAGAGAAAGATAACATAAGTAAGTAGCCAGAACGAGAAAGATTTTCCATTCCACTATAAGATATGTGGCCCAAGCAACCATGCCAAATACAAGCCATAAGCTATTTAGTAACAACTAACAAGTTTTATTTCTCTGATACAAATAAAGGATGAAGCGAGCCAACTTCTCTTTCTTTTTGAATGACCATATTGCCCTTTGATATGCAAAAGGACTGAGCATGGAAAACCACCTTATAACCAAGGTCATCAAGTTGACCAACTGACATCAAACTACATGATAACTAAGGTACGTGGCATACATTATGCATAGTAAATTTTTAACCATTAATGAACTGTACAACCACATCCCCAATCCCAAAAATGTCACACTGGTAAGGGTCAACAAGTCTCACAGTACCAAGAGACTTTGTTGCATAGGCAGAAAACTATTCTCTATGTGGTATCACATGGAAAAAAGCACCAGAATCTACTAGCCATGTGTGGGAAAGTGAATCAGCCAATCAATGATTCGACTGCATATAATCAGTTATCTGAAAGAAGTCAACTAGGCTTATCGAGAACCTATGAACAACTAGCATACATCTCCTATGGTGAGGCTGGGTAAGTCTTCCACTTGCATCACCAAAGAGATCCCAACATCTGGGTGTCTCCCTACCAAGAAAGTCTCACCATGACCCTCTTGATCAAATGTAACAAATCACCGCAAAAATGCTTCAAAACAGAATGAAGCTTTGAGGGCCCACAATATGTTCAAGATAATGTTAACCTTATTCTTTCCCCTTCTTCAAACACCACAAGAGTGTAGCTTAGTGGCAAGAGATTGCAAGTTAAGCGAGCTCTGTGGGGAATAGTAATGGGAAGGATGACCTCCCAGGAAGTACGAGGAACCTCTGTCTTCTTTGATCATTGAGAACCTCCCTCGCACGTAACCAATGGCACCAGTGGTGACTTCGATGACTCGGATGAAAAGGTATGTCAAGGTCTATGCCTTGGTCATTGCATTAACCATGACCTTTTTATGACTTGAGAAAGCCTTGGGTGGATGAACATGTGCTCATTTTGCTTACACAAAAGGGACAAAGCTTTTGCATCCCAAATGCTTTGATCCCAGTGAAGTATTTTGATAGCAATGCACCTCAATGGAGTCTCCTTCATGAGAGCTCCACGATAATACCCTTGAGGTAGAAAACCTAGATCTAGATGCTGCACATAGTACTCCACACAAAGCCTGCATAATACATAGAAAACATAGTACACACAGAGAGCATGAACACAAGATTCTTAGCTATTACAAATGCGGTCGAACTTACAATCTATGGCTGACCATGCCACTATATGTTTTATTAAAGAACATATGCAAAAGTGTTTGGTGGCCATTTGGCCTTTCACATGGACACTAATGGTAAAAACTTATATTTTGGGAGTAATTTAAACTTTTGAAACTTACTTGATTCAAGCTCTCCAAAAGATAAACATGATTTTATAAATCTCTTAGAGGCAGTGAATGTTGAGATACCTAAGGAAGATATTTGGTTAAAAATCAAAACTATATATCTTTTCTAAATTACGATTAAGGTGGTGACCAAGGCATAGACCTTGGCATACCTTGTCATATGAGTCACCAAAGTCACCATTGGAACCATTGGCTATGCATGAGGGAGGACCTCGATGATCAAGGAATCGGGAGGTCTTGATGCTTTCGGGGAGGTCACCCATCCCAATACTGTTCCCCTTGGAGCTCCTTAATAGGAAATCTCTTTCCACTAAGCTACACTCTTGCGGTGTTTGAAGAGGAGGAAACACTCAGGTTCATATTACCTTGAACATGTTTTAGGCCCTCAAGGCTTCATTCTTTGCTTTCAAAGCCTATTTTGAAGTATTTTTGGGGTGATTCTTGGAGCCATTCTGGAGTACTTTCATGCATAGTTCTTTTTATAGAGGTTCAAGAACATAAAGAAAAGTGTTCTTTGTACTTCTTCAAAAAACAAAATTTAGCTTTGGGGCTATGTTTTCAGACACACCAATAAATCTATAGGTTTCTTGGAAGGCTTTCAATTGTGTTGGGAGTAGGCACCACAAGTTCATGCAGTTTTTTTTAGCCTAAAGAATAGTGTTGAAAGAAAATTGCAAGTATTATTGGCCAATGTTCGGGCTATGAATTCAGCCTTTCAATGCCATTTTACTGCACATATTGAGCACATACACACTATGTAGGCTTCTATGGATCCCACTCATGTACATCCATGTAGTCATTGATATATCGGTTATGTTCTAGCATAAATCCTTTGATGTTGATAAAGAGAATTGTGGTGAGGTTTTCTTAACCAAGAGACACTTAGATGTCCGGGTCTTTGGTGACGTAGATGGAAGACTTACCCAGCCTTGCCATAGGAGGTGCTAATTGTTCATAAGTGCTCCATAAGCATAGTTGGCTTCTTTCAGTAAATTGATTATATGCAATGGAATCAATGATTCACTATGCATGTTTACATGTCACTAATTGTAGCTCCATGAGCTTTTGAAACTGGTCATATGATCATTTTGCAAAGGAGAATCTGGAAAATTTTCTCTAGATTTTTTGTTTTGTCAACTATACAATGGTCGATTTACTCTTTGATACACTTACTGGTGTAAGCACATATATTCTCACATAATCCTTTAGGTTGGTCACTACTATTCATTTATCCATTTTTTAGGGGAGACTTTGTTGAATGTTTCCGAGAATCTCACACTTGGTCATCCTTTTTTGAGCCTTAGTGGTGTTTGTACTCTTTTATCTCCATTATCATTCTAGTCAGTTCTTTATCATCATGGAATTAGAGATCTCAAGTATGTCTAGTGGATTTGGGTCTAGTGCCAATGTTCCTAAGAGGATCTATAACGTTTAGGGAAAAGACCATTTTGAGATCTAAAAATTTGATGGCACAAACTTTTCTCTATGGAAGAATCAAATTAAAAATGTGCTGATTTAGAGGAGGTAGTGGAAGCCAATAAATGGAATCTCAAAGAAACTGGTGACATGGATGAAGATGATTGGGATGAGTTGGATGAAATGGCTAGGTTTGTCATTCGATTGCACTTGGTAGATAATGTTTGCTTTACAGTATTCTTATGTGAAAGTGCAGAGGAGCTTTGGAAGAAGTTGCACAATACATATGAACAAGAAATGGCATAAAATAAAGTGTACTTGATGAGAAAGTTATATGAACTTTGCATGAAGGACACATATAGTTTTGTTGCTCATCTAAATGAGTTTGATGCTATATTTCTCTCAGTTATAGGCTTAGAAAATGGAGATGGATAATGAAATGAAAGAAATCTTGTTGCTATGCACCTTTCCATCATCATGGGGCACATTTTGCACAACTATTAGCAATAGTGCACCTAGTGGTAAATAGGTCTATGATGACATATGTGGAGCACTCTTGAGTGAGGATATCTTTAGAAATTCTATGGTTGGCACTCATAGTGAAGATGCATATAATGTTCATGATTCTTACCAAGGAAAGAATCAACATGTCAGGAGCAAGAAAAAGGAAAAGAATGGTCAATGGAATAAGGGTAGAAGTAAATCAATGAAGAGGGATATCGAGATCCAATATTTTCATAAGAAAGGATATATGAATAAAGACTACTATGCATTAAGGAATGCTAAATGTAAAGGACATAGTGTTGTTGAGCATGTTAAATAGTTACTTGCACCATCTTCTTCGAGTGTGAAGATAGAGGAAATTAATGCTATTTTTGATGATGCTAATGTGTTGACACTTGATACTAGTGTGCCCACTGAGGCTCTTATGGTTGATTTTCTTTCCCATATGTGGTTTCTAGATTCAGATGCTTCTATCCATGTGACACCACATAGATCATGGTTCTCTAGTTATGCAACAACGTCTTGGTACAATGAAACCTAGTGACTCTTACTATGTGATGTTTTCAAGATTGGAGATGTCATTGTGCAGTTCATTGATGGTTCAAAATTCACTATGCATAATTTATGCCATGTACCTCAACTATCTTGTAGTTTGATGTCAGTTGCTCAACTTGAAGACCTTGGTTACAAGGTGCTTTTCTATGCTTAGTCCTTTCACATATCAAAGGGAACTATGGTGATTGCAAAAGGAAACAAAGTCATCTCAGTTTATCCTTTATTTGTATCACAAAAAGGACACTTGTTAGATATTATGAGACATCCAATGGCTTGTATTTGGGATGGCCATTTGGCCATAAATCTTATAGTAGAATGGACAATTTTTCTCGTTTTGGCTACTTACCTGTGTTATCTTTTTCTAATTTTTTGTTTTGTGAGCATTGTCAATATGGAAACCTTACTAGGAATGTGCATAAGATGCACATTGACTCTTCAATTCATCCTTTAGATCTTGCTCATATAGATGTGTGTGGTCATGTGGCCACAAGGTCATTAGGTGGTTTTGTTTACTTTGTCACTTTTATAGATGATGCTACTAGAAGAGTCTGGGTATATCCTATCAAATCAAAAGATGAGGTATTCCTTGCTTCTAGAAAATGGCGTGCTTCAGTTTAGACTAACAAAGGAGCTAAGCTCAAGGCTTTATGTTCAGACAATGGGGGTAACTATACCTCACATGAATTCAACCTTTTCTATCACTTTAGAAGAATTCATACAGAGTTTACACTTCCTTATACCACACGATAGAATGGTGTAGCTAAAAGGATGAATAGAACTAATCACGATAGAGTAGTTTCTATACCGCATCATGCAAACCTTTCACAAGGCTTTTGTGTAGAAGTAGTATTGACTACATCTCATGTGATTAACCTTTCACCTAGTATTACCAAAGGTTTGAAAGTAGAACAATAGTTATGGACATGGAAACCACCATATATGATCATCTTTTGAGTTTTTGCGTGTGAAGAATATGTTCATATACCAAGAATGGTAGACAAAAGCTGGACCATAAGTCAAAGAAATGCATTTTTCTTGGATATGGTCGAGAAGATCAATTCAGATATTGCTTATCAGATCTTGAAACATGGTTAGTGATAAAAGGTAGTGATGTCAGTTTGAATGAGTCTAAGATGCATAAACAACCATTAAAGTGAGAAGAGTGGTGCTTGAGTATACTAGTCCTCTAGTTAGCATGCATAAAAATGATGCACATATGGATGTTCAAGAGAATGTCTAGATCTATTTGCAAATGGTCTTGTTCAACAACGACTGCGATGCTTAACACATATCTTGCATCCACATGATAGATATGTTCCAAGTTTGGATTTTGTTATGCTAATAGATGTTGGTAAGCCTCTCAAGTGGGAGCATGCCATGAAGAGTGCATTGGCTTCTATTCACATAAATTGTACTTGGGATTTATGACCTTTTCCAAAGGGTAGAAAAGATTTACCATGTAAATGGGTATATACAATGAAATTCACAAAAAATGGTTTTTCTCCAAAGTATAAAGCACGTATTATTGCAAAGGGTTTTAAGCAATAACATGGTGTCAATTTCAAGGAAATAATCTCTCCAATGGTCAAGATGACTACCCTATGCATGTTTCTTGAATTCTTTGAAATGGAGGACTTAGAGCTAGTCCAAATGGATGTGAGAACTACTTCCTTGCATGGAGATCTTATAGATGAGATCTATATGGAACAACCAAAGGGTTATGTAGTTCATGGCCGTCTACTTTGTAAGCTGAGAAAGAGCTTATATGGACTTAAACAGTCCTCTAGATATTGGTACCAAAATTTTGATGCTTTTGTGAAGCCTCAAGGATATTCTCAAAGCAATGAGGATCATTGCATCTACAATAAGAGATGCTTAGATGGTAGCTTGATATGCTTGATAGTTTATGTTGATGATATGTTGATTGCTGAGAAGTCCTATTATGACTTGTCATTTCTCAAAAAGAAGATGATTGAGACATTTGATATGAAGGATTTGGGAGATGCCAAACATATTCTTACACTCTGGTATTCTTTATCATTCTCATTTTTCTTCCATAGTCACTTTGGCCATATTGGCCTTTAGTGGGAGACCGTTATCATTAAGTGACCATGTGAAAGGCCACTAAAACATAGAGTGGCCTGGTTAGCCATAGAGAAACGATTCACATCAAAATACTTAGAATCCACCTACTTCATATGTTTGTGCCATAGATTCTCAGTTCACCCATAGCCAAACATTCATATATATGTGGTTACATGTATATGTGGTTACATAGAGACACGATTCACATCAAAATACTTAGAATCCACCTACTTAAAACATAGAGTGGCTTGGTTAGCCATAGAGAAACGATTCACATCTAGCTATGTATATCTGGTTACATAGAGAAATGATTCACATCAAAATACTTAGAATCCACCTACTTCATATGTTTGTGCCATAGATTCTCAGTTCACCCATAACCAAAAATTCAATTAGGCAAGGATGTTTTAAATCCACCATTGTCAATCTTTCCATACTTTGCACTTGATTCAGTTACTCATGTGCAAATTCAAATGGTGTTTATAATGATTTGGGTGGGGATTAGCCCATGATATAAATTTCCTTCTTTTTAGATCTAGCTCAGGATAGAATTCACTTCTCATAAAGAGGCAAATAAGAGAGGTGAAGACCATGATCAATGATATTGATCATCGATCATGGGGGAATATTCCACATAATATACTTCCACACATTTTTTAGGTTGACCATGTTTCGAAGGGGGGAAGAATGTTGTATAATTATAGGTCATAGTAGTGAAAGACATGGGTTCTAAAGGTCCATCTTAGGGAACCCTTGGGAAAGCATCTCCAAGTGTATGACTTGAACCCTTGACTTATTTTGATTATTTGAGCACCCATTTGAAGGGCTTGAACCGTAGGACTAATTTATCCTAAGTCTTGGAGAACATAGTCTTGGGAGAAGCTTCTTCAAGTGCCACCTTTGGGTGTACATAAGAGGAGAAGCCTCATTTGATTAAGTATCCATGTGGTACCATGTGTTGGACCTTAAGAAAGTGTGCACATGAGGGATACTTGGAGGGACACTTGGAAATGTCCAAGGACATGCACTCCCTTGACCTAGAGGTATATATATGGGTGGATTTGGTTAGGTAGATACATGCATATCTCATCAGTAAGTGGGTATATATAGTAGTCTTGATAGTCCCTTAGATAGGTTGATTTATGCTTTCCTTGCTAGGTAGTTGATAGTCTTGGTTCTTGATACTATAGAAAGCTTCAACTTTTCATTAGAGAATATTTGAAGTATGAGTGTAAAATTCATTTATATGTTATGTGAGTTGGTTTCATGTACATTTTCATGTGGATTGACTTTTTGGCCCAAACTATGAAGACCACATTAATTATGTCAAAATGAAATTAGATGCTATCCTTATTTATGAATACAATTGATTTCTAGAGATTTCTCATGGATTATAAGTATTTTCACAATGTGGACTACTCTTTTCTCTTTTTCAACAACCATGTTAAGATGTAGTCCTTTACTTTGTTTTCTCTTCACATAAAATTCCATTGAGTGTGGTTAAATTAAAAACATCTAAAACAAAGATTCTCTTTTTGCAATTTTTCAAAGTTCTCAACGTTAAGGACATTTGGCCTTTGATGCTTTTTTTTATTAGTGTTTTTAACCCTATTACTTATTTCTATTTAAATTTTCTTGTATTCATTATTTTCAAATATTGTTATGTGCTCATTGGTGTAAATTATGTGTGGGCATACTCCGAAAAAATTTGAGAACATTTAATTGCTTCTTCAAAAGTATCCAGTGCACTTCTGCTTACTTCTTCTTACTAATTGGTCTATACCTCTAGGATCTAACAAGTGCATTGATCTTGTGGAAGCCATCTTATCCTTTCAAATTTCAGAGCTATTTCCTTATTATTAGAAATATACATGGAAAATAGTATCATCACGATTTCATGACCAAGATTAGAAAACTAGTGGAGACATCAACTGGTAGCTAAAGATAAAGTCTATAGAGCTAAGAGCAAGAAGTCATTGAAGGAGGCAAGTGTGCATTGTAATCTAAGAAATGCAATCGGTGCATTTGGTGTCATTGAGTTCTCTCTATAAAGTGTGTTTTATGTTGTTATCTGAGTGAATGATTGCATATGTATGTGATTCCTTGTTGAAAACATAGCCGTATATAACTTTGGAGGCATCCCCCAATCCTCATATTGTAAAACTTGAAGAACATGCATTCAGATATTCAGCCAGATGATTATGAACTTAAAACTAGAAAGTGGAAACTTTTTCTGTTAGTTGCCAACTTAAAATTGGAAAGTTGGAAACCTTTGCTGGATTGTGCAAATATTTTCCCAAGTAGAGTTTCTCTTAGTTCCATTCTTCCATTTTACTAAGCATTCTTCATACAAATGACTTCTTCTATGTTTGTCTTGGGTGCGAAGTATCCTTTTAGGTTCATGAGGAACTGTGCCACTTACTAGAAGTGGAGATATAACCTGTTGTCCAACCAGATTATCTAAATCTGTTAGAATAACTATCTAACTATTAGGATGTAACTAATGCAACAATCTAACTATTAGGACCACCACATGCTAGAGAGATGACTCTCCTCTCAACCTTATGACTGCCCGTGGAGAACAAAGAAGGAGATTGGAAGGAAGTAGCACTCAGCTTAGAACAAGTTAAAGACTTGAATATATATCTTGCTCCTCTCATTGACGATCTCCAAGAGATATGGAGAGGTATTAATATCATTGATGTATCTGAAAGCATTAATCAAAGACACATTATGGCTCTTGTATTTTTCTAAGAGAGCCAATGGAAGAGAATCTTAGGAGATTCTTCATTTCATTTGGGCATCTAAATTACAAAGGCTGAAATCATTCTACAATCATTTCTTTCATGGAACTCTGAGGAAAAGAAAGAATGTGAATTCACAATCAAAGCATCTAAATATTGGAAGTACTTCCAAAATTATGGTTGTGCTTGTTTTCGATTATCAATCAGATTTTCTTTTATTGTATCTTTTCTAGGCTGCCAGCACGGAAGTTCATTATTTTCTTTTATTGTTCACTTTTTCAAACTCTCAAGTATGTTTTGCACGATATAATATGTTGTCAATTCAACATTGTGTGTGAATATTAGGGAGAGAGTGAGAAGCACTATGTATACATATGAGAGAATGATGTAAAATAGAGTGCTGTTGCTGCTTGTTCACGTGTGTCTGTGTAAAAGACAGACACAGAGAGAGAGAGAGAGAGAGAGAGAGAGAGCTGTTGATGGATGTATGCATGTGTTGTGGGGAAGAGAAATAGTGAAGCTGCTACACATGTGTGTGTACTTATGAATTACACATGAATGAAATTTCGAGTTAGTTTTGATATTTGATTAAGTTCTCAAACCTTATGCAACATGCTAAGCATTCAACCGGTTTGATATTTGATTTATTGTAGGGTGCTGAAATAATAGATCAGCCAATCTGAGGTTGACACATAAATTTCACTTGACCCACAAAGTGAGAATGCAAAAGCAATCAAAAGCGAAGTGAACAAAAAGAAAGTTCATATCTTTGACACTTATGAAGTTGTCGATGAATAACATATTGTCATTGTTTATGAGCTATTTTTTTTTTTAAATGGAGGTTTGGAAAACGCCTACTCCCTGAGCTTTAACTTTGAAAAAACAACTCTATAGATGAATGGGCATAGTACTCGTAAGCCCCCCTATCCCATAAAACAAGGTTTAGACAAGGTCACAATTGCTTAGGGAGAATTATTCATTATGTCGAATCTTAATGAAGAAACTAGAATACTTGATTGAATGTTCACCTCAAGTTTGTCTTGGCACTCCCTGTGCTAGCACAATCGATACAATAACATGCCCGAATCTTTTGGTGAAGCCCACATGAAACGACCGTGTGGTGTGTCTTGTGTACTCGTTGGAGACATTTGACTTGAGAAGTGATTTTATGAGAGAATACCTCAAACTTCAAATCTTGAAACAACTTGTAAATTTCTATACATTTGAGTGTTTGCCTTTGGAAGGGTGCTTGGGATTTTGTTTCTAAAAGCCTCAAATATATAAAACAAATCAAGATCAATCTAAAACAAAAATTGAGACACCAACAGGGGCTTGAGAAATTAAAGTTTGCAAGATAGATTAGTGGTGTTAATCACTACTCAAAATAGAGCAACATATAAGATCACAAGTAACCATTGTTAAGTGAAAAAGGAAAATCCACTGGATGGAACGTCTTATCCTACTTGAAGGCTTTCACGCATAAGCCTTCAGAGTTTCATGATGCATTCGGCAAAAATATTTTCTGAGAATAGACAAAGAATTCACAAAAATACTAGAAAGTACGGATTGAGAGGATTTCAAAACACACATGAAGCAAGAGTTCATGTTAGAAGAGGTTGAACTTTTTACTCATCAAACCTTTAGAAGATGGGTAGTCACACATAGAAAAGGGCTACTAATATCAGAAATTCTTGGGGAGTTTGAGCATAAATTTAATCAACTACCCAAAGGAGATCAAAAGAATCTAGCAATTGAAAAGGTTGAATTGTTCCTGCAAGATATTGATCTACAACAACAAGTATAGTTGGAACTACTTTTGAGGATGTTGGTCATCACTTAGGATTGACTAATGACTAGGAACAAGGGAGAGGATCAATGAATACTATTATTCTAAGAAAACAAACAAAGATGAGAGTAATTACTATGAAATTGAGCAAGTGCAAGATAAAGAATAGAGCCTACCTAAAGAGGTTGCAAAGATAGAAAATGAGGAACCTTAACTAGAGATTTCATAGATGGATGAGATAATTAAGGGAATAAAATTTACATCGCTCTCTTTAGTGTCGAATAAAAATGTCTGAAGTCCCACCACCTACACAGGAAAAACACAAACCTTTTTAGCCCAAGGAGATGCATTTGGTGCAACAACATGGATCATGACTCAAGAACATGTGAGTTACTCCAAGTTTCTAAATCACAAAATCTAGTCTTTTTGGGTGGATGAGAAATGATGCTACTAGAAAAGTTTGGGTATATCCTATCAAATCAAAGCATGAGATATTTGTTATTCTCAAAAAACATCTTGCTTCAGTTGAGACTAAAAAAGGAACTAAGCTTAAGGATTTACATTCAAATAATGGGAGTGAGTATACATCACATGAATTCAACCTTTTTAGTCAATATAGAGGAATTTGTAAAGAGTTTAGAGCTTTTTATACCCAAGTACAAAATGGTGTAGCTGAACAAATGAACAGAACTATTTAGGATAGATTAGTTTCTATGTTGCATCATACAAACCTTTTAGAAGGCTTTTGGCCAAAAGCGGTATTGACTACAGTTCATGTGATTAACCTTTTACCTAGTACTACCAAAGGTCTGAAAGTGGCACAAGAGTTATGGATAGGGAAGCCACCATATTATGATCATCTTCGAGTTTTTGGGTGTGAATCATATGTTCATATACCCAAGAATCTTAGACAAAATCTAGACCATAAATCAAAAATGCATTTCTCTTGGATATGGGAGAGAAGGTCAATTTGGATATTGCTTATGGGATCGTGAAACATGATCACTGATCAGAAGCACTGATATCATTTTCAATGAGTCTAAGATGCATAAACAACCCATTAAAGAGGTTGAAGTAAGAAGAGCCATGTTTGAGGATACTAGTCCTCCACTTAGCATGCATAAAATTTTTACACATAGGAATGTTCAACAAAATCTCTGATCATATCAGTCTACAAATATTCCTGTTCAACAACCATTGAGACACTCTACACGTGTCTCACATCCACATGATAGATATGTTCTAAGTTTGGATTTTGTTATGCTAATAGATGTTGGTGAGCCTTCTTGCTATAAAGAGGCTATGTAGACAAAGGATCATGTCAAGTGGGAGCATACCATGAAGAGTGAGCTAGATTCTATGCATAAGAATGGTACTTGGGATTTAGTACCTTTGCCAAAGGGTAGTAAAGCTTTACCATGTAAATGGGTATATAAGCTGAAATTCACATCAGATAATGCTTCTCCAAAGTATAAAGCATGACTTGTTGCAAAGGGTTTTAAGCAACAACATGGTGTTGATTTCGAGGAAATCTTCACTCCAATGGCTAAGATGACTACCCTGCAAATGTTGCTTGAATTTGTTGCAATGGAGGAATTAGAGCTAGTCCAAATGGATGTGAAAATTGCTTTCTTACATGGAGATCTTACAAACAATATCTATATGGAAAAATTAGAGGGTTATGTAAGGAAAGTCTAGTTTGTAAGATAAAGAAGATCTTATATTGACTAAAACAATCCTTGAGGAAATGGTAACAAAAGTTTTATACTTTTATGAAGTCTCAAGTCTATTCTCAGAGCAATGAGGATCATTGTCTCTACACAAAGAGATGCTCTGATGGGAGCTTATGCATGATACTTTATGTCGATGATATGTTGATTGATGGGAAGTCCTCTTATGACTTGTCGATTCTCAAAAAGAAGTTGAGTGACACATTTGATATGAATGATTTGGTGGATGCCAAATATATTCTTGGTATATGCATTACTCATGATAGGAGTAAAAGATGCATATACTTGTCTCAAAGTGAGTACATATTCAAAGTACTTCATAGGTTCAATATGTAAGGTGGAAAGACATTAAGTACACCTTTACCCACATATTTGAAATTGAGCAAGAATGATTGCCCCAAATTAGATGAGGAAAATGAATTCACCAAAATTCCTTATCAGTCTGTTGTTGGTAGTCTCATGTATGCTATGGTAGCTACGATACCACATATTGCATTTGCAATGGGATTTGTGATAAGATATATGTCTAATCCTGGAAAGAAGCATTGGGAAGAGATCAAGATGATTTTGAGATATCTGAGTGGCACTAAGGACAAGTCCTCATTTAGGACTTGTGCATAGTCCTCATTCCACAGGACTTGTGCATAGTCCTCATTCCACAGGCTCAATAACATCACAAAGAATGCTCTTATGTGATTCTCTAATAATGAATATTCATCTTTGGGGTTGTGTTTTAGCCACACTAATAAATCTAAAGGTTTCTTGAAACATTTTGAGTTGTGATGGGAGTAGCCATCGCAAATTTATGCAGTCTTTTGAGCCTAAAGAATAGAGTTGACAAACACTTGTAAGTGTTGCTGGCTAGTGTTTGGGCTTAAATTTAGCCTTTTTGTGCCATTTTACTGCATATATTGAGCACATACACACTATGTATGCTTCTATGGATACCGCTTATGTTCGTCCATGAGACCATTGTTATAGCAATTATGTATTTTTATAAAGCCTTTGATGTTCATAAAGAGGGTCATGGTGAGGTTTCCTTAATTGGGAGACACCCGAATTTGGTGATGCAGGTGGAAGAATTACTGAGCCTCACCATAGGAGACGTATGATAGTTGTTTATAGGTGCTTGGTAAGCCTAGTTGGCTTCTTTTGGTTAAGTGGTTATATGCAATGGAGTCAGTGATTCACCATGCATGTTCACATGTTAGTACTTGTAGTTTAGTGAGTTTTTCTGACACTGATCATTTCTCATTTTGCAAAGGAGACTCTAGCGAAATTTTTCCAAATTTTAGTTTTTCAACTATATAGTCTATTTTTACTCCTTGACACACTTATTCATGTGATCACATACATTCTTACATAATCCTTTTGGTTGGTCATTGCTATTCATTAATCCATTTTCATGTGGAGAGTCTATTGAATTTTTCCCAGAATATGTCACTCAGTCATACTTTTTGAGCCTTAGTGATGTTTGGACTATTCTAGCTCCATTATCATTCTAGTCAATTCTCTATCATCATGGCATCAAAGATCTCAGGCACATCTGGTGGATCAGGGTTTGATGCAAGTGTTCCTAGGAGGAGCTACAACTTATAGGGCAAAGACCACTTTGAGATCCAAAAGTTTGATGGCACAAACTTTGATATATGGAAGAATTAGATTAAAAGATGTGTTGCTTCAAAGGAGTCAATGGAACCTAGTAAATGGAATCTCAAAGAAGCCTACTTACATGGATTTGGGATGAGTTGGATTAAATGTCTAAGTGTATCATTCGATTGCACCTAGAAAATAATGTTTATTTTACAATATTGGAATGTGAAAGTGCAGAGGACCTTTGGAAGAAGTTATGCAACACATGGAAAAGAAAGGACATCCAATAAGGTGTATATGATGAGAAAGTTATATGACCTTCACATGAAGGATACAGATAATGTTGATGCTCATCTAAATGAGTATGATGCTATATTCTCTTAGTTATAGGCTCAAAAAATGGAGATGATTAATGAAATGAAAGCAGTCTTGTTGCTATGCAACTTGCCATCATCATGGGATACGTTCTATACAACTATTAGCAATAGTGCACCTAGTGGTAAAGTGGTCTATGATGACATATGTGGAGAACTCTTGAGAGACGAGATTCATAGGAAATCTATGGTTGGCACTCAGAGCAGAGATGCATATAATGTTCCTTCTTATCAATGCAAGAGTCAGCAATGTGGTAGGATCAAGAACAAGGAAAAAAATGGTAAAAAAAATAAGAGTAGAAGTACGCCATGGGACTCAGTTATCAGGTAATTTGTTGTCAGTTGGTAAACTTTATGACCTTGGTTACAAGGTGGTCTTCTATGATCAGTCCTTTTGCATATCAAAGGGCACGATTATTCCAAAAGGAAGCAAAATTGGCTTGCTTTATCCTTTATTTGTATCACAAAAAGAACACTTGTTAGTTATTACTGAACAACCTATGGCTTGTATTTGGCATGGTCGTTTGGTCCATATATCTCATAGTGGAATGCAGAATGTTTCTAGTTTTGGATACTTACCTATATTATCTTTCTATGATTTTTCATTTTGTGAGCATTGTCAATATGGAAAGCAAACTAGGAATGTGCATAAAACACACATTGGGTCTTCAACTTAGCCTTTAGATCTCGATGTGTGGTGCTATGCCCATAAGGTCATTAGGTGGTTCTCTATACGTCTTCACTTTCATAGATGATGCTACTAGAAAAGTCTGGGTATATCCTATCAAATCAAAGCATGAGATATTTCCTATTTTCAAAAAATGTCTTGCTTCAGTTGAGACTAAAAAAGGAACTAAGCTTAAGGCTTTACATTCAAATAATGGGGGTGAGTATACATCACATGAATTCAACCTTTTTTTTCAGTATAGAGGAATTTGTAAAGAGTTTAGAGCTTTTTATACCCAAGTACATAATGGTGTAGCTAAAAGGATGAACAAAACTATTTAGGATAGAGTAATTTCTATGCTGCATCATGCAAACCTTTTAGAAGGCTTTTGGCCAAAAGCAGTATTGACTGCAATTCATGTGATTAACCTTTTACCTAGTACTACCAAAGGTATGAAAGTGGCACAAGAGTTATGGATAGGGAAGACACCATATTATGATAATCTTCGGGTTTGTGGGTGTGAATCATATGTTCATATACCCAAGAATCTTAGACAAAAGCTAGATCATAAGTCAAAAAATGCAATTTTCTTGGATATGGGAGAGAAGTTCAATTTGGATATTGCTTATGGGATCCTGAAACATGATCACTGGTCAAAAGTAGCGATATCATTTTCAATGAGCCTAAGATGCATAAAAAACCCATTAAAGAGGTTGAAGTGAGAAGAGTCATGTTTGAGGATACTAGTCCTCCACTTAGCATGCATAGTCTTCTACCACCACCATCTTCACTACTAGTGAGAGCGCATTGTCAGTTGCAAGGAACCGTGTGTTCCATGCTCGAACTAAGCACATTGAGGTGCACTATCATTATGTCAAGGAGAGGTTCTCTGCTACAAAGATTAGTTTGGCATATGTACCCACATGGGAGAATTTTGTGAACCTTTTCAAAAACGCTCTGCCTAAGAAGAAGTTGGAAGCTTTCCACAAAGCTTTGGGTTGACTTTCTTTTGTGGATTGATTCCACATAGCTTGACACTTCCTTATACATGAGTGCCAGCTCCTTGTTCACCACATCACTCCTAAGGGGGATTTGTTGATATATTTTGGTAGTGATTTGTGTGAACACACTAAGGATCACTAGGGCACTTCTTTCCCTTGTTAGGAGGTTTTTTCCCCTGTCTTGTATATACACCTATAAGCCTAATGGGTTAATTATCTTTGTACATTCTCTTGGTCATACATTCAGTATTGTGTGTTGTGCTCCAAGCTTCTTCTTCTTCCTTGTGTTGTTCACATGCTTTCGCAGATCGCAAACTCCAACAATGCTATTATGAAGAATGGTACCTTGTCTTTATGTGATTTGCCTCCAGGAAAAAAAGGACATTGGCACTAAATGAGTATGCAAGCTAAAATGTAAGCGTGATGGAACAATTGATATGTATAAGGCTAGGCTTGTTTCAAAAGGTTATGCTCAAGATAGAGGCATTGATTTTGATGAGACCTTTGCACCCACATGCTGAATGACCACCATTCATAGCGTCTTTGCAATTATGGCTCAGCATGGTTGGAATGTATATTAGTTGGACATTAAAACTGTTTTTTTTGAATGGTGACTTACATAAAGAAGTGTATGTATTTCATCCCCATGCTTTTGTGTAGAAAGGGCATGAAAACAAAGTGTGCAGGTTGAAAATGGAAATTTATGGTTTGAAGCAAGCACCACATGCTTGGTATGAAAAGATATATCGCTACTTGATTGCACATGGTTTTGAGAACAGTCCAAGTGAGATTGCCTTGTAAAGCGTGCAAATGGTGTGCTTCTAATCATCATTGTATATGTTGATGACATGTAAAAGTGATGAGAACTTCAACCTTATTGTAAGCTTGAGCACAAGGAATGCACAAAGGCAAGCTATTGGACAAGGTGAAGGAACAACAAAAAGGTTGACTGCACAGGTAATTGTGTATCAAAAGCCTCTATGCTAATCAAGGCATAGAGGCTTTTGATACAACTTGTCTTTCTTCTTCTTCTCTACGTTTTTCCTATAAATACTCAACCCCTTTCAGCTAAAGAATCCCCCAATAACAAACTATGAAGATTCTTTCCTCTCACCATGTGTCCTTTGTCCCTCTCTTTGTCACCCTTGATCTTTTCTCTAAGAAGGGAGAGCTTGGAGCCACTTGCTAACAAATCACCATGTTATGGATTAGAGGATGGACTATACATGTTAAAAAACAATTGGCAATAGGATTCAAAGTAAATGTGTGCAAATAAACTTTGAGTTTTAAATACAAACTATATGTTCCTAGATTTGAAATATGTGATTCAATAGTGCATCCTTCGACAACTAAACAAAGCAGAAAAGGTTATCCTAGTCACATGAAATTGTAGTACATTGTCGAACTTGAAAGAAACTTATGAAATTCAATATAATAAAGCTAAATCCACTAAGAAATTTAGCACTAGCAATAGAGTTCAACACTGGTAAACACCAAACATCAAAGCGCTTACAAACACTTCAATGTTGAGGATCACCATCAACTCCATGAAACATGCCGAGTGAAAGACATCCCAATGTTGTATGGTATCCACAAAGAGGGTGGTAGGGCGTGACAATGGGGTCAAGAAGGTGAAATAATGGGTGAAAGAAAGGGTGGGAGTGGGCAAAGGGAAAAAATTAGGCCCAAAGAGCATAAAAATGATGGCTAAAGAGGCTTCTCTCAATGAGGAGAAATCCACACTATCAAACTCGAGCACAAAATCACCACCAAATGAACCACCAAGACCTCCACCTAGTGCTCTAATACCATGTAGAGAGTTCACACACAGAAGCAAAATGAAATGAACAATGTACAAACAAAATGAAAGAGTGTGAAAGTCAAAATGAGTAGACCTTGAAAAGAGAAAACTCACATTGATTAGAGTGAGCTTGCCAAGAGCATGAACGAGGCTGTCAAAGCTTCTAACCAAGTACAAACTGGGGAGAGGCTCTTCTTATATAGGGTTGGAGGTGGTTCTCCAATGTACATCATATGTGGGATAATTCCCATTGAAGGAGAATGAATACATGGTAGAAGAAAATGGAAAGTTACCATACTACAACTAGTTGCAACTAAATAAATATGAAATGGAGTACCTCCTAGATACAAAATGGAAACTCACTCATACGGATACAAATGAATACATGAAATCATGTCTCCAAGAGATAGTAAATAGCTAGCGCTCACTAACTCCATGTGGATAAAAAGTAGTATGATCACCATAATTTAGCTAAACTACTTGGGTTTCTATAGGGTCATAAAGTGAAAATCTATATTGATGATTCTACCACCCACATTTCTTGAAAAATCCCTAGTGAAAAAGTCAAAGCTACCTTAGAAGCCTTTGACTCTTAAGTATGTTGTCTTTATGATCAAAGAGTATTGGAAGAGAGCACGGGGCCTAATGGCATCCATAGGCAAGTTGAAATTCAAGGTTTCAAATATAAAGTGGATTTCTAGAACATGCACACACAATGCATAGATGTGGTTTTAGGACAATAATGGTTGTGATGATAGGAACATAATTGAAAAAGATTTTTTGGTTCAATACCTTTAGTATGCATTCAAGTGCCAAATTCAAGGAGAACAAGGTGTTTGAAGTACCGTTTTAATCATTCCACTAGAATTGAATGAATTTTTTCTTACAAAATATATTGAAATATTTTATTATTGGAAATACTTTCTATACTAGAAATAATTCTTTTTTTCACATGTCGATAATAAGTAAAGTTTCAATTTCAAAATCTAATGTCCAAATATAATATGTGTTTCTCAAAGAAATTATCTTAACATTTTCATTTTAGTAGAGCATGTTGCAAGCACAGCATAACTACACTTTTTAGGTACCTTGGAACACACTATATGAATAGAACAATTGGAATCTATAGGCACCTTCATAATATTGGTCTATAGGAGCTGGATCATGGATTGTGGTACATACTATAGGCACATAGCAATTACACTCCACAAGTGCATTGATAATACATGTGGATGAGACCACTATAAGTGCAATATGGGTGCACACTACAAAAGATATATCATGGATTACGAGACACACTGCAAGCATAGAGTGATTGTACTCTACAAGTGACTTGACTAATTGATTAAAAAAAACACTTCATTGTTTCAATCTTAGAATAATTTGGACACTTAAAAATTTTAGAATTTGAAGATACTTACATGCATTATTGGTTCAAGATCAATTTCCTCATCATCAATTTTAGAAGACTCCTAGATTCCTATACTTTCATCCACTAATTCTTGGCAATCATGGAACAAGGTAAAGGTGCTAACCATTACTTTGGCTTGTTCCTTCATGCCAATTTCTTCTATGGTTTGATTCTTCCTTCTTAAACATTCAAACATCCCATCTCTTAATTCACGCTTTGCGATTCTAAGTAAATCTCTCAATGTAATTCCAGCTTAACTTTTCAACACATTCTCTTTAAATACTTTTTTCAAATTGGTCTAATTTTTCAAATATAAGGCTAATTTTTATGTTGGCCTCTACTTCTTTTCTGTATCTATAGACATCTCATGTTGTTCTTACCTTTCTCTTTTCTCTTCCTATTGGGTAATTTTTTGGTTGGCTCCTCAAGATTGTTCTTCACGTTTTCTTTTCTCCTTTACATTTACTTCATGTGCATAGAATAGAAATATGAAAGTGACAAAGTAAAGAGAACCATCTAATGACCTTATGGGCATAGCACCACACATATTTGTACAAACAAGATCTAAAGGCTGAATTGAAGACCCAATGTGTGTTTTATGCACATTTCTAGTTTGCTTATAGACTATATAGTTGAAAAAACTAAAATCTGGAAAAATTTTGCCAGAGTCTCCTTTGGAAAATGAGAAATGATTAGTGTTAGAAAAATTCACTAAATTGCAAGTACTAACATGTGAACCTGCATGGTGAATCACTGACTCCATTGCATATAACCACTTAACCAAAAGAAGCCAACTAGGCTTACCAAGCACCTATGAACAACTATCATACATCTCCTATGGTGAGGCTCGATAAGTCTTCCACCTGCATCACCAAATCTGGGTGTCTCCCAATTAAGGAAACCTCACCATGACCCTCTTTATGAACATCAAAGGCTTTATGAGAATATGTAACTGTTATATCAATGGCCTCATGGAAAAATATGAGTGATATCCATAGAAGCATACATAGTGTATATGTGCTCAATATATGCAGTAAAATGGCACAAAAAGGCTAAATTTAAGCCCAAACACTAGCCAGCAACACTTACAAGTGTTTGTCAACTCTATTCTTTAGGCTCAAAAGCCTGCATAAATTTGCGATGGCTACTCCCACCACAACTCAAAACGTTTCAAGAAACCTATAGATTTATTAGTGTGGCTGAAACACAACCCCAAAGATGAATATTCATTATTAGAGAATTACATAAGAGCATTCTTTGAACCTATGGAATGAGGACTATGAACGAAAGTACTCCAAAATGACTCCAAAAGTCATCCACAAAATACTTCAAAATAGGCTTTGAAAGCAAAGAATGAAGCTTTGAGAGCCCAAAATATGTTCAAGGTAATGTGAACCTTAGTCTTTCCCGTTTCTCAAGCACCATAAGAGTGTAGCTTAATGGCAACAAATTTTTGGTTAAGTGAGCTCTAGGGGGAACAAACTGGCATGGGTGACCTCTCGAGAAGTACCAAGAACCTTTGTCTTCCTTGATCATTGAGGTCCTGCCTCGCATGCCACCAATGGTCCCAATAGTGGTGACTCAGATGAAAAGGAATGCCTTAGCCGCTGCCTTATTCATAAGCCTTAGAGAAAGCCAAGCTTTTTGCCTCAAAATCTTTTGATATTAGTGAATTATTTCAATGGCAATGCACCACAATGGACTCTCCTTCTTGAGAGCTCCAAGACGATACCCTCAAAGTAGAAAACCAAGCTCTAGATGTCACACATAGTTCTACATAGAGGCTATAGAATATGCAAAAAAACACAGTGCAGAGAGGGGAACGAACAAAAATTTCTTAGGTTTTCCAAATTTTATCGAACTTACAATTTGTGGCTGACTAGGCCACTATATGTTTTATTAAAGAATATATACAAAAGTGTCTAGGGACCATTTGGTCTTTCATATGGACACTAGTGGTAACATACCCTACACAATATTCCATAGTCCTTTTACTACCAATACATGACACATCATATATGCCCACAATGGATAATTAGTGCCATCCAACCTATCCTCAACAACCAACATACGAAATACATCATTGCTTTCAGCCATGGTCACTGACTAAATACACGAATGTATAAAAATGTTTATACCTTGAAAAGTTGAACAAAAACATTCCATCGAGCTCTACTTAACCTATAGTAGCCTTTGAGGCACTTGTACTAGTGATCCAAAACTTGTATATCTGTTTGGCACAAAAGGATGAAATTGTCTACACAAACATTGTGATAGTGCATTTGGAGGCCAAAACAAGCTCATATCAAAATTGCGATGCCAAAAAATGGAGTTTTTTTTGAGCTCCTAATTACCTTAAGTACGCTCACCAATTTTCATGTGATTATGAGACTGTGATCGGAGGGGTGATGCCCTATATGAAGTGGGAACCTGCTCTGATACCAATTGTTGGAGTTTTAGGTATGTGAAAGCACATGAATGGTACGAAAAAGAAGGAGAAGCTTGGAGCACGACACAACACTGAATGAATTACCAACCGAATGTACAAAGATAAGTAACCCGTTAGGCATATAGGTGTATATACAAGCCAGAGGAGAAAAACCTCCTAAAGAGGGAAGAAAGTGCCCCATTGGTTCTAAGTGTGTTCACACACATCACTACCAAAATATATCAACAAAGGTTTCATATATGATAGGGCTTTAGATGATGAAACATATATGCCTCATCAATTTTAATGATGAAGACTTTGAACCCTATGGATGGACTCCGATATTGTCTACGTTGGATGTAGCCAATGAAGAGAATGTGAGGATAAAATTTCAGAATGAGGAAGGGTATGATATCTTTCACATAGCTTTAAGAATGATAAGAGTGGAGGAATATGAATTGTATCCAAACCAAGAGAACAGAAATTGGAAATAAATTGCAAAACTTCATACCTAGAAATTGTGCAAGCAACTGATATAGTCAAAGATAAAATTTCAAGAAAATATAACAAAATTAATTACAAGGAAGAGGATAAAAAAATGATTCATGCAAAGAAATCAAAACAAAAAACTCAAGGTACTTAGGATGAAAAGAAGAAAAATACAATGCTCCATCAAACTTAACAAAATATGAGGTTCGAGAGAGAGTGTTGTTGAAATTGAAACCACAAAAGGAGAAAAAAAGAGGAGAATCCTATGACAATCAAGAGGAAAAAAAGATAGTGATAACAAAAGAGGGGGGAGAAGACAAACATATTGTGATAGTAGATGATATGAAAATTGAAGAAGAAGAGGCTTTAATCAAACTAGTTAGGGAATTAAGAGATGTGTTTTCCTATAGCTATAAAGATCTCAAAGGGATAGATCCTAAAATTTGTGTGCATAGAATACCTATAGCACCAGCTGCTAAACCCAAATAAGCAAAGGCATTATACATACAATGATAAATGCTCTAGCAAAAATAAGGAGGAGATAAATAGACTATTGGTTTCTAATTTCATTTATGAAATTGAGTATACTGAATGGATATCACCCATAGTTATAGTACCAAAAGAGAATGGAACACTTAGGGTTTGCATAAATCTTAAGAAAGTTAATGCTATAACTATTAGAGATAGTTATCCACTACCAATAACAAATCATCTGTTAGAAAGAGTTGTTGAAAAAGAGTTCTATAGTTTTTTGGATGATTTCTCAGGATACAATCAAATGACAATTGGATTGGAGAATGAACATAATATTGCCTTTCACAGAGTGGGTTGTTTATGCATTTAGGGTTATGCCTTTTGGCTTAATAAATGCACCAATCACATTCCAAAGGTTGATGTGTCATGTGTTCAAATATTTTCTAAGAAATATTATAGAAAATATGTGGATGATTTATGTACCTTCTCAAAAAAAAGGGAAAAATCATTTACAAGATCTGAGAGATATACTCAAAAAATGTAGAACTTATAGAGTTTGTCTAAACCCTAAAAATGTTGAGATATCAAGCTCAACATGTGATGATCCAAGATGACACGTATCAGTTTTTTGTTTCTTTGACATGTATAGTGGTCACACCGATATATGTCAGGGATACTTCATGGAGTTGTACTAGATTTATCTACCGAGAGTGATGGCACATTTGTTTCTTGCCAGCTCACTCATTCGTGGACATTAGGTTTTTCCTTATGTATTATTCTTTATATATTGCAGTAGTTGTATTCTTGTTTTAGGTCATTCTTGTACATTCCTTTTTATGTAATAGAAGAAGAAGAAGAAGATCATTCTTCCTTGCCTCAATCTATGTGTGTGCTTCTCCTTGAGAATGAGAGTGTGTGTCTGAGCTCTCTTCCTTATCTCCTTCCTCGTGACATGGTATCAGAGCCAGTGTGGCTGTAGAGACCTCGTGGAGAAGGTGACAGTGAAGAGTACACGGCAAGGCATGGAGAAAACACGACTCAGAAACGACCTCTGTTTGCTACAAAAATCCGCGTGATTCACAAACGACCTCCATTTGTCATATCAAAGTTTCGAAGCCATCTCAACCTCTGTTTCGAGCCTGCAAGGTGGGCCCCACAAAAAAACAAGGTCAGTTTTAGAAACTGTAACTTGCGTTATGTTCGGCAACACTCATATATTCCAAATCTAGATTTTCAACTGATTCCGTGTACTATTGATACACGAAAACTGTGTTTTTTTTAGATCGAACTGTCACATCATAGTGCGACAGTGTTCAAGTAGAAGTACTGCTTGTAGTGTTTTGCAGTGTTCAAAATTGTTGCACAAATGGCAAACAAAGATGGAATGAGTCAGCTTATGAGCAATGAGCTAGACAAGAACAATTTCCATGCTTGGAGATTCAGAATGACGAATTTCCTCATGGGAAAAGGCTACTGGAAGTACATGAAAGGAGAGAATGAAAATGCTCTATAGTTACCAGAAAGGAATTTGACTGCAGATCAGTTAAGAGCATATGAGGAATGGAATCAAGGAGCACGGAAGGTAATGTACTAGCTATCTGTTAGCATACAAGATAGCATGATTGGACACATACAGGATGCCAAGACTCCAAAAGAGGGTTGGTACAGTTTGGTCATATTGTATGAGACCAATACAAAGGCACAGAAATTGCAACTCAAGAATGAGCTACATACATTGAAGAAGAAGAGCATGTCGATAAGTGACTACACCTTGAAAATCAAAAGCATATGTGAGTCACTTGCATCTATTGGTGTGAATGTAGATGATGATGATAAGGTGGAAGTGTGTCTTCATGGTTGCATATAAGCAGTTCAGAACTTCTATACATACCAGGGAAAATATTCCAATTTTTTTTTATCTGGTATCTATGCTGATTATTGAATAAAAGAATCTTGGTGAGCATTCAAACTCCCAGGAAAATCTAGTTCTAAGCAGGTATTCTACTATTGCAGAGGAAGAGGCAGAGGTAGAGGTTTCAGAAGTGGAAGATGAAATAGTAACCAAGAACAAAGGCAACAATAGAATCATGCAGGAGGAAGAGGACAGTTTTGAGGCCGGGGGAGCCAAAGAGGCCGTAGAAATTTCCAAAGAAATGATTCAGGTAATGACAATAAAGGATGCTAGAATTGTGGCAAACTTGGACACTTTGAACATGATTGTAGGTTGAAGAAACAAAATAACAGAAGGCAGCAGAATAACTATGCATCCACAAGTGTAGATGGTTCTGAGAAGCTGTTCATGGTTCAACATCACATGATGAATATGATGTCTGCTGGTGTTTCAAAATCGAATGATAATTTCTGGTATGTTGATTCAGGGGCTTCAAATCACATGGCCAGTCATGTAGAATTGTTTAGTAGTTTGCAAAAATTGCCAGTTCCTGGATATGTTGAAACAGTTGATGATACATCGCATCCTATCGAGCATACAAGAAACATAGCATTGTCTATGGAGGACGAGAAGGTAAAACATCTTGCTGATGTGTTGCATGTTCCAAACATAACAAAGAATCTCGTTTCTGTTGGACAAATGGTTGACCAAGGATTACAAGTTAGGTTCAATGCTGATGGGTTATATGTAGAAGAATACAAACATGGTGGACGATTGATTGCCAAAGGAAGCAAAGAGGGTAGGATGTTCACCTTAAATGTGAAAATTTGTGAAATGAATGCAACCATGTTTACAAAAGGTGCAAGAGTTATTGCTGATATAGAGATCTAGCACAAACGAATTGGACATGCAAATCTGCAAAGGCTGAAACTGATGTAGTCAAAGGAGATAGTTCATGGACTACCAAATTTCAAGGTTTTAGAGATGCAAAAAGCATGTGCAGCATGTCAATTTGGTAAACAGTCAAGATCATCATTTGGTTAGTGAGAATGTGCTAGAAATAGTACATACAGATGTTTGGGGTCCTGCAAAGACCACATCTATGGGTGGTTACAAGTTTTATGTTAGTTTCATTGATGACCATACATGGAAAGTGTGGGTATATTTCATGAAAGAGAAGAGTGAGGTATTCACTCACTTCTAGAATTTCAAAGCTATGGTGGAAAAGCAGACATGGAAGTATATTCAGACATTAAGATCTGATGGAGGAGGTGAATACATGTCAAATGAGTTCAACAATTTTCTTAAAAGTCATGGAATTCGACATCAGTTTTCATGCAAGTACTATAGCTCAATGATGAGTAGCACCTCCTTTAATGTCAATCCAAGAAGACATGAGGATGGTATGATGACCTCGAGCAAGTGAAGGCACAAGTGAGTGAGTGAGAAGCACACCAACATACACACACATACACACACACGTGCACACACGGCAAGACAAAGAGAAAGACAATGGAGTTCTTTTAGATTACTTCCAAAATGCTCATACAAGTTCAAATCTATTACAAGCTAACCTCAAAAATGAGCTCTCTAGCTCTATTTATAGTTTTTCACTAGCTTTTGGCCCTGTCCAGACCTAGTGTCCGGCCTAGTTAAAAATTAGGTTCTAGGGCCTAATTGGACGCTCAAATGGAGTCTAAAAATCATGAAAATTGGTACGATGATACTTCTAATACTCCTCAAGCTTGAGGACTCCTAGGCTTGCACAAAATGGAGTTTCAAAAAGGTAAAATGGTATGTACAATGATTTGTAGTGATGAGAATCATTGTTATGAAGATGTTGTTTTGGAAAAATTTGAGTGGCCTACTTTCCAGATCTTCGGTGACTACTTAGTCTGCTTGTGCCTTCTCTCCGCTCTGGCTCCCTTCTTTGGATTCCTTGTCTTGTGAGTCCTTCGGTGCCTTGGCGGCTGCCAACACCCCCCCCCTCTCTTGCGTCTGTCATCTCTGACAGACCCTTGTCTAGCTGAGCGTTGGACATAATATTGAACCACATTGGAAGCAAGGTGGTGTTCTTCTAATCGTAGCCCCCGTGCTAGGTTTGTTAACAATGCATCCCAATCCACTAGACCTGGGACGTCTGGATGGGGCACCCGCAATTGATCTGAGTGGATGGTCCTTTCCACAGTGAATAGTTGGAGGAGATGTGAGGGCTTGGGTACAAATATTTCTAAGTGATATTCCCAGAACCCTGTGATGAACATCTCCTCGAAGGTCTGCTTGAAGCATGCTGGGAGGTATTTTATTCTTGCATGCCAAGCATATACTACCTTTATTGAGGGGGTAGTGCTCATGTCATATACCAAGTCTTGGTTGCCTACAGTGAAGCCAACTCCTGAGAAGTGGGGGTCCTTGATGTTCTTGAATGTCCTGAATGTGATCAGCATTAATTCAAAGATTTTCATGCACATTTGTTCCATCACATCAGGTGTGTTCTGTAGTCGAAGGCTCCAGTGACAGATTGTAGAAATCATATAAGCAACTGTGGGAGGTCCTTGTGGAGGTGCTAGATAGACATAATTTAACCACTTTGCACAGCCTTTGACGTTCTTGACAGCAATGGTAAACTCGAGCCACGTGAGTCTTCGGAGGACTGGAACATAACAAGGGTTGTATTTGTTAAACAGCGGCATGTTGTTCCAGGTACGAACCATTTCAGGGTAAGTTTCTAAAAGTCGTATCCGCCAGGTGGGTTGATGAATGGATCCTTTTTTAGCACTTTTCGGGATATCGTCAGGGTCGAATTGTGTGGCAAAGGTTGGAGCCTTGCCACATTGTTGTTTAATCTCTGCGTTATAATCTGCCAAGAGTACACAATATGGCACATACTGATCATTGTTGGTGCCTATCTATTTGTGATGAGACATACTGCAGAAATATTCTGACTTTATGATAGTGTCTTCCAATTTAGCCATTGATTGGATTTGGACTGCCACTCGATCTTCATGGGTTTTAGCTGTCTTTTCGAGTGTCTAAAGCCATTCAGGTGCTTCGACTTCAAGGGTGTCCATTCCTTCCGAGGTTTGCTGACCTCCTGGCATTGGCATAGGAACATATGGTTCCTCATACGACTCATCCACCTCAATGGGTACCAATTCATCTGGCTCTGGTTCTACAACTGGAGAGGGCTGTCTTTCATATTCCAGTAACTTCTTCTGCAATTCTGCCACCTGCTCTCTTAATGCCTTTACCTCCTCTGAAGTCGAGGTTGTCTCTATGACCTTGGGTTGTTCCTCCTGTTCCCTGAGCTGGCGGCGTAGTGCATCCCGTTCCTTTTCCAAATCATCATGTGCTTCTAATAGATCGGCATAGCTTTCCAAGATTGTCTTCATTGTTTTTGAGGGGACTGCTTTGAATTGTTCTGGGTCGATCTCGTGGGGAGAGCCTTCCATTGTAGCTTCCAGGTTTTCTTCGTTTTGCTTCTACAGACGCTTGTTTTCTTCAAGGGCGATAGCCATGTGTTTTCTGAGTAGAGCCAAATTACGCCGGACTCTTAGATTATCTGTTTGGTAGACTTCAAGTAAAGCTTCGAGTTGTTGACACCTGGCAATTGTGATGGTTGGGGTGCCTCCAGGAGGGCTTGATGGGCCTGCTCGAGTGTGGTATAGCATTGATTGAGGTCATCATTTTCATCTTCTATGGTTATAAGCCATCCTTGTAGTTGTTGGTGATTCGTAGTCAGTTGACGATGACGGTCTTTGAGAGCTTGATACTCACTCTGAAGTTGATACACACACTGATGTAACATTGAAAACATATTATATACATTAAAGAATGCAGGGAAAGGGGAAGATGCAGGGGGAATGAGAAAGGGAAAGGGAGTTGTGAATGAGGTTGAAACAAGTGGTGAGGTGGGTGGAGGGGGTATGGGAGATTGAGGCTGCGTGGGGGGAGGGAGCGGTGCTGTGGCTGGTAATGTTTCCATGGTGTCAATTGTGTGTGTGACCGTGTAGATGGGGACAGTGGGTGGGGTGGATGTGATGTTCGTGAAGAGTGTTGTGAAAGTGGGCATGGTAACTCCTCCGAATTGGATGCCTGGAGAGAGAGGAATTCCCATGACAACTGTGGTGATGGTGGAAGTGGGGGTGGTAGTGTCATGTGGCGAGGTGAGTTGTGTAGTGAGAGGTGAGGTGTGTGGTGAGAGTGGTTCCGCCTGATGTTCTTCTGTTTGTGTGTTATCTCCTGGTTCTGATACATTGATGTGAATTTGCTTGCCGGATCACATGGGGCGGGTAGGCACTCGTTTCTCAAAGCGATGAATATAAGCCATGGCTGCATGAACAGCTTCATCTAAGCCTACCGTGTCTGCGTGCAGGTTCATTGATTCAATAAACATGTCATCCACACCTTCCTCGGCTAACATTTGGCTCATGAGCACCTTTCCTGTCTCGAGCGACAGTTTGTGTTGTTCTTGGACCCGCTTCATGGTTTCATACAATCTTTTTATCTGGGCCGAGTATGCTGGGGCACTTGCTAGTTCTGAAAGTTCGTCATATTCTTGATCATACTCCTCGTTTGCTTCTTCTTCTTCTATCTCTTCATCATCCTCTTCTACTTCTACTACTTTCGGTTGGGTCGGGGTTGAAGTTGTAGTAGTGGGTTGTGGTCCTTGGGTCTACTCTACTTCTGTCTCCAGGTTAGACTCATTGATCATGCGGGAAATTTCTTCATCTGTCAAATCGGCTAGGGTGTAACCTTGTGGGAACTCCAAGTCCGATGGAATTGGAGGGAACACCAGATTGGGTCCTTCTGCACTTGGTCTGGGTAGGCGAATGGTAAATGGTCGGACACGTCGCGTTTGTGGAGGGGTCACCTCGGGTGTGGTGGTGGCTCCCCTTGGTTGGGCACATGGTAATTGAACTCCCCCTCTCATTTTCTTCGATGGAGGACCCGCCGTTGACAACCGTCTTTGGAATTCTTGGGCCCTGGACCATACTAGTGCTCTTTGAATGGGCACGTCGTACGCTAAGCACCTGTAAATTATTTTTGTCAGAGCACAGCATCCATGAAGCACATTCTTATGCTTCTTATTCCATCGTTGATGGGCTAGATGGATTTGATCGATGATCCAGTGTGGCAGATTGATGGTGAGATTCTCTGTCTCTGCCAAGTGCAAGCTGAACCAGATCTTTTTTGGTGGCATTGTGAAGCGTTCTTGGGCGGGAAAAGCGAAGTGCTGCATGATCCTTCGTAGGTGGAGAGCAATGGTTGGTGTCATTGCTACCATGTCCTTCAATTTGTTGAGATCCTTGTGCTTCATCCTGCCTGGAATCATTGTTTCTTTCTCCGTGGCAATATGCATACCTTGCATCTTCAATGCTTCTCGTACTAGGTTGAGGGTCAGTTTGAATCTTTTGAGTTGTGGCCTGGCATCAGTGAGGGTAGCACAAAAGTACTATCGCCTCCCTTGGCCCTGCTAGGGGTGATGGTACTGATAAAATAGGAGCAGCGTAGGAAATCTGGCTTAGGTAAATGTGCCCTGAAATAGCCATCCAAGCCCGCTTTGGTCCATACTGATCACATTACTTTTGCATTCTGATACTGCTCAAATTCGCGCGTAAAGAAATGATATCGTCCCCATTTGCCATTAAACTTAAGTTCTGCCTCCCAAAAGTAGGTGCCATCTCCCAATGGCCCTACGACATCACTGAACCAATGTGCATGTTTCCCCACTTGAGAAGTGTGCCCCTGAGGTGGGTCCTGAATAGGAAGCACATGCACAACTCTAAGTTCTTGAGGTCTGTCAGTGAGTTGTGGTTCCAGAAGGAGGGTTTCAATGTCCACTATCTGGGCGCTAGACCCTGCCTGGGAGCTGGTGCCTCCGATTTCTGCCATGTTACAGCTTGCTTGCTAGTTCTGTGAGAATATAGAAGCATGCATTAACCTTGTAAAGGACAAGGTAGAACAATTTTGTCCCCTGTACAACATTAACATGAGGTGAATGATGAGTTAGTCGATCAGTGAGTGCTCGATGTGTGTGTGTGTTGTTAGTCCTATGAGCTAAGTGAAAAGATGCAATGTGAGAATGATGCAGTTAGTAGGTGGAGATGAATGTACAAATGGGATCGGGGGGTTTATTACAAGCTTTGGGCTGGCAAACATAGTGAATGGGTTTTGGTTTTGATTTTGTGGAAACTCTGGAGGGTTGTATAAGAGTGTCCACTTGGAAATGAGGCTTTTTAGGAACCCATTTAAAGTGATTTTGCTCGTGTTCATGGGCAAATATGTATTTGTGTGTATCAAATAAAAGGGGGCTTCGGCGGTTCGAGTGAGTGACCCCTGTCGTGTATGGTGTGATCTGTGTGTAGCTACTTGAGCCCGCAAGCAAGCCTTAGGCACCCAAATTTGTCTGGATTGTGGGTCAACCTTCATCGACTTCTTGGGTATCCAGATAGATTTTACTTTTACAGAAGAATTCTTGGAGGACTTCTTATTAGTGTCTGGTCGTTGATCACTAATAGGAAGTTGAGCTAGCTGCTGTGGCTTGATCGTAATAGAATGCTCGCCTCTTCGCACCCACACTTGTTTCGACGACTGAGACACCTTGCTTCACAAATTCTTTTGGCTTCCATTATAGGTCATGTGCTTCTTCTGTTCTTGATCCACCTTCGGTTGCCGCCTCTCGATGGCCTTTGGAAAAGAAGGGAGTTCCATCGTATCCTTGCCGTCTTTGTTGAGATAATCATCCCTCTGCATCACATAGTTTTGGACAAGAATAGCATGGTCATCTTCATGTGTACTCCTGGAAGGACCAGGAGCTTGTGCCTTTCCTAGTTCCTTGAGTGCTCCATTGTCTAATTCAACTGTAATTCGACTCTGATTTACCCATACCTGAAGAAGTCCACTTCTTAGGTTTAGGTTGACTACATGATCATAGATCCAGTCTTGACCCAAGACAAGAGGTTCAATGAGATCCTCATCTTGACACACTAGTACGTTAACTGTTAGTAAAATGTCTTGAATGTAGAGGGGAAGTTCCACCTTACCCATGCAAGGGGTTTCCACACCTCCCAACCCTATGAGGTATGCTTCCACAGGATTGACATTTAAGTTCAGTTCTCGACAGTAAGAAAGTCTAACAACACTAGTGGTTGCACCTGAGTCAATCAAGGCTCTTACAGTCCGTGCACTCGTTCCTTGTCCTAACCCTAAGGTCACAAAAGGACGTCGATCAATTATTCTATGAGAGCTACTACCTAGAACTTCACACATAGCCATATGATATTCTGGGCGCGAGTAGTCATTTGTTCTATGCAGATCTCTACCCTGTCTTCTCAACTTCATTCTTCGGATGTGTTCCAATGCTTCTGCCTGAGCTTCTTCTCGAAATCGTTTTTCCTCTTCTTTACGTTTCTAGGCAGTGTTGAGTCGATTGAGCATTTCCTCAGTGAGAGGTTCCTGATATAACTTGACTCTGCATCCGCTTATGTAGTTAGGGAGAATATCGCCTTCGAGTGTGGCTAATTGGACTGCTCCACTAGTCCAAATCCTATTTATGATCATAGGTCCATAGCCTCTCTTCTCTAATTTTCTTGCATGTTGTTTCAGGGTATACACCAAAACCAAGTCTCCGGCCTTCAATCCTTTATCCTTAACATGGGCATCAAAGTACGCCTTCTGTCATTTCTTAGTTGCATATATTCCTGCAGCAGCCCTCAGTCTTGTTTCTCCTAATCGCTCAAGGTCAAAAATCCTAGAGGAGAGCTCATGGCCCGTCCACTCATGCTCCTGTGCTATTCTCAATGTAGGAATCAAGAAGTCCAAAGGTAGCACCGCATTTTGGCCAAATACCATCTGAAAGGGTGTGGCTTGGAGTACCGTTTTATAGGCAACTCGGTATGCCCAAACAACATGGTGTAGCTGTTTGTCCCAATCAGAGCGTTTATTATTCACCAATTTAGTCAACACATTGCATAGAATCTTATTTGTGCTTTCTGCTTGCCCATTAGCTTGTGGATGGTAGGGGGCAGACTTCTTGTGTATAACCAAGAACTCTTGGAGAAGATTTTCGATAACTTCATTCAAGAAGTGAGTCCCTCTATCACTGACTAGCTCTATAGGTAGCCTGTATCTTGTGAATACATTCTCAAATAAGAACTTAGCCGTCGTTTGAGCATCGTTCTTCGTGGTAGCTTTCACTTCTACCCACTTGGTTAGATAGTCTGTGGCCACAATGATATATTCAGCATGGGAACCCTTAGCTGGGGGATTAATAGGACCAACAAAGTCTAATCCCCACTTAGAGAATGCACGTCCATCCATCATCGGTTTCAAAGGCATCTCATCTTTGCGTATAGGATACTGAGTTCGCTGACAGACATCGCACCGTTTCACATAGGTATGTGCATCCATGTGAAGGGTAGGCCACCACAACCCTGCAAATAGGATTGCTCTAATCACCCGATCTGGTCCAAAATGTCCTCTTGCTACACCCTAGTGAGCAGTTTCCAAGATCTTTAAATATTCACTCTCATGGACACAGAGTCTGAGGTAACCATCTTTACCACGCTTGTATAGATTATCACCAATGAGTAAGTAATCTAGGGCTTCTTGTTCTAGACTTCTCTGTCTGGCCAATGTCATATCTTGTGGGAATGTTTTCGTCCTCAGGAAGGCTACTAGTGACTCACTCCAATCTGGCACTATGGATACTTGATAAAGAGTGGCATGCTCCACGGGTGGTTTAGTGCAACAGATTGGGCATTCTTTACACATCTTTTGTAAATCAGCTTCCATAGTAGGCCAATGCACTAGTGTCTATAAAATCCTTTGCCTCGAATGGTGTTGCTCTAATGCACCTACATGTGCCGATTGCAACCACTTTGCGTACTCATCCTCTTCCACACAACAAGCCAATATCCCTTGATCTGTTTGTTTGTACATGCTTCCTGCCATGATGTGGTACTTCTGGGCTTTTACTACCTCTCTATCCTGAGTGTTTATGACTGGGTGGTTAGGCCGGTATGTCAATACTGGCACTAATGGCTTAGGCCACTGAGGTACAACTTCCAAATTAAACAAGTAAGCATCAAGAAGGTCATCTGATACTCCTTGTGCGACTTCTCCAGATGTGAGCCTAGAGAGATGGTCTGCTCTCAAGTGAGTCTTCCCTTTCCTCACCACAACTTCAAATTCGTATTCCATTAGTAAGAGAAACCATCTTACTAATCTACCTGTATTGCATGGCTTGTTTACCAAGTACAACAGTGCTTGAGGATCAGTAAAAAATTTAAACTTATTTGCAAGCAAATAGTGTCTAAACTTTTTAACTGCATATACCATGCCTAATCCCTCTCGTTCAGTGGTGGTGTAATTTTGTTCAGCTGCATTCAACTGTCTACTAGCATAGGCAATTGGAAGATCCATATTACCTTCGCCCGTAGGTTGTGCAAGCACACATCCAATAGCATAATTGGATGCATCCACATGAACATGGAAGGGCTTATTCCAATCTGGTGTGGTCAAGATTGGTGCTTAACACAATCTTCTTTTGAGCTCATTGAAGGACTCCTCACATTCATTAGTCCACTCAAAGTTGGTCAAAAGTCCGTACAGTGGCTTGGCAATGATGGCGTACATGTGTATAAAGCATCGGTAATAGCCACAATGCCCCATGAAAGCTTGTACTTCCTTGACATTCTTTGGCCTAGGTAACTTTGCTATGGCTCTTACTTTCTCTTCATCGGTGGATATGCCATTCTTTGACACTATGTGTCCTAGAATCTTGCCTTGTCTGACCATGAAAACACACTTTTTTGGGTTCAAGCAGACTTGATATTCTTCGCATTTGTCAAAGATTTGCCTGAGTTCAGGTATATGTGTCTGTCTAATGTTGGAATGAGCACAGAGATCATCAACATAGACCTCCAAATTCTTCCTCAGGAATTCCTTAAATACATGGCACATCAGCCTCTGGAAGGTAGCGAGTGCATTGGTAAGCCCAAATGGCATTACTCGAGAAGCAAATATGCCCCATTCTGTGGCAAAAGCTGTCTTATGCTGATCTTCTAGAGCTATGGCTACTTGATTGTAGCCCAAAAATCCATCAAGGAAGCTGTATACTTCCTTGCCTGCTACTCTTTCTAATAGATGCTCGGTAATTGGAAGTGGATAGTTATCTCGAATCGTGGCTGCATTAACCTTCTTCAAGTTAATGCATACACGTAGCTTTCCATTCTTCTTGGGCACCACTACAATGGGGGATACCCACTCAGTGTGCTCAATTTCATAAATAAATCCAGCTTCCACCAGTATATCTATCTCCTCCTTGATCTTAGTAGCATAGTTATCGTTATAGGTGTATGGCTTTTGCTTAGAGGGTTTAGCGTCTGAGGTCATGGGAATTGTGTGTGAGCATATGTCTGGGTCAACACCCTTCAAGTCCTTGTAACTCCAAGCAAATACATCTCTGTATTCTCTTAGCAAAGCTATTAACACATGCTCTTCTTCCTCCATCAGGTCATCCCCTATGTAAGTGCATCTTTCTTCTCCTTCTTCCATGGCTACAACTATTTTCTTGGTGGTTTCTTTGTTATCATATGCCTCTCCTGATTGAGCCTCACGTTTTGGCATCCTTACCATGACTCTTCTATCGTCTATCTCATACTTTTTAAAGTTTTCAGGGACCTCAAACAAAGATTCTTCCTCTTCTAGTGTGACTTCTCTCTTCTTTCTTTTCTTTCCTTCATCCTTAGGGGTCACTTGTGTGGCTAACCTTACATCATTTGTAAGCTCTCCGTGTCTCTGGGGTTGAAATTCTACTTCATAGAAGTATTCTTCATCTGATGCAAAAGGTGGGTCCATAATGATTGACTCTAGATCGGAGTCACTTGCATCCTCAAATGCATCAGGGCTAGGTTCACATTCTTCTAAAACTGAATCTCCCATGATTGGTTCTATTGAGAAAACTGAAATTTCATAGCCATCCTCATCACAGTGGGGTGTCCATTGTTCCTCATTGATGGCTACGTCCATTGTTGCTAAAATTTCTGCCCAGCCGTGAGGCTCAAATTCTTCGTCAGGAAATACTACAGGTGTATAGGCTAGGTCTTGAATTGATCTATGGGTTTCCTTCACACCTATCTCTCTGGCCTTTTCTCTCTTCTCTTCTTCCACTGCTACTTTACACATCCATAAATGGGTGTCTTCATGCATCCATGAGGATCCTGATCCTATGGAGTGCACAGACTCTGTGTCATCCTTGGCTTTATGGATGGGATTCCATTGAATAGGCAGTACATCTCTATGAGACTAATCCTTGAGATTGACTTTGGTCCTAACACCTAAGTGTTGCAAATACAAGGAGTTGGTTCCCCAATCCTGGACCACTTGCAGCTGTCGCATAAATGGTCTTCCCAAAATCATCTCATAGGCATGGTTCTTGCTGAAATCACATATAACGAAAGTATGCTCAAACTCAACACCGCATGTAGTGAGAGTTATTCCTTCCAGCAAGCCTAAGGGTCTTTCTATGTGACCATCGGCCATCTGCAATTTCATCCTCGTGGGCCTGAGTGCTGGCTTGCCCCAACGCTTTCATAGAGAAGTGGTCGCAATAGCAACTCCTGCACCTGAGTCTAGAACTGCCTTGGTTGTGTACCCTTGATGGGTAATGGGAAGATAGGTGTTTCCTTCTTCACCTTCACTCATACCTCCTATCTTGTCTAGAGGAATTTCTGGCACTGTTCTAAGAGAACCTACCTGGGATCGGAGTTTCACTACTTCTGTCACTTGGTTAGCTACATGTTTCCATAACTCTGGCCTAACTTTGATTAGCTCTTCTAAAGTGAGGTTGCACTGCACTTTAGTGTTTTTCACTACCTCCGTATTCCTAGGTATGATTGAGTCTTTGTTCCTTACCATGACCGTGGGTGCTCTCATACAAGTAGACTTGGCTTCCCATGGGCCTGTGAAGTGGGGTAATTCCTGTAGGGAGTTAGACTCGAAGTCTAACCTCTCTTGAATTTGTGCACTCTCCTGCTCTCCATAAATGGAGGGAATATCTTGCGGGAATTGGTCATGTGCGTCATCCACCACTTCAATGGGAGGATGGACTTCGCTCTCTTTTGCCCATTTTTCTTCTTGAATCTCTTGCAAGAATTCTAGGGAATATCTATTCATAGAAAAGGAGGTGTCTGGTTCAGTGGAATTGGGTACATAAGCTTCCTGTGGGGGAATGCTTATTCTTTTACTTTCCTCATCTCTCCCTTGGTTTTTTTCTTCCTTGGCAGATCTTGCAATTATGCTCTCTAACTTCTCTAATAGTCCATCCAAGTGCAATTGTGTCTTAGCTGAGCCAGAGTAGTTGAAGAGGCGACTGGCTTCAAACATGGTCTGAGCCAATGCGACCATTTTCGCACAAAGCTTGGTTCTTTCTATCTCTAGGTCAGCTCTAGGGTAGCACTTGTCATGATCCGTCACATTTTGCCCTTCTTGGATTCTGGCTTGATATGCCTTAAGCATCATGTCTATGTCTTCAAGAGTGGGGTCAGCTAGCACCGATCCTACTCTAGGGGGTGGTGGGATGGTCTGAGGTGGGTTGAAAGATGGTGGATTGGATGGTGATGGAGATGAAGGTGGTGGTGGTATGTGAGAGTTTGTTTGAGAGGTGAGTTCCACAATTTTGGCTTTTGTTTCTCTTATGCTTTCTTCTAAGTCGCTCATCTTTTTGGACCATTGTCTTTTCATTCTCTCTCGGCTATCCCTCCAGGCTCTCGACCGTTTCTTGGCTATGCTCTCAGTTTCACTAACCTCTGCACTCTTTCCTTGACCTAAACCTTGGTTCTACTGCAAAGCCTGAGCTCTAGTGATCACCTGTACTGGTGCAGTGGAAGTTACACTTCCTGAGGAATATACAACTAACCCAATCACATTGATAGGCGTGATTTTTGGCATGTTATTGGGGTTTTTAGGGCAATATCTTAAGAGATGCTCCCTCCCACAATCTTGACAAAAGCCCTGAATTGTTACTGATTGGGGTTGTGTAGGTGCAGGCATTGGGCAATCACGAATGAGGTGATCTCCTTGACATCTAGAGCATGGTCCTCTAGGGAATGGGGGTCTTACCTACCTAGGTTGAGGTCTAGTGTTGGGATTTGTGTACATGATGTTTGCATACTCTGGATCCCAACTTGGTTCACTCGGTTCTTCACTATAGTAGGATTCACCATGTTCAGGAGACTGCATATAATAAGCCTGGGGGCTATCAATGTGAGTAGAATCAAAACTATGATCACACGGGTCGCTTTCTGAAAGCAATGGTGTCACAAGCACTATGGCTCTATTCAGGTTCTCTTCTGCAGCTGCATACTTTACGGAAATCACATTAGCTGGAGCAGGTGGTTGTTGTGCTAGCACTGGTTAAGGTCTCTACTAGGCCTGATACTATGGTGGGTAGGCTTGTTGAGGTCTAGCAAACTACTGTGGTGGGTATGGGTTTTGATATCTTCCTTATTGGGGAGGTGGTTGAGGGTGATTTTGTTTGACAGCTTGTTTGTTATGGGGGCAATCTTGTGTAGTGTGGTTGGTGTATCTTCGCTCTATTGTGCAGTACTGGCTACTAGGATTCACTTGGGGTTGAGCCATAATGGGACATACACTCGCAAAATGGTCACCTCCACAAGTATAGCATCGCCTCCCTGGAGCAAACCTTGGTATTTGTTTGCTTGATACGCCTAGCTTCTGAGCTACCTTCTCAGCAAGTTCCTCAATAGAGGTGGATTGCATGGAACTAAGGCTAGTAGAACTATCTGAATCCTTGTAGATTTTTGATAGTTCTAATTCCTCCCCTAGATTATCTTCAATGTCTATGCACATGCGTACATACTCTTCTATAGTTCTAGGGTCCTTCAAGTACACATATGATCGTAGTTTGGTACTGAGCAATCCATCTAGGAATAAAGCCACTTGTTTGGCTAGTGTGGGTAACTCAGAAACAGGGCATCTCTCTAAATATTGCCTAAACCTTCTTCCTGCAAGTCTAACCATCTCTTGAGGGGTTTGCTTGAAGCTATGAATCAGCGAGGAAGTATTATGCCTTATGCCACTCTTAGAGAATTCAATAATGAATGCCTCTAGAAGTTGGTCTATGTTTCTAAAGTG
Organism: Ceratopteris richardii; assembly: GCA_020310875.1. Lineage (NCBI taxonomy): Eukaryota > Viridiplantae > Streptophyta > Polypodiopsida > Polypodiales > Pteridaceae > Ceratopteris > Ceratopteris richardii. Next base: position 76,869,770 of record CM035409.1, read on the forward strand.
CCTCTCATTTAGTGGTTGAAACCACGTAAGAGCGGTGTTCCTAAGGGTTAGACCAAAGGCATTGTACTGCGTGAATAGATCCTCCACTTGTTCAACTCTCAAGACTTGCCTAAATTCGGCCGCATGATCATATGGATCTCCAGTGCCATCGAAGTAATTCTTCATGGACTTAACTAGCTGTGTAGGTCTCAAAGTCTTGGTGTGTTCCCTAAGCCTTGGAAAAGGAAAATCCTCAACATTTCTTAGGTTCCTTGGAACTCTAGTTCTCTCTGTTTCTTCTCTATTTGTCTCTGTTCGCGTTCGTTCTCTACCTATTGGGTTGGCAAAGCTCACTTCTGGCCTATCTCTACTTCTATCCCTTTGAGCGCCATGAGCTTGGGATGTTCCAGCCCCTTGGTGGCCAAAAGAGACATTAGATCTTGGTTGGGAAAAAATAAATTCCCCCTTCCAAGTGTAGGCATGTCTACCATGCTCGGTGACCACAAAGATCCTCTCTGAAGTATTGTCTAGATAGGTCACCTTGCCTGGGCAATCAGGATCTTTGAACTCATAGATCATGATCATTCCTACCTCATTAGGTTGATTAGGCTTATACCTCCAGAAGACTTCATTGGTATCTCGATTGAGAAGCAGATCTATGCTCTTATTGTCTTAGGGAATCCACTCTGGCGTGATAATTCTAGTAAGCACGGATTTGCCTCGGGGGGTTTTAGGTTCTTCACCCATGTTCCCTTGCTCTAGGTCACCTATATCCGTTTCTGGGATCACATTCCCAAATTCATCTGTCCTGTCTGGGTGACTGGTGACTACATATATGGTTCCTTCTTTGTCCAAGTATGCTCCATTTTCAAATTTGACGGCTGGATGTTCAATTCCAATGGGTTGGTCAGGGTTTTTAATCTGGACCACGGATCTTCCTAGGTCGTCCTCATAGATGCTAGCACCTAATCGGTTGGTCCTAAGGTATTCCAGCTGCATCTTGTAGGGGCCTTCTACCCTATGTAAATATGGAACTCCTGAACTTCCTGCAGGTCTCTCCATGCCTTGAGACATCTCTGACTCAGTAGTCTCAGAGCTAGGGTAGTATGAATGATGGCTCAACTACTGGGCCCAAGACCTAGCAGTATGATTGACACTAGCCTCTGAAGACCTGAGACTTTGTCTATCTCTCCCTAGGTGTCGTCCTGATCTAAGGTTCATGAGCCCAATTGAAGAATTCCCCGAATTTCCCGAGTACAATTTTCGTTGCTGAGTTCTTTTTGTATTAGTCACTTGTTCTTTTTAGTTTTCCTTAGGGTGTCACTACTTGTCCAATTAATCTTTGTCACAAGGAACACTTAAAGTTTTATCGTACTTTGAGTGTGGTCACTCGATTTAAATTCTTTTCCCTTAGGTTGCTTCGCAATTGTAATCTCCTAACACTTGCACTTGAGTGATTAGAGTTCTTGGACTTGGTCATTCTTAACGTACCCCTAATTAATCAAAAACCTCTATCCGTACTTAGCCTAAGCTAGGGATTGACAGAGGGTGTTGAGAATTTCCAACCTTGAGTTTCTGTCCTTGTGTGTTGCCCTTGTGTGCCCAGGAAGCGTGTTCCCAAGCTTGCACTTACTCTTGCTTCGAGTACCCTTCGATGCTCTCAAAGAACCTGAAAAAGTCCAAAAGTTAGCTCAAGACTTAAATTCGATTGACAGACAGATCACTTTCATGCATGTAATTCACTAACCAAATTGCCTTTTGCCTTTATGAAAAACAATCCCAAGGGACCCTCAGTTTTTCCTACCCCGAGATATGATCAACTTCAAAATACCCTATCTAATAATTCTGATATTAATTTTACTGTAACCAATGGAAGTTTTGGTTGTACTCCCCATGAGCTTTCCAACAAAATAAAAATCACAGCAAACGGATTTCGTATGAGAAAGTTATGCCAGTTCAGGGTTTTGGGGCTAAAACAGGATTAAAACAGGCTAACAGGCAAACATGAATTCTCGAATTACTTGTGTCGCGGTCTCACTATGCAATGATAAACCCTAGTGTCTTTTTTCCCCAAAATTTGACCCAAAATAAACCATATATTTATGCCCTAAAAAAAGGCCGGATTTGCCCGTCAATCGCGATCGAAAGCTCTGTCAATCGCGATTGATATGTCAGTCGCGATCGACATGTCGGTCGCGATTGACAGGTCCGTCGTGGCTGTCAGTCGCGATTGATGGATCAATCGCGATTGACACGTGGCCCGAAAATTCAGTCAATCGTGGTCAAAGGATCGTTTACTCTGTCGATCGCGATTGACAGGTCCGTCGTGAGTGTCCAGTCGGTCGTGGTCAAACAGTCGTTGACTACATCGATCGCGATTGACAGGTCCGTCGGGGTTGTCAGTTGCGATTGATGGGTCGATCGCAATTGATGGCTAGATCGCGATTGACACGTGTCACGCGTAGGTTCAATCGGTCGTGGTCAGTCGGTCGTTGACTCTGTTGGTCGTGATTGACATGTCGATCGCGATTGACAAGTCGGTCGGCAAGTGTCCGTCGCGGTTAGCCGATCGCGATTGATGTGTCGATCACGATTGACAGAAAACAGAGGAGTTTTAAAATTTTAAATACATATTTAGGAAGCTCTAGGCATGTAGATCATGATTATGTACTTTGTTTAGCAAAAGGGTCATTTTTTCTGTCGATCGCGATTGACAGAGGTCAACGCCTCGAGACCTGCACAATCACATTTTTTACCTGCTGGGGCTGGTGCAGCTGCTGGGGATGCTGATTCCTGCAGAAAATCTCAAAAAACACAGAAAAGCACTAGCACACAAACGCTCTCTCGCTCTCTCTCACAAGTGAAAACAAAAAGCTGAAATTTTTGCGATGATGAAGATGGAGGTGGAAGATGGTGATGATAATGGTGGTAATGAAGATGGTGAAGAAAACAAAAGAAACTGGATAAAAGTGAAGGAAATACCTATGACTCCAACGCCTCAACTCTACGTCTTACCATCACACGCTCGTCCTCAAAGCTCTCGATCCCCGGCAACGGTGCCAAAGTTTGGTGTAGCTCAATGATGAGTAGCACCTCCTTTAACGTCAATCCATGAAGACGTGAGGATGGTATGATGACCTCGAGCAAGTGAAGGCACAAGTGAGTGAGTGAGAAGCACACCAACATGCACACACATACATACACACGCGCACACACGGCAAGACAAAGAGAAAGACAATGGAGTTCTTTTAGATTACTTCCAAAATGCTCATACAAGTTCAAATCTATTACAAGCTAACCTCAAAAATGAGCTCTCTAGCTCTATTTATAGTTTTTCACTAGCTTTTGGCCCTGTCCAGACCTAGTGTCCGACCTAGTTAAAAATTAGGTTCTAGGGCCTAATTAGACGCTCAAACGGAGTCTAAAAATCATGAAAATTGGTACAATGATACTTCTAATACTCCTCAAGCTCGAGGACTCCTAGGCTTGCACAAAATGGAGTTTCAAAAAGGTAAAATGGTATGTAAAATGATTTGTAGTGATGAGAATCACTGTTATGAAGATGTTGTTTTGGAAAAATTTGAATGGCCTGCTTGCCAGATCTTCGGTGACTACTTAGTCTGCTTGTGCCTTCTCTCCGCTCTGGCTCCCTTCTTTGGCTTCCTTGTCTTGTGAGTCCTTCGGTGCCTTGACTACTGCCAACAAGTACACACCACAATAGAACGGTATTGCTGAATGCAAAAATAGACATATTGCAAAAATAGCAAGAGCCTTGATGGCTAAAAAGAATATGCCTCATTCTTATTGGGCAGAAGTTGTGCATACGGTTGTATACATCATGAACAGAACTCCAACTACTGTTGTACATAAAGTTACACCTGAAGAGATGTTTACAGGTAAAACGCCAAACCCACATATGAAAGTTTTTGGCTGTATTGCATATGTACATGTTCCAGATGAGTTGAGGATGAAGCTTGATCCAAAAGCAAAAAAAATGTGCCTTCATTGGATACTCCCTTGAGCAAAAGGGGTACAAATGTTATAACCCACTCACACGACAGGTGAAGGTGAGTAGAGATGTGGTATTTAACAAAATAACGAGCTTCTATGCATATGCCAAAGAAGGATTGAATCTTGAACCAAATGACAAAGAAAATGCTGAAAAATAAAGTGCACAATCTCATGTTTTGAGTGGATTGGATGCATCATCAAGCAAGAAAGGTAAAGAAAGATTTCTACTGGTAGTAAAACATGTGCAAGTTTTGAAGACCTTGATGGAGATTCAAGCGGTTAAGAAAAGAGTCTTGATAAGGAACTTGTATTGCCCTCTGTGAAGACTTCAGGAGTAAGAAGGGCACATGCAGATGATACAAGGAGAAGTTACCTAGGACCAAGAAGATCTGGGAGGATGCGGAATTCAGTGCAACAATTGATGCATGATAGTTATATGGCTCGTCATTGTGCCTACATGACCAAGGTAATACAAGATGTTGAACCTTCTTGTTTTGAAGATGCAATTGGAAATGCAGATTGGGAAAAAGCTATGGATGAGGAGATGGCTGCACTTTATGGGAATCATACATGGAAGCTAGTTCCATTGCCACAAGGAAAGAAACCCATAGGATGCAAATGGGTTTACAAGGTAAAGCACAACACTGATGGTAGCGTAAGCAGGTACAAAGCACGATTGGTAGCAAAAGGATATGCACAGACATATGGCATTGATTATGAGGATACACCTCAAGCTTCTAAGTTATTATTCAAAATATTTTCCTACATCATGGTTTCCCAGAAGTTATTTTGTTTGATTAGGATGTTCGTTTTTGCAATCATTTTTGGGTTGCATTTTTTCAAAATTTATGTTAAAAAATGGCTCTCCGTTTTGCATCTCATCCTAAAAGTACTGGGCAAAGTGAAGCCCCAAATAGTACTATTATTGATTTTTTATAATTTTAATTCACTAGATAATCCAACTAATTAGAATGAAAAATTACCATTACTTCAAATTTCTTACAATAACACAACACATACTACTACTTGTCTTGCACCTTTTGAAATTGTTTATGGCAAAAAGCTTCCGATTCCCATGTGGCTCACTCAAACTTATATTCCTATGGCTGATTCTATTGCTCAAGCTCACATTTCTATACTTCATGAAGTTCAGGAGCACATTAAGGAAAGTTGAGAACATTACACTCATAATGTTAATAAGAAATGAGCAGCAAGAAAATTTCATGAAAATTCTTTGGTGTGGTTACATATCATGAAACAACATTTGGAAAATATTCTACAACATTCTAAAGTTAAAATTGCACCTTTGGAACATTTTGAGTTCTTCAAAAGATCAATGAAAATTCATTTTGATTAGATGTACATCTAATTGGAAAATACATAAATATTTTCATATTAGTTTATTAAAAACACTTAAAGGTACTCTATCACTCGCTCCTATTCTTGATGATGATCCTCCTTTGCTTGAGGACAAATCTTAAACCTTAATTCTTGAGGTATTATATGATTATGATGTAACCACTACATGTATAGATACTCAATATCATCAATATTGGTAAATTATAAAAATAATTCTATTAGGGTATTTTAGTCAGTGGCCATGGATGAAAGCAGTGATGTATTCCGTATGTTGGTTGTTCAGGATAAGTTGGATGGTACCAATTATCCATTGTGGGCTTATATGATGTGTCATGTATTGGGCACAAAAGGACTATGGAATATTGTGCAAGGTGTTGAAAGACATCTTGTTACACCTACGAATATAGGTACTACAAATATAGGTACTGAAGCCAAATGGCATTGAAGATGATGATATTGTACAGATTCCTATTTGTGTTGTGATTTTTGTTGCACCTACTCCAGAACAAATTCATTGGGATGGTAGAGATGCTCAGGCACATGCACGGATAGCCTTATCTATCAAACGTGCCATTATCCCTCACATTCGCTCGTGTAGAATAGCTAAGGATGCTTGGGATACACTTACCATATTGTACTAGGCTAGGAATGAGGCTCGTGTTGCTTACCTCCGAAAAGAGTTGGAGAGTGAGCACATGAATGAAGGTGATTCTATGGACAATTTTCTGACAGAGATCAAGGATTTGAAAGAACAATTGATTTCTGCTAATGAAGTCCTTCCTGACAATTCACTTGTGTAGACTATTCTGAATGGTCTTTTTGACTCATATCAGAGTTTTGCTTCTACTCTTCGTTTGATGATGAAAGGCAATCCAAATGCCTTAACATTTGAAGAGTTGTGTTTGTTTTGTTGTAGGAAGATCAGTGTTATACCTTATGGAATTTGTTGAACAATGCATTGTTGGATTGAGATATAAAATAGCCAATGCATTGTTGGATTGAAATATAAAATAGCCAATGCATTGTTGGATTGAAAAATAAAATAGCCAATGCATTGTTGGATTGTCACATGGAATATGTTGAACACTGCATTATAATTGTTAGAGTGTTGAACTATTTTATCAACTGAGGTCAGTTGCTTGTCAACTGGGAGGCATGTTGTATATTATTGAACAATACATTGCTAAAGTGTTATATTATTAATGTATTAATATGTTTTTGATGTTTCTGATATAGCAGCTGAAGGTTCGTGAGGAGCGTGCAAGGCGTGAAAGGGCGGACATCAATAATCCGAATAATTATTATTTAGCTTGTAAATAAACCTGCGTAGAAGGTTCTATTGTTAAAAAAGTAATGATTAGCATAAGGATCATTGTAGACCGTAGTTTCTGTTATTGAAAGCAATGGCTTTCTGTAAAAGTTATCAACTTTTAGTTTCACGCTTGCTTTTCAAAGCCGCCCTCTTGTAACCACTTTTTTCGATGTAATAAAAAATTCCTATAAATACATGCACTCTGTGGACTGTCGAAACAGAGTGCATGGGGGGAGATTGCACCCAATCTTGCGTTCGGTCTCATCTCTTGTTGCCTCTATTGTCTGTATGTTTTTCTGCGTCTGTAATCTCTGTATGCGCGTGAGCAATATCCTGACAACAGTGGTATCAGAGCTCTGCACGCGTCAATACAGAGGATTCTGTTCTCTGTTCGCGATTCTGAATTCGGATTCCATCTCCATCTCCATCTCCATCTCCATCTCCGTCTTCGTCTTCGGTTTTGGTTTCGGTTTCTGTTTCTGTTTCTGTTCCTGTTTCGTCTTCGTCTTCGGTTTCGGTTTCTGTTCCTGTTCCAGAACCAGAATCTACGTTTACTCCTTTGGCTTACTCCAAGGCGTCGACTAAGGAGTCGACTAAGGCAAAGAACTTAGGCAATACATTGGCACCCAAGGCTCCCTTGGCAGCCGTTGGCTACGCGCGAGGCAATTTTAATTTTTTGAGTGGTAATAGAGAGGTTTAGAGTCCCTAAGGTAGGAGGATTTGAACCCACAACCTCCTACTTTCAAGGGAAGTACTTTGACCACTCCACCATCTCTTGGAGTTCTACTCAAGTTCTCTCTCTTTATTACTTGTGGAAGGCGCGCGCGTCGATTTCAAGATTGGACCCAAGAAAGAATCAAGTGTATCTCTCAATCCGTAGGTCGGATTGAGGCGTGTAATATACCGTTGGAAAGCTCTCGGAACAAACTTTCCAATGAGCTAGCTTGGAAGTGTGAATTCCTTCAAAATCCTTGGGTGGCACTTGATTGAGTGTTCAAGATACCAAGCAAGGTTGAGAACACAGGATCGAGACACCAAGGTTGCAAACAAGAAGGTTCAATACACCAAGGTTGAGAGCAAGGGTCCAAGAGCACCATGGAGGATTACAGTAATTCACCTCTTCCTCCTGTTTGGACAGAGGAATCACTGAAGAAGGATTTAAGTACCTTGGGTAACGATATCTCTCTACACTCTCTTCTTTGCATGCATGGTACAATAAATAACAAACTAGTTAAAATTCTAGATGACGATGGTAGTTCACATGACTTCATTTCACATTTATTAGTACAAGAACTTAAATTATAAACGTTTCCTTCTTTGTATAAAGTGAAAGCTGCATTTCAAGGTAGTCGTTATAATGTAACACGAGAAGTGCAAGATGTTACGATTAGCATAGGCCCTTATGTTGATTCACGAACATTTTTAATTGCACCTTTGCAATCTTATGATGTTATACTAGGTATGCCTTTTCGTCACCATTATAACCCACGTATTGACTACCATACTCATACCTTTAAGTTTGCTTTCAAAGGTCAAATCATTACTTTGTCTCCACGGCATGATTTCCAGCCATTTCCATTGATTAGTCACACTCAAGTAAAACGTGCATTTAGGAAAGGATTCAACTCATGCATTGTTTTTGTCAATGTCATCAATGATTATACTCATACACTTCCAGATGCATATAAACCTTTCATGAGTACTTATAAGGATTGTTTTATGTCTGAATATCCCTCTAAACTACCACCAGTTCGAGGATCCTTTGACCATAGCATAGACTTAGTCCCTGGTAGTTCTCCTCCTCATAAAGCACCTTATAGACATGGCCCACTACATCAAAAGGAAATAGAAAAACAAGTAAAAGACCTACTACAAAAAGGACTTATAAGGCCTAGTTCTTCCCCATTTGGAGCACCAGTTCTCTTAGTAGAGAAGAAGAATAAAACTTATCGAATGTGCATTGATTATAGAGCCCTTAACAAGATCACGATCAAGAATAGATACCCTATTCCTCGAATAGATGATCTCTTAGATAAGTTACGAGGAGCTCGTGTCTTTAGTAAAATTGATCTTAAATCGGGTTACCATCAGATTCGTATGACACAAAGTGATATTTTTAAGACTGCATTTAGAACTCAAAATGGCCATTATGAATTTATGGTAATGCCCTTTGGACTTACTAATGCCCCTGCTACATTTGCGCGAATGATGAACAATATCTTTTTTGATTACCAAGCTTTTGTTCTTGTATTCTTTGATGACATACTTATTTACAGTAAGAATGATAGTGAACATGAAAAGCATCTTGAAACAGTTTTTCATTTGTTACGAGAGAACACATTTTATGCTAATCCTGAAAAGAGTTATTTCTTTCAGCGTAAGCTAGAATATTTAGGACATATTATTTCAAGTGAAGGTGTGCATGTGGATCCGAAAAAGATTAGAGTTATCATAGAATGGCCTACACCACAATCAGTCAATGATGTTCGTTCTTTTCTTGGGTTGGCTAGTTTCTATAGGAAGTTTGTTCGAAATTTTTCTTATTTAGCATTACCTCTTACCTTGTTGAAAAAGAAAATAAAATTTGCATGGGGAATTACCCAACAATAGTCCTTCGACAAACTTAAACATGCACTTTCACATGCACCTGTTTTACAATTACCTGATTTTTCACAACCCTTTCATGTTGTTACTGATGCTAGTGGTTCAGGAATAGGTGCTGTTCTGATGCAAAATGACCATCCCATTGCATTTGAGAGTAGAAAGCTTAAACCCTCAGAGCATAATTATAGTACGTATGATAAAGAATTGTTAGCAGTTGTGCATGCTTTGCGAATTTGGAAACACTATCTTATGGGCTCTGAGGTCTTAATCAAAACCGATCAATAGGCTATTAAACATTTATTAAATCAGCCCTTAATCTCTGATAGGCATCTTAAATGGGCATCATTCATTCAAAATTTCCAACCCATGATACAATATCAGCCTGGTAAAGCTAATGTTGTAGCGGATGCTCTTAGCCGTTTTCCTTTGCATTCTGTTGTTTTGAATAATATTTCTGCCATCCAAATTCATTCTTTTCAAGAAATGGTTTCCACTTATGCATCTGATTTGTATTTTTCACGTGCATGGCATGACTTCAACAATGCTGCATCTTTATCTAATGAATATTATACATTTCATAATGGTTTTCTCTATTTTCAACATAGATTGTGCATAACCCAAGCTTTTAAAGATTTTGTCATTAAAGAAATGCATGAACCATCTTACATGGGTCATAGAGGCATACAAAGCACCATTTCTGCTTGCAAAGATTTCTTATTTTGGCCACACATGGAAAAAGACATTGCACATTATGTTTCTCAATGCATTGTATGCCAGCGTGTCAAACGTCATCATGGTAAACTATTTGGATTATTAATGCCACTTCCTATTCCAAATGAACCATGGGAACAAATCTCTATGGATTTTATCACAGGTCTTCCTATCACTTCATCACATAATAATATGATTTGGACAATAGTTGATAGGTTTAGTAAATATGCATATTTCATTCCATGTAGAAAAACTTTGACTACACCTCAAGCTGCAAAATTATTCATTAAATGCATTTTTCCACATCATGGATTTCCTAAAGTAATGTTATCTGATCGTGATGTTAGGTTTTGTAATCATTTTTGGGTTGCCTTATTTCAACATTTTGGTTCTAAAATAGATTTTAGCTCTGCATTTCATCCTGAAAGTAATGGACAGAGTGAGGCTACAAATAGTACTATTCTTGATTTATTGCGTTGTTAATCCTAATAACTGGGATGAAAAGTTACCATTGCTTCAATTTGCTTACAATAACACTTCACACACCACTACTGGTCGTGCACCTTTTGAAATAGTTTTTGGTAAAAAGCTTCCCACTCCCATGTCCCTCACCCAAACCGACATTCCGATGGCTGATTCTATTGCTCAAGATCACGTTTCTATACTTCATGATGTTCACGAGCACATTAGGAAAAGTCAAGAGTGATATACACGTATTATCAATACTAAACGATTAGCCAAAGAATTCAAGGAAAATGATTTTGTATGGTTGGGAATAATTAAAAGACGTCTCAAAAATATTTTGCAGCATCCTAAAATTAAACTTGCACCAAGCTATTATGGACCGTTTCGCATTATAGAAAAAATTGATGATAATTCATTTCGATTAGATATTCCATCCCATTGGACCATTCATAATTCTTTTCATATTAGTTTACTTAAACCATTTAAAGGAACTTTACCACTTGCTCCACTTCTTGATGACCCTCCTTTAATTGAAGAACAATCTGAAATCTTAGTTCCTGAGAGAATCATTGATTATGATGTCACTACTACACGCACAGGTACTCAATATCATCGATATTTGGTTAAGTACAAAAATCACTCTATTGAAGAATTTCAATGGATACATAAAACACAATTAACACCTCATTATGACCACTTAATTTCTGCATATCATACACAAACACATTAATGTAACAGCTCCATGAACATTTCCATGCATGTATTTTTTTTTTACATGGCACATGCCTATTCTTATTCAGTGATGAAATATGTGACTGGCCATCTATGTTTATTCTTTTATCACCTGAGGTCAGTTGCTTGTTCAACTGCGGGGCATGTTATACCTTATGGAATGTTAAGAGATGGATAGGTATGTGCTTGAAGATGAAGAGGTGTTGCAAAATCCTTGATCTACACCAGCCAAATGAACTCCAGGAGTATATGATGGGCCCTTTTAGCTTGCCAATGGATGTATTAGACACCCTATGTACCTTGGAAGATCATTCTCAAAAAGATAGATCAAAACAGATAAGTTGGAGTTAGCTCAGAGGTAAAAACTTGCTATTCTTGGTTCATACACCTGTCTAGAGTTTTACATAATTCTCTGAGCACAGCAGCAATTAGCTTAATTCCTCTTGGGGAAGTCTAGGTAGCTTAAAGAGCTAACTTTCAAGAGTAATCTCATCAAAAATAATGAACCACACACTGAGAATGAGTTTTAACAACTGATGACATCATCCCGATTTTCATGGGCTGCTATAGTTTGAGACAAGTGAGCAGAAAAATCAACATAACTCAAAATCTAGGAATCCAATGATTATGAAATTTTGTATGGTATACTAGACAGTAAGCTGAATTCAACAAGCTTTAAATCACTGAATTTGGATACGTAACCACTGAGAAATGGCTCTGACAAGATGAGTGAAAAAGTCGGGTACCTGACAGAGAAGTGAAGATGAACAGACCCTGTTGACTTCAAATGAACATAACTGAAGATTGCAACATCCAAATGACATGAAAATTTGTGAGCATATAGTAGACTTATAGAGCTAACTTTACCAAGTTAAATCACTGAGAATGATGCACCAAGCTCAGAGGAAACATCTCTGCAAGCTGACTGAGAAAACTGAGAGTAATGGCAGTGAGTAGTACACTTCACAAGAACATGGAAAGATGAAACCAAATAATCATGAAAATGAAAGTATATTGCTTGTACAATACAATGACTTACTGATACATATGTGTGCCTTGTAATCACACCTTGATATGGCATAAAGCTCAGCTCTTGGAGGTCTTCACATAGGTCTCTCTAACCACGACAGAAACTGCCATCTATTTATAGTTGAGTTTGGGAGGCTAACTTCCCTCAATCACTCTCCAATCAATCAATGATTGATTTGATTCTCTACCTACCACAAATCACAAATTTGTGGCTCCTCTTTCCCTTTTTGATCATGTGGACTCAACCACTTAAGATTCTCTTACTTTTACATTAAGTAAACTCTTCAAAAAATTACAAGAGGTAGTTCACAAGTGAACTTTACATAGTCTTCTTTTTAAAGCTTCTTCTAAGACTTTGTGGGACTCAAGCCAATACTTAGGCTTGTCATAGACTTGCTCCAACAGCTCCCCCTCAAGCCAAGTATGCTTGAGGTCTTCAATCTTCCAAGATTACCTGCAAACCAATCATAGCCTTGAATTTGCAAAGCTTTGTACCATCCAATGCTTTGGTTAGAATATCTGCACATTGTTGATGAGTGGACACATATGATATTTGAATCTCTTTGCTTAGAACCTTTTCTCGTACATAGTGATAATGAACTTCAATATGTTTAGTCCTTGCATGAAAAATAGGATTAGCAGCCAAGTGAATAGAACTCATATTGTCACCAAAAATAGTTGGAGTTCCAAACTCCAATCCAAGATCTTTGAATAATGTCTTCATCCACATAGCTTCCTGAGTAGCTATGGCAAGACCTCTATATTCAGCTTCAGTAGAAGAGAGAGCAACTATGGGTTGCTTCTTGGATGACCATGAAATAAGCTTTGAACCTGCAAAGGTAAGATAACCTGAAGTGCTCCTTCTATCTTCCTTGGAGCTAGCCCAATCTGCATCAGAAAATAGCTTCAAACCTAAATCAGATACATAAGGATAATAAAGTCCTTCATTTATGGTTCCTCTGAGATATTTGAGAATCCTTTTGGCAGCATCCATATGTGGTTTCCTTGGAGTGTGCATAAATTGACTTAGCACACTAACACTGTAACATATATCTACTCTTGTCAATGTCGCATAGTTGAGACTACCCACTAGACTTTGATATGATGTGATGTCCTCTATGAGTTCACCTTCATGTGAGCTCAATTTGTGATTGACCTCCATTGGAGTACCTGCAATCTTACAATCTTGCATCTTGAATTTTGCTAACATGTCCTTAATGTACCTCCTTTGAGTGAGAAACAAACCATGATCTTTGTAGACAACTTCCAAACCTAGGAAGTAGGTAAGTGAACCAAAATCACTTATCTTGAACTCTTCTCTCATCTGATCTTTGATCTTCTTCATACCATCTGCATCATTTCCTGTCAATATAATATCATCTACATATACACATAGGTATATGACCTCAGAATTACTCTTTTTAATAAAGAGTGAAGGATCTGCCTTGCTTGGTTGAAAGCCTTTGTCCTGCAAGAATGAAACAAGCCTGAAATTCCAAGCTCTTGGAGCTTGCTTGAGACCATACAATGCTTTGTTAAGTTTACACACATAATCAGGATAAACTTGATTCTCAAAACCAAGTGGTTGTGCCATATATACCTCTTCTGTTATCCAACCATTCAAGAATGCATTCTTTACATCTAGTTGAAGTATCTTCCAATTCTTGGAAGAGGCAATACTAAGCAAAACCCTAATAGTAGGCATCTTTGCCACAGGAGAGAAAGTCTCCTCATAATCAATTCCCTGAGTTTGTGCAAAGCCTTTTGCTACAAGCCTTGCCTTATACCTGTTAATGGAACCATCAGAATTCTTCTTGAGTTTATAGACCCATCTTGAGCCTATTACCTTCATGGATGAAGTCTTGGGCACCAAATCCCAAGTGTTGTTTTCCTCAAGTGCTTCGATCTCTTCCTTCATTGCATGCTTCCATTCTATTTTTGCTTTGGCCTCTTCAAATGATGATGGCTCCTCTTGGTTTATGTCATGTGCTATGTAGATAGAATGTTTAGTTACTAATGAGGTGTCAAACCCATACCTTTCTGGTTTTTTCTTTTCCCTCATAGATCTTCTTAGGCCATGATGTGATGATTTTGCCTCATGTCCAAGTTCCTACAATTTTGCTTTACCTTTAGACTTCCATGCTTTGATCTTTTCCATCTGAGATTCTTCATCATCCTCCGAGGTGTCTTGTTCTTCAATCTTTGGTTGTTCTCTACCAAGCTTTGGAAATTCTTCTTCAAGATCATATGGTAAATTGACCTTCCTGCATGAATCTTCATACCATGAATTGTTCTCATAAAAAACTACATCTCTACTTACCAAGAATCCTTTGTTGGTAGGGTTGTATAACCTGTAGCCCTTTTGATTGTTGTCATATCCAATAAATACACACTTTTCTGCCTTTGGATCCATCTTGCCTCTAACCTGTGAAGGAACATGAGCAAAAGCAATACATCCAAAAATTTTACAATGATCTAAGCTTGGTCATCTTCCATTCCAAGCCTCATATGGAGTCATCCCATCAAGGGATTTTGAAGGCAACCTGTTAATCAAGTAAGTGGCTGTAGATATAGCCTCAGCCCATAAGTAATTAGGTAAATGCTTTTCATTTAACATAGACCTTGCAGCTTCAACAAATGTCCTATTCCTCCTTTCTGCCACTCCATTTTGCTCAGGAGTGTACCTTGTAGTTACCTCTCTTTTGATTCCTCTTTCCTGAAGAAAAGAATCAAACTCATGGGAGAAGTATTCTCCCCCTCCATCTGACCTTAGCCTTTTTAGTGATTTACCTGTTTGATTCTCCACAAGAGCCAAATATCTTTTGAAACATGAAAAAACTTCATCTTTGTGTTTCATAAAGAATAGGATAGTCCATCTGCTGCAATCATCAATAAAGGAAACATAATACCTTGATCCAAATATTGAAGCTTCCTTGCTAGGTCCCCATACATCTGTATGAACCAACTCCAAGAGATCTCCATGCATATAACCTTTCTTCATGAATGGTAACCTGTGAGACTTTCCAAATTGACATGCACTACACTTATAAATCATATGTTGTTTTGACAAATTAGGGAGTCCAAGTACACTTTGGTCCCTGCAAATTTGCTTTAATGACCTCTCACCAATATGTGCTAACCTTTTGTGCCATACTTCCAATTCTGTGAGTGTCTGACTACCATAATTAAAGAGAGCAATGTTTCTAGTGTCCTGTAATTCAAATGTGAACAATCTACCTGTCTTTTCACCTTTTGCAATTCTTCTGAATCCTTGACTTGGATCTTCAACAAATGCTCCTTCTTTTGTGAACCTGACTTGCAACCCTTTCTCTACTATTTGCCCAACACTTATCAAATTCTTTGTAATGGTAGGGACATAGAGTACCTTACTGAGTAGGTTGATGTTTCCATCAGGTGCTTTGACATTGCCTATTTTCTCCACAGGATGTTTTGTATCATCTCCTGTTTGTACCTCATGCTTATTCCTTGGATCTTCTAAATCTGATAGGAGTACCACATTTCCTGCCACATGATTTGAACAACCTGAATCTATGTAGAAAACATGCTCATCAGATTTACCTTGTGGCATAGCCATGTTCATGATCAATAATGAATCCTCTTTGTTTGAGTCTTCTGTGTAGTTATTGTAGTCTCTCCTTCCTTTGTAGCCTCCTTGATAGTTTGAATGATTGTAGTTGTTGTAGTTGCCATGGTAGTTGTTGAACCTTCCTCTTGAGTAGCCATAACTTCCTCTATTGTATCCTCTGCCTCTTTGATTCCTAGAATTCCTAAAGCAATTTTCAGTTGTATGATTAGTTAATCCACAAATAGAACATGAGTTGGAGTCTTGGGATCTCCCCCTGCCTTGTCTACCTCCTCTTCCTCTACCTCTGCCATGTCTTCCTCTACCTGCATAGTTAGCTTGATATGTACCTGCTTCATCATCCACTTTCTTTGCCTTTCCTTTGTTATCTTTGGACTTGCTTTTATCAATGTATAAAGCTGAAGATTGATTACCTTTAGAGCTTTCTCCATTTTTTATAAGCTTTGCCTCTTGAGTAAGTAGTTGTCCAATGAGTGTATTGAAATCAGGTACATGCATGTCCATGTACAAATCCATAGCTGTGGTGAATGCTTCCCACTTGTCATCTGCCTTCAAGCCATTGATCACCTGCCTTACAATTTGCTCTTCATCTATTACCTCTCCAATGCTTCCCAACTGATCCGCTATGTCCTTCAGCTTTGTGACAAAATCAGTCACATTTTGTTTGGGAGCCTTCTTGAGAGTTGTGAAATCCAGCCATAGTTGATGCTTCCTAGCTTTAGTACTTGAAGAAAAGAAAGCTTCAAGTGCATCCCACACTTCCTGAGATGTCTTACAACTTCTAATGTGAGGCAACAAAAAATCTGAGATAGAGTTGAGGAGATAAGACCTTGCAAGTGCATCCTTGGAGCACCATGTGCTCAATCTTTCTTGCTCTTCTTGTGTTGGTTGACTTTTGTTCCTGAAACTTGGCATAACTTCATCTCCAGCCACATAACCATATAAACTTCTACCTTGGAGATAAGCTTCCATTCTTAATGACCAAGCTGAGTAGTTACCTCTGTCCAATTTGTCAATTGATGAAGGAAATCCATCTGCCATGTTGTCCAACCTTGCTCTGATACCACTGTGAAGAGATGGATAGGTATGTGCTTGAAGATGAAGAGGTGTAGCAAAATCCTTGATCTACACCAGCCAAATGAACTCCAGGAGTATATGGTGGGCCCTTTTAGCTTGCCAATGGATGTATTAGACACCCTATGTACCTTGGAAGATCACTCTCAAAAAGATAGATCAAAACAGATAAGTTGGAGTTAGCTCAGAGGTAAAAACTTGCTATTCTTGGTTCATACACCTGTCCAGAGTTTTACATAATTCTCTAAGGACAGCAGCAATTAGCTTAATTCCTCTTGGGGAAGTCTAGGTAGCTTAAAGAGCTAACTTTCAAGAGTAATCTCATAAAAAATAATGAACCACACACTGAGAATGAGTTTTAACAACTGATGACATCATCCCGATTTTCACGGGCTACTATAATTTGAGACGAGTGAGCAGAAAAATCAACATAACTCAAAATGTAGGAATCCAATGATTATGAAAATTTGTATGGTTATACTAGACAGTAAGTCGAATTAAACAAGCTTTAAATCACTGAATTTGGATACGTAACCACTGAGAAATGGCTCTGACAATATGAGTGAAAAAGTCGGGTACCTGACAGAGAAGTGAAGATGAACAGACCCTGTTGACTTCAAATGAACATAAATGAAGATTGCAACATCCAAACGACATGAAAATTTATGAGCATATAGTAGACTTATAGAGCTAACTTTACCAAGTTAAATCACTGAAAATGATGCACTAAGCTGAGAGGAAACATCTCTGCAAGCTAACTGAGAAAACTGAGAGTAATGGCAGTGAGTAGTACACTTCACAAGAACATGGAAAGATGAAACCAAATAATCATGAAAATGAAAGTATATTGCTTGTACAATACAATGACTTACTGATACATATGTGTGCCTTGTAATCACACCTTGATATGGCATAAAGCTCAGCTCTTGGAGGTCTTCACATAGGTCTCTCTAACCACGACTAAAACTGCCATCTATTTATAGTTGAGTTTGGGAGGCTAACTTCCCTCAATCACTCTCCAATCAATCAATGATTGATTTGATTCTCTACCTACCACAAATCACGAATTCGTGGCTCCTCTTTCCCTTTTTGATCATGTGGACTCAACCACTTAAGATTCTCTTACTTTTACATTAAGTAAACTCTTCAAAAAATTACAAGAGGTAGTTCACAAGTGAACTTTACATAGTCTTCTTTTTAAAGCTTCTTCTAAGACTTTGTGAGACTCAAGCCAATACTTAGGCTTGTCATAGACTTGCTCCAACATGGAATCTATTGAACAATGCATTGTTGGATTGAGATATAAAATAGCCAATGCATTGTTGGATTGAAATATAAAATAGCCAATGCATTGTTGGATTGAAAAATAAAATAGCCAATGCATTATTGGATTGTCACATGGAATATGTTGAACACTGCATTATAATTGTTAGAGTGTTGAATTATTTTATCAACTGAGGTCAGTTGCTTGTCAACTAGGAGGCATGTTATATATTATTGAACAATACATTGCTAAAGTGTTATATTATTAATGTATTAATATGTTTTTGATGTTTCTGATATAGCAGCTGAAGGTTCGTGAGGAGCATGCAAGGCGTGAAAGGGCAGACATCAATAATCTGAATAATTATTATTTAGCTTGTAAATAAACCTGCTAGAAGGTTTTATTGTTAAAAAAGTAATGATTAGCATAAGGATCATTGTAGACCGTAGTTTCTGTTATGGAAAGCAATGGCTTTCTGTAAAAGTTATCAACTTTTAGTTTCACGCTTGCTTTTCAAAGCCGCCCTCTTGTAACCACTCTTTTCGACGTAATCAAAAATTCCTATAAATACATGCACTCTGTGGACTGTCGAAACAGAGTGCATGGGGGGAGATTGCACCCAATCTTGCGTTTGGTCTCGTCTCTTGTTGCCTCTATTATCTGTGTGTTTTTCTGCGTCCGTAATCTCTGTATGTGCGTGAGCAAGATCCTGACAACAATCAGTCCAGGTAGAACATGTCTATAATGCGTGTTGCAGATCAAGCTTTCCTGACTAGTCAGAAGGGCAAAGGAAAATGGAGCTCTTCTACTAGTAAGCAAAAATTTTCTATTCTGCATACTTGAAGAAGGAAGACAAAGATGAGAAGAAATTAGAAAAAGAGAAATTGTTTTGCAAATACTATAAAGCAAATGATCATGTCATTAAGAGCTGTCCAAAACTGACTGCTAAAGAGGCAAAGAAGAATGAGGCCGAAATGGTTGTTGCAGAGGCCTCTACACTGAAAACAAAGTTTGTTAATCTTGTGCAGGATGAAGAATGGGCATTTACTACTTTTTTGACCCATCTTCTCATGAGCAGTGCATATCTGCAGTAGACTCAGATGTTTGGTACTTTGATAGTGGGGTGACCAAACATATTACCTCGCAACATAGTTTCTTCTCTTCACTCAAGCCTGTCCCTACAGGGAATACTATTACATGCGCCAACAATTGCTCTTATCATGTTATGGGAGTTGGTAAGATCATTCTTACTACTACTGATGGTAGTTTTGTAACATTATCAGATGCTTTATTTGTGCCAAGGATCAAAAAGAATTTGTTATTAGTTTTGACATTAGCCAAGATTGGTTTGGTTGTGAAATTTGTTGATGACAGATGTACAGTTCATGATCTATCAACAGGGGATGTGATTATTGCTTCTGGCATTTTATCTTGTGGGTTGTATAAGCTCATAGACTATGAAAGATCTATGAATGATTCGGCATGTGCAGTACATGATTCTCAGACTATGTCAGATGCAAAGCTTTGGCATGCACGCTTTGTCATCTGAATTTTGCTAGTTTGCTACGCTTGTAGAAATCTGAAATGGTGTCCTCTTTGCCCAAAGTTGAGGCATGCGGAAAACATTTTTGTGAAAGCTATATTTTGGGAAAAATGCAGCATTCCTCCTTTCCAAAAGATGGTTCAGTTCGGGCTACTCAAAAATTACAGCTTGTATGTAGTGATGTTTGCAGTCCTATGTAGACACCTTCTTTTGGAAACTATCTTTACTTCGTGACTTTCATTGATGATTTTTCCAGGCATGCATGGGTTATCCACTCAAAGCAAAGTCTGAAGTGTTTATGTGCTTTAAACAATTTTTGGTTTTGGTTGAAAATCTGTTAGCATGTAAAATGGGCACCCTCCATCCTGATTGAGGGGGGGAATATATGTCTTCTGACTTTAATGCATTTCTGGCTGTACATGGGATAAAACATCAATGTACGGTGCCATATACACCTCAACAAAATGGAGTTGGTGAACGGAAAAATAGGTCATTCATGGAGATGGCGAGGTGTATGGTCAAAAGTCAGGCTTTACTACATAGTTTCTGGCTTGAAGATGTCATGTGTGTAACATATGTACTTAACAGGTGTCCCACTAAAGCAATGGTAGTCTATCACTCCATATGAGGCTTGGCATGGTCGCAAGCCATCTGTTGCTCATTTTGCATGTTTTTGGTTGTCTGGCATATGCATTAGTGCCTGAACAACATCGCAGGGAATTGGATGAAATAGAAGTAAAATATATTTTTGTTGGGTACAGTTCTGAAAGCAAAGGCTATCGTCTATATCATCCACAGACTAAATGCATTCTGGTTAGCCCTGATGTTGTCTTTGTGGAAGATGCTATTCAGCCCTTACTTTCATGTATGAAGGAGACATCTGTTAGCTCCAAAAACATGTATGATACTTTGCTGCCTCCTTTTACAAGTGGAAGGTCTAGTACTGGTCCTAATGAGGCAACTTCTCAACCTTTACTGGTTTCATGTGATGATGTAGATCATTCCATTTCTGATGCAGATTTACATGATGCACTTGTTGATGAGAAAGCTGATATTGAGGAGGCAAAAACTATGCCGAAATGGCTAGTGCACACTTTGCGTGATAGCAAATTAGATGCACCTCTATCATATCGTACTCAGTCAGACTCTCATAGTGCCTCTTTTGCATCAGATGTTATGATATGGTTGCCTCTAGTCTCTGTGATGAGACTGAGCATGTTTCGTTTGATGAAGCACAAAATTCTAAACATAGAATGGGTGCAATGCAATCTGAATATGATGCTATCATGAAAAATGGTACCTAGTCTTTATGTGACTTGCCTCCTCGAAAGAAGGCCATTAGCACTAAGTGGGTATACAAGCTGAAGCGTAAACCTGATGGAACAGTTGACAGGTATAAGGCTAGGCTTGTCGCAAAGGGTTATGCTCAAGAAAGAGGCATTGATTTTGAGGAGATCTTTGCTCCTACTTGCCGAATGAATACTATACATAGCATCTGTGCACTTGCAGCTCATCTTGGTTGGAATGTATATCAGTTGGACATTAAAATAGCATTTTTGAATGGTGACTTGCATGGAGTGTATATTTTTCAGCCCTGTTGCTTTGTGCAAAAAGGGCATGAAAACTAGGCGTGCAGGTTAAAGAAGGCATTATATGGTCTAAAGCAAGCACCACGTGCTTGGTATGAAAAGATATATGCCTATCTGATCGCACATGGGTTTGAGAACAGTCCAACTGAAAGCACCTTATATGTTAAGCGTGCTAATGATTTGGTTCTGATCATTGTGGTGTATATTGATGACATGCTGCTCACTGGTCCTCATGAGAAGCATATTGCTGATTTCAAGGCTGATTTACATGCCTCATTTGAGATGTCTGATTTTGGGCATTTGCATCATTATTTGGGCATTCATTTTATGCACATTGATGGTGGAATGGCTTAGTGTCAAACGAAATATATTGGCACATTATGTAAGAAATCGCTTGAATGATGTGTGTGACTCTCCTCCCATCCATATATACCCTCTTGTACTCTAAAAATAGCAATGATATGATCTGAAAATAGCAATGATCTAGAATAGTCTAATGTGAACATGTGGCCATCATGCAACACTTATTCCCATTACTACCCAAGTACTCCCGTTACTACCAAAGTACCTTAGGGTATCCCCCGAGCATGGGACCTTGGCTAGCTAGCCCTTGTTCCTCACACACATGGACTGATCCCTATGGATCATATGGACTGATCCCTGTGGATCAATGATCCCTGTGGATCAATGATCCCTGTGGATCACATGCACCAATCCCTGTGGATCAATGTCTGACATGGATCCACATATACCCTCTTGTACTCTAAAAATAGCAATGATATACTCTAAAAATAGCAATGATCTGGAATAGTCTAGTGTGAACATGTGGCAATCATGCAACACTTATTTCCCATTACTACCCAAGTACTCCCATTACTACCAAAGTACCTTAGGGTATCCCTCGAGCGTGGGACCTTAGCTAGCTGGCCCTTGTCCCTCACACACATGGATTGATCCCTATGGATCATATGGATTGATCCCTGTGGATCAAGTGGATTGATCCCTGTGGATCAATGTCTGACACTTTGGTCCCTGTGGATCAACTAGACTGATCCAATGTCTAACACTCCTTGTGGATCAACTGGATTGATCCAATGTTTGACACTCTAATCCTTGTGTGGAGTTTCTACCGTCTTCTACGTGGGTAAGAATTGATCCCTATGGACCAAAGTCATGATCCCTATGGATCATCAGTCTATCTACCACAACTAGGATAGTATCCCACTTCCGTTGGGTCCGCGGTAACCCGACTATGAAGTCCATGAATAAACTGTCCCAGTTGTGATCTGGAATCTATAAAGGATACAAAAGACTTGGAATCTTTATCCTTTCTACTTTGTTGACTTGATACATAAAGCTTGTGAAACATAAGTGTGGACATCTCTGGCTATCCAGGCCACCAAAATGTTCTTCTTACAAGTTGTATTATCTTGTCAACACCTAGATGTCATGCACAAAGCACATCATGGTTATCATGCATGACTTTTCTTCTCAAATCCCGGGAATCTGGTACACAAACCTTTTTGTTCTGTCTAACTATTCCATTCTCCCATGAGAAACTAGAATACAGAATGGACTTGTTCACTCTGCTAGGGTAAGAAACAGCTGAAACTATCCCATATCCTATAATAGGTCATCACTGATGGCTCGAATGTGGATCTTCCACCTATGCTTCCTTTATCTCTTGAAATAATGAGCTTTCTAGAACTATAAAGCTCATTTGATACATTATCCGTGATAATGCACCATCAACTATATTCTCTTTGTTCTTCTATACAGAATTTTATGTGAAAATCCTTTATGAGCTCAACCCAACGAGCCTGACTACCTTGAAGATTTGGTTGACTACAAAAAAACACTTAAGTGTATGGTGATATGTGTATACCTTAAAGTCTACACCCTAAAGATATTGTCTCTAGAATTTAAGTGCATACACCATGACATACTTCTTTCCATGCACTGGCCTGCCATCTTGGCTCAAAACTGTCCCTATGGCTTATGCCACTAGCATCTGTCTCTAACTCAACGAGTCTCGATGGATCGACCACTTTGAGTATAGGAGCCTCTGAAACAACTTATTTCAGAGTATCAAAACTATCTTGCTATTCTTGCTTCCATGCAAAGAAACCTTACCTTGAAGCAAGTTCATCATAGGCACTGCTATCGATGAATAAAAAGAGATGAATTTCCGAGCAAAACCGCCTAGAAATTATCATAGCTACCCCTCATCCTGAGAAGTAGGCCAAAATAACATACTGAAATCTTCTTGGGATCCATCGGAATCCCATCACTAGATACTCTATTCTCGGAAGAAATAATTAAGTCTTCTCTGGATTAACTGAGTCTTATCATGATCTATTACTCTAATATGATGGTAGCCGCTTATGAAATCTATTTTACTAAATACAACGGCTCCACCTGGAGTGTCTAAAAGATCATTAATCCTAGGCATAGGATATCTATGTCTGATAGCAATCTTATTGAGTGCTCAATAGTCGACGCACATCCTATAAGATCCATCTTTCTTCTTCACTAGAAGAACTGGTGGTGCAAAGGGTGAATAGATGGGTCTAATCAACCCTTTTTTGTCATTCTTTCAAGGACAACTCTTGGAATTCAGCTCTCACTTTTGTTGGAAGTGCTGAAGCATTCCAATTAGAGTCTCTGTGACTGCATGAATCCATCATACTACATGATGAATGCATAAAATATAGAAAATAAATAAACTTGCTATCAACTTTAAGCAACTTGGTAACATTTACTAATCACATCTCTTGGAGATCAGCTTCTCCATGGATCAGTAGTCATCTCCCCTTATGCTCAAACTTGGTCACTTTACTTAGTCACTATTTATGATGCACTATAAATAGAAACATCAAACATGCCTCACAACTACTTTCATTTGGAACTGACTTTCTTACTTATAGACCTTGCATTGTTGTATAATCACTCCCTATTGGAGATAACCTTGCCTTGTCCGATAAATGCAAACCATGCCTTGCTATATAACCTTGTCTCACTCCCTACTAGGGACTTAGACTATAGCTTTGCGTGATTTACTCTTTGCAAACCTTGCCTTTCTGTATATCTTGGCCACTCTTGAATATCTGACCCATAGACTTGCCTTGCTTTTTCACCTCAAACCTTGCCTTTCTATGTTTCTTGGTCATTCAAAAGTTCTTGGCCTACATACTTTCCTTGCTTGCTTAATAAAGATGAGTCCACCTAGGATCTCTATTCTTCACTTTTAGATAGATAGATGAAGCTATCCCATTTGCCTGTACTAAACTATTATAGAATCAAGATATGATTCCTTCTATAAAGCTAGGAACTCTAAAGTCTATGTCTCAACCTCCAAATCTAGGAAGTTCTTACACAACTTTTCTTTTACTATTTCTAATTAAGGCATTCTAATCAAACTTGATTTACCCTTTTTATTCCACAAATCTGAAGTCTATACTTCTTGTGAAATAAACTTCTTTATTTTATACACATAGAAATGCGCACTAGAACTCATAGCTATGAAATTATAGTAACTACTTATGAACTAGATACTTAATTTATAAGCATCCGAAACTTGTAGGTGTTCATAGAGTTTTCTTCTAAGGTATCAAAGCACCTTGAGACCTCTTACCTCTTAAGTGTTTAACTCATGAGACCTTGGTAAAACTATCCCTTGTCTCACTTTGTCCTTTCTACAAACGGACAATTATTTCACTTGAAGAATTCTTATCTCTTTCTAAATGTATTGCTTTAAATATTTTCCTTTTAAAGCTTGAGTTTATTTCTTTGGATCATAATGCGAATTGCATTCTTTCTTGATCATGAAATCTTTGAGGATTAACTATCCTCTATTCTAGGTCTTAACTAGACATCCTAGAATTTTAACTTGTGAACTACTAAGTTCCTTTGTCTTAAAACCACCCTTGGGCTTATCTTTGAATGTATTTTTCCCAACTAATGATATCTATTAGATATCCACAGACTTATAGGATGCTTTGATCAGAATGCTACTAACCATTCATCTTTATATAGTTTGAACATTCTATGAATATTCAAAACAAGTAAGTGGCAATGGAAAAGAAACAATTACAAGCCTTTGCTCAATGAACCATGCAGAAATAAGAAACTTTTAGTATGTTCTATATGTTTCCATACATATGCATACTAATTTTCTAAAACTTTCGGTAGCATAACAACGTAATTTCAAAAACCGAAAAAAATTACGACAAGCAATTTCCGTGATAATGGTGTCGGCAGGCACAATCTATCTACAAATAGACCGAAAGGGGATTACACACCCTGACAAATTTCTTAATGCCGATAGGCATAATATAACTACAAGTAGACTAAAAGGGGATACACACCCTGACAAATTTATATTTTTTCTCCTCGCTAACTTGTAAGAAAAATACTTACCTATCCCTGCAAGAAGAATACATACACTGCACAATACAAACTCGCATCTAAACTACGCATATTGTCTAGGTGCTATGCAAAATTGCATGCCCTACATGCAATATGATGCAAAAAGAAAGCAACGATGCATATAAATTGACAAGAGACTTATCTGGAGGTCCAAAAATATCTTGTAGGTGTGTGTAAGCGTTGAAGATGATCCACCCTTCGTCCGAATAGCATGCCAATACTCCTCCAAGAATCGACGCTTCCAAAACAATGCTTGAAATAGGCTTGTTGAAGAAGTAGGGCAAACTTAAAAACTCTCAAACTAACCAAGACTGAAAGTAAACTAGGGCTCGTAGCCACTCCATGGAAAGTGCTCAGAGAGAGCTAACCATAGCAACAAAAATATCCAAAATTGGAGGCTATATACCAAAGTTAGGGCCAAAAGAGTAGAAGAGGATAGTCTAATTTGGCTAAATAGATGAATTTGTAGGCATGGCAGAAAAAAGAAAATCGAATTGCTTATTCTCTGTATAGATGTACTTCAGCAAATGCACATGTGCATATTATCCCATATGAATTAAAGATCACGCCTGACCTGCCTTCAACTGTGGATGCGTGGATCATCAGCGGCTCTGCTCTTAAATCCCACATGTAATGTAAATTGGTGAGGATCGGAGATGGGATCTATATGTCAATCCAAAAACATGTGCAGACTAATTTTTGTTTGATGGCCTCGGTGGCTGAAAAGCCTTAAAGAGGCACGAAAATCGAGTGCGGGCAACGCTACAGGTAGAGTCTGATTCTTGTTAGATTGCATATTTTCAAAGAAAAACCATGAACCTATCCTCTAGCTCACAAAAGCAGGTTTCTGTGTCCTCTGAGCGTGCAACGCGCTTGTCGACAGCGAGATTTCCGAAAAAAACGTGATATTTGTGATGGCTCGCCATAATGACTGGCCTCATGACTTCTTCTAACCACGTGGACACCTTGTTGTTCTTTGAACCGAACTTGCGCTACCGGCGGCGGGCAATGGGAAAACTCTTCAACTTGTAGACGAGCACGAAAGCAAATAGAAATGCTCCCGCGAGGATGACGAAGATGGCCCAAAAAAAAAACCATGATCATGCATGATCTGATACCAATTGTAAGAAATCGCTTGAATGATGCGTGTGACTCTCCTCCCATCCATATATACCCTCTTGTACTCTAAAAACAACAATGATATACTCTGAAAATAGCAATGATCTGGAATAGTCTAGTGTGAACATATGGCCATCATGCAACACTTATTCCCATTACTACCCAAGTACTCCCATTACTACCAAAGTACCTTAGGGTATCCCCAGAGCGTGGGACCTTGGCTAGCTAGCCCTTGTCCCTTACACACATGGATTGATCCCTATGGATCATATGGACTGATCCTTGTGCATCACATGCACTGATCGCTGTGGACCAATGCCTGACACATTATTGCAGCACTTTGGCCTTGAAGACTGTAAACCTATTGCCACTCCTTTGGAGACAGGTTTACAATTAAGTCTTCATGATGCTGGAGATGCATTTGATGTTGTTCTCTATCAACAGGCTGTTGGATGCTTGATTTACTTATGCATTACTCGGCTAGATATTCAATTTGCTGTCTCATAGATGAGCAGGTTCATGCATTGTCCAAGTGTCAAGCATTACTAAGAATCACACTAAGATTCAAATTCTTGAGAATTTATTAGTGAATGATAAGCACACATAGTCTATGAACACAAAAGACTTCATCTATCAAAGCAAGTATTTACAAGATCAACTACCTATTGTTGGTGTTGTGTTAATAGTTGAAGAAATTTTTCATAGGTGTTGGAGTTAGATGTGTGTAGAAGCATGCGAATAGCACAAGGAAGAAGAAGTGCAACACACAATACTAAATGTATTACCACTAGAATGTACAAAGATAAGTAACACCTTAGGGCTATAGGCATACATACAAGCCGGGGGGAAAAAACCTCCTAAAGAGGGAAAAAAGTGCCCCAGTAGTCCTAGTGTGTTCACACACATCTCTACCTAAATATATCAACAAATCCCCCATGGGAGTGATGGGGAGTGATGTGGAGCACTCATGTATAAGGAAGTGCTGTGGAATTAATCCACAAAAGTAAGTAACCCAAAGCTTTGTGGAAAGCTCCAAACTTCTCCCTAGGCAGAGCCTTTGTGAAAAGGTCTGCAATTTCTCCTACGTGGGCACATATGTCAAGCTCATCTCTCCAGCAGAGAACCTCTCCCTGACATAATGATAATGCACCTCAATGTGCTAAAGTGCAAGCATGGAACATGGGGTTGCTCGCAACTGTCAATGCGCTCTGACTGTTAGTGAAGATGGTGGTGGCTAAAGACTGACCAACACCCAAATCAGCCATAGGCATCTGAGCCACACACACTCAACAATCACTATGAAAGCTACCCTATACTCAGCCTTACAACTGGAAGTGGCCATAGTAGGCTACTTCTTGCTCAGCCAAGATATGCATGAGCTACCAAGCATGAAGCAAAAACCATTAGTGAACACACAAGTGTCATAGCAACTAGCCCAGTCAGAGTCACATCCTCTCTACATTTAGACACCTAATAGCTCTGATACCATCTAAGACAGTAGCAATGCAAGAAAATGGAGTAGCAATAATAAAGAAGAGAATAAATATAATAGAATTTTAAAAATTCATTACTAATTGTAAGTACAAATATGATGGCATTGTCCACTCAGGTAGAGCTTACATGGTGATTTAGGCAACTCTAGAAGTGAGATTACAGGGTACAAGTATGCTGTCTCAATTCGATATCTGAGTAGTGTAGAAGTAATTTATAAATAGGCCAATCGAGAGGTATGGCCTTCTGTAAATGGCTAGACATGGGTGGTTGGATGTGGGTAGCCATCTCTCTAGTAATACCCATGTGCAACTCAGGTTGGCTCAGCTGACCTAACAAATATAAATGTTTTTCTGAGTCATAGACATAGTATTTATTGGAATATTCCTTTTTCTTACAATATCTTAAATGTTCCAATTCGATCTTCATCCAAAATGCAATTCTGGATTCCCATCAATAGGTTAATGCACAATCTGGCTTCTCCTCATAATGGGGGCTTTACAAAATGTGCAATATGATATACAATCATGAGGGGTAGATATTGATCATATACTAACATGATAGAGGTGACACATCCATTATTCTTGTTGTGTAGATAATAAAAAAACTACTGCAAGGTATATGCTCCACTTCAAACGAGTGGATGCCTCTTGAATGTATTGTGCTCAAGAATGTACTACTGTATCCACTATGAAAGTAGAGAAGGTTGTAGAAAATGAAGCATATAAAGAAACATTGTGATTTCCTTGACTTGTACCATGGACACATCTCTTTACCCTCTTAGCTCATGTGTAATAGTTAGAGTGCTAATTGCATTGACTAATGATTTATCCTACCATGCATTGACCAAGCACATTAATGTACACTGTGAATTAGTTTGTGAGTGGTTAGCAATTAAGCACTTTTTTCGAACAAAATGTTGTGGATGCCTTGAGAGAGGCTCCACAACAAGATAAATTCTTACAATCGGGCTCACTTGATTCCTTATTTTGAATAATTCTTTGTACATTGTGTAAAATTCCCATTAGATGGGAGATCTAGGTTGTATGCTTATCCTTTACTTTTCTTATTTGATTCACATTCGTCATAGCTACTAAAAGATTGATATCAAACTTTTGTATTATGTGTTTTGATTTCTAACCTTTGCTTTTGAAGTATTTTTGTAGGTTGAAGATGTCACAACATTGAAAAGACCCACATGGGAGTGCCATCCCTCCCCTTGATATAGTTCTCGCAAGTATGTTGTTTTCAAAGGAAGTTGTGGCTTTTAATTTAACACTCACCTAGGAACGCTCTCAAAACTCTCACATTTAATATAAGGAAAGAGGGAAAAAAATGAATCAAGTACTACTTCTATGCATAGCTTTTTCCTTTGCTTTGCTAAGTGACTTTCTTCCGTTTTTGTCCCGAGAAAGGCATAGGGCGGTCTATTGAAGTCATGATAAAAATATACAATTGATATTTTCATTAGTACTCCGACCCTCTACCCATGCAAAAAAAAGTCACTTTTGAAGGCCAATGTGTGTAGCAGTGGAAGGAATAGTGAATCGAAAATGCCGATTTGTAGAATACTTTTGAAAAGTTTGTCATGACACAACATACTTCCACCCTCACGTTCAAACCACATTTAGAGAATAATTGATAAAATAAATTTCTTTTTCAGATTGAGAGTCTACTTGTGTTTCCATATTTAATGTTCTCATAAAGGGCCATTGGAATAATTTCCTTATTTGGATATGTATGAACTTTGGAAGGGACCTTTAAGAATCATCTTCACCTTGACATTCAGGTTGGATTCACACAATGATTGGTGGAGAGAGAGAGAGAGGCGCCTACAACATTTGATAGTCCATGATGTGATACACAATGCATGTTAAGATAATAATTATTTATTTGAAATACATAACGTTTATTTTTTTATTTATTTTTACTTAGTAATTATCTAAATGAAAAAACCCTTATTTTTTCTACTTACAAGATTATTGCATATTTTTGCTTCAACTCTAGGTTCTATCCATACGTGTGAAGAAGTTCTTTTTTTTAAATGGAGGTTCGGTAAGCATCTACTTCCCGAGCTTTAACTTTGAAAGAATAACTCTATAGGTGAATGGGCATAGTATTTGTGGGACCCATCTCTCGTATGGGCATAGTATTTGCGAGACCCCCCATATTTCACAAAATGGGGGTTAGATAAGGTTACAGTTGATACAATTGATTTAAACTGGCCAAAATCATTACTTGTCCAGTATAGAGGATGAACACAAGACCTCCACCTCAAAAGATTACTGCTTAACCAACCCACCTACGGAACGTGGACGATGTAAAGAAATTGAAGATGAGGAGTTCCACCTGAAATTATGCTAGAGAGTGCAAAGTTCCTCCGCTCCATGTGAAACCAACCTTATTTTGTAGCTCTCTCAGATCATGAGCTGGACCCTCTTCGTTGAAATGTTGCTGGATGCTAGTGGAAAGTCTGCAGTCTCTACCCATCCCTTTTTTCTACAGAGCTTTTGAAAACGACCAGTTACAGACAAAGAGGCTGTGGATAAGGCTTAATCTTTTTCATGGATTGCATTTTGCAATTTGTAGTTCCAGGAAAGATCGGATCCTTGATAGAATGCTTTTCCTGGGCTGATCTGGAATGGAGAACCGATATCTTTGCCCGCTTCGTTCATGTGCAGCATCATATGTCTAGATTGATCACTGCTCTTCGGGATGCATCTTCATGCGAGGTGCAAAGCACATGTCCAAAATTCCTAAGATTTTCAAACGGTGAGCTGCGACCTACAGTCCAAAATCCGAGATTTTCAAGAGTATTTGCTTCTCTTGTTCATTTGTCACGGTTGTTCTTTCGTTCTTCTACGAACGTATATCCCGTTTCTGTTTTTCTCATCATGGATATACGTACGTTGTTCTATTCGATTGTGCGTGCTTTCTATATTTATCTCTGTGTCTGTGTGTGCATCCGCTGCAGTTTTCTGTACGCGTCTATATGCCTCAATTCATCCGTGCCACGTCTCCTTCTTCAACCATTTGTTTGTTCCTGTCCTTCAATATCCGTTTGAAGATGTCGGCACAAATTAAGTTCGCACCCAGTGTTTGACTGAGGATATCTTTCTACAGATCCCATTCACTTCAGCAAATACTTATCTACATCCAGCATCGGACAGGAGGGCGCCTGTGTAAGTGAGATTTAATCAGTAACATTTGTTACATTCAAAGCGGCAGGACACTCCTTGTACCAGCGTGTACAAAGTTTCTGCGTGTGGAGATCCTGGTTATACTAGATTGGATGGCTTCTAAAACATGGTCGGATCAAAATTCATCATATTCTTTGTCCATGGGAGGAGGATCCGTTCTAGCACTCGAAGTTCCTTTGACGAATGCGTACAACAATGAAGATGAAATGCTTTCATGGTTCCAGTGTGATGTGGAAGATGATTTTTGCTTGAAATTTGCTTCAAAGGAACGCGATTCTGTTCAAACTGACCCTCATTCTGATGTCTTCTACCATGCCTTCTCCAATCTCTCTCTCAGAGAAGGTAAGATCAATGAAAGCGACTCTTTACGTTGTCGTGGTCTTATAACGATCAGGCTCGTGTGTTTTTCAAACACAATTCCATGTAAAATTTAGGACGCCATCAATAGATTTTGCAGGAGAGGCTATCTCGGTGCAATCGGAGGTCAAAATGCTGATCTGCCTCTAGATATTACGACAACATCTGTGGCTCTTTTATGTAAAGTTGATTATGTTTATCAGAGGGCAGAATGCTTATCAGCCAGCTTCCCCCTTTTTACTGTGTCGTGTGTAGAAGAACTGGGGTTCTACATGTCTGCCATGGAAGCTCATGGCATAGAGTGATATAGTTGAAGGTCAAGTTTAATTAGGGCTTTCCCAGCATAAGGAAATGACAATTCACGATTGCTTTTCGTACACTTAACTGTGGCTATCTTGTCGCATTGTCTTTGACAGGCATACTCACGATGTTTGGACAGTAACCTGATGATGGTTTTGGGAGCTAAGTACCCTAACTATAACTAGTTGGGTGTGGTGCTACCTTGCTAAAGGACATCACATGGAGCACTTTAGGCAAAGGAAGTGGGGAAGATGTCATTTACTGCATGGGAGAATTTTGGACTATTCACATGTTTCTTTGGCATTCTTGGTGGGGAAGCTAATGTTATAATGCTTATGCAGTAACATGTACATGGAAAGTTCCTGAATTTGGGTTTACTGGGCAAGGAAAAGCAACATCAAATGCTGACATGGAAATGAATGCTACAGCACGATGTGTACCAGATCTTTCATCTCATCCTGCACCAGAGAACTTAAATGTGACAAGAACCAAATCATCGTTCCATGTGCCCAAAGCTCCACACAACTGTGGAAGAAGTAGGCCCCCAGCCAATGGTCTTGAGGTTATGGAGCTGGAAGTTCTTTCTAAGCACGAGAAATCTTTGAATTTTCCTTTATTTTCCCATACTTCTGATGCTATAGGAAAGAGATCAAATCTGTATTCCCAGAAATCCAGAGATCTTTGGCAAAGCAAACCAGGTTTTATGGGGAGTTCTATGTCCAGTCTTGAGAATCCTGTATCAACTACAGTTGTTTCTAGAGTGCCATCTCGTGCTGCATGGTCCACTGACATCCACCGACCTCTGAAAGTTTTTGATTCACCTACAATGACTATTGGGTTATCCCCTTGGAGCTCTGGTGAATCTATGCTGGCTGCAGACAGTGATATACACTTGTCTGGGTTACCTTTACATCCTGATGTAACCTTTGTGAATTCAAATGAATTAATGAGGGTTAGAGCTAGTGTTGCTATTGAACCAGTCAACCTGCTGTCCAACACTTCGCCTGATGCAGAACCTTCATGTTCAATCTTGCGTGAAGTTGTAACATCATCAAGCATTTTGATTGCACAAGAGAGGGATCCATTCTCGAAGCCTGCTTCTGCAACTTCCAGTCTAACTCCAGTTGCATTAGCTATTATAACTGGTAAGAGATCCAGGGCCGAGTTGGAAACAAAGAGTATTGTTTCTGATAGTGGTCCTGAGTTTGCGTTCGAGTCCTCTGAAGTAAGAAGAGACCTGAATTTATGCTGGCAAAAATCATCACGCCATGCTAAGTCAAGGCATGTTTAAACTTCATATTTCCATGTCTAAGAGTGTCAGACCTTGTAGGGATTCCGATTTGGTAGCTGCTATAAGAAGGTTCTGACTCAAAGAGATATGGATTATCATTGGTAGAAAAACCATGCCATGTAAATATAAGACATTTAAATTAACTTATTATCATGGTCTTCTATATCAAACTTTGTAGGGACTCTGACCCTGTAGTTGCTCTACAAAGACCTTGACTCTAATTACTGCACTACCAAAACATGGACTGAGGACTGAGGCTGTCTGTAGAATCTTCTCAACACAGCATCTAGTATCAGCTAGCAAGCTGGGTATGCTAGTTTGGAAAGTATTCTCACGTCAAACTACTAAGGTTACATTAATGTATTCTACTCAAGTGAAAGCTTTGTTATATATGTCATTCAGTCGGAAATCTACTCAGTGGAATTCTGTAAACATAAGTTTTATAGCAAAGGTTTCCTGCATCAATGGGAAGAAGATCAAGCAATGATTTATAGGCGGGCTTGAAATTATGCTCTCACGTTTCCTTGTTTGTATGAATCTACAGCGTGCTGTATGACATCGATTCTTTTGTTTCAATCCTATGCAGTGACAAATGTACACTTAAGAAACTAATGAATCCTATCAAGAAAGTATGCAGGACATTTCCCGGATAAGGCAAAGTGGTGTTTGTGGTTCATCTATAGTCTTTTTCAGGTCACACTGTGTAAATTATCATGAGATATAATAGTTGTATTTATTACTATTAGTTTTCGAAAAGTGAAAATTGATTTTGGCCTATATGAGGAATTTTATTTACGATGAGGGTGCAGAATGATGGAGTAGGCTGTGGAGCGTAGATGCCATATACGTATTCATAAATATTTTCCCGTCCTTTCCTCGATGGCGGGTTGCTCAAGAGGAATCGTGAAAGAGAATCTTTTATGCATAAAAATCAGAAAATCCTAGAAATGACCGAAGCTATCCCTGATCTTGAGGAGTTGGCCATGGTAATATAACTGAGACCTTGGGATCCATCTTGATCCCATCGACTGACACTACATGCGCTAGATACTCTTATCTCTCGAAGAAACAATCAATTTTTCTTTAATCCATTCTTCTAAGTCTTTTTTGGATTCATAAACAATTGATTTTTCTTTAATTTATTTAATACTAATCTTAAGTAACTCTCATGCTCATGTATAAACCTACTATATACTAACAAGTCATCTACAAAATCCACAACAAATTTACTAATGTAGAGATGTAAAATATCATTCATTAACATCATAAAAGTGGAAAGTGCATTTGTCAAACCAAATGGCATAACTAAATACTCATAAAGCCCAAAATGGGTTTTGAAAGTTGTTTTATATACATCCTTCTCTTTAACTCTAAATTGGTGGTAGCCACTCCTTAAAATCTATTTTGATATATAAAATTGCTCCACCTAGAGCATCAAGAAGATCATGTATTCTAGGCATATGATATCTATGCTTGATGGTAATCTTATTAAGTACTCTATAGTCCATGCACATCTTATAAGATCCATCTTTCTTCTTGACTAGAAGAATGTGTTCTACAAAGGCCAAATGACAGGGTCTGATAAGCCCTTTCTCAATGTATTTGTCTATAACCTTGCTGACTTCATTTCTCTCCTGCAAGCTCATATGAAATGGTGGCTGAGTGGTTGGCCCTCACTCTTGGTACCAATTTGATTCTGTGCTCAATATTCCTACAAGGAGGTAAACTCAATGGTAGCTCATTTAAAAACAAATCATGGAATTGGCTCTTACTTTCTATAAAAGTACTTAAGCATCCCAATTGGAGCTTCCTTGACTATGAGATCCATTACTACACATATACAGAAAACAAAAAATAAATATACTTATAATCAACCTTGAGCAGCTTGGTTGTGGTCACCAATCACGTCTCTTGGAGATCTGGATCTCCATGGATCAATAGTCGCTTCCCCTGGTGCTCAAATTAATACATATGAAAAGCAAAGTCTCTGATTGGTCATTTCCTAGCATGCCATTCCTTACTTAGGACTACATTGGAATGGGCTAGTCATGCGATCTCAAAATCCAATCTATCCTCGTAGGATTGGATTTGGATGGGTGGACCAACTTCTCATTGGTCCCATATCTTAGTGCGCTTCTGATCCACCAACTCTATTGTGTAGGTATACTGTGATTGCATAATGTCAAAATATAGCTATCTGATGAGACCGAAACTAATGAAATTATGTGTGGAACCAGTGTCAAATAAGGCCTTGATAGGTTTTCATGCCATGAATCCTCTCATAACAATGATTTCCGTGCTTGGAAATTGGTAATCTTTGTGTGCTACTAGCAAAAGCACAACATCTTGAACAGAAGGTACCTTATTAGTGACCGTCATGGCCACTATGGGAGATGATATTTGAGATAGAGAATCTTCAAAATTCTCATCTGCAGCACTCCTTGTTTGTTTCAAGTTTATCTTATGTCTATTGTCTACGATACGGCATAAGTGAAAGCACTATTTTTCACTTGTCGAGCCACTGCTCAACAGTGTCAATAGTATGTGCAATAGCACAACCATGATATCCTTGAACATTAAGATCCTTAAGCTGAGATTTGGCCTCTCTAACTGGCACACTCTTACAAAAGATTTATGGAGTGTGATGCTCACCTAGAGCCTCCAACTCCATTCCTAGAGTTCCACTCTCAAGCATGGCTTCATCTTTCTTAAAGCTACGAACGAGCTCTAAGATAATCAAAAGTGTGCTCTCTAAGTGTGATATTCTAGTGCTCATGGTTTCTATAGTGTTTATTGTATGCTCAGTCATATGTGTATCTTGCCTATGAGGTGATGAAGATCCTGTTTCCATGTTTAGGAGTGTAAATTCCTTTAATGTTTTGTATATTTTCTTCTCTTTTTTTTCTTAAAGTATCTTTATGTTTTTTTTAAATGTGTGTATGTATACCTTATATAAACAGTGGCAGTGAAAATTGGTAAATCACAAGTCTTTGCATAAAGAACAATAAAATCAACAAATACTACTGGTATGCTCTCTACTTTTATGCATCAAACAACCATGCATAAAATTTTTTAAAATTTTGGTAGCATTTCGACAGTAAAATGATAATCTGAAAAATGCATCTTGCAAATTGAATAAAGTTTTAAGCCTTGGTTGTAATTAGGAATTTTCCAAACTTGGCCTTTGCTTGACTTCTATTTACTTTTAACTTTTATTGCTTACTCGAAGTTTTTGATCCGTAGTATGGATAGGGGCTAGATATTTAATCCAAAGAAATATTGAAACTAAAGAAAGTTCATTATCTTTTGCATATGTCTAAAACTAGCAAAGCTTATATGTTGTAATCCACCCTACAAAGAAGTATACTAACCACTTTGTTCACCATAACAACATCTACCCCAACCTATCCTCTTCTCTAGCATAAATGCCCTTTATGTATCCTTTGAAATCTAATTGGCTTTCTAGTTTGGCCACCTATCCAAAGATATTTACTACTAAATTTCTAAAGGTAACAATTGAATTTGACACACTTATGAATTTCAATAGCTTATGTAATATGAAAAAAACTTATGTGAACATCTTACCATGTTGTAGAGTTCCATTTTCTTCTATATAAATCTTATGTCTAGTGACATCCCTATCTATGACAATGGATACCAATAACACATACAATTTGGAGATATGCAATCTAGGAAAATTTTGAAAATTCTACAATCTCTTGTATGGATACATGTCATCTCAATAAATATATCAATTACTTTTGTAAAATTTATAGACACCTTGGATCCTCTCTAAGTATATATTGGACCTAGTCTCTTAATTCTTTCTACTTCGTTCACCTTGACACATAAAATATTCTCAAACTCCCATGACTCATCTAGGCCATCACATTGTTCATTCAGCTAACTAGTATCCTTGTGAACGCAAAGGTGTGTTTCATAGATATAAGAAAACAACATCATGGTTATTAGTTGCCTTTGTTTAAAGATTTGAGCATCTAATTTTCAAACCTTCCCTTTGCATTTATCTTTTCCAAATGTTGATGAGTCATTGGAATATGGGATATACTTTTTTGTTACGTACATAGAGAGATAAGATTGTCCGATCTCCTTTAGTAGAATTATCACTAATGGCTCTAAACTATGGGTAATACCCTTTTTGTTTGAACATCTTTGTAGACTTACTCTTCTCACCCTTTTAGTGGTCACTACATGTATCACTTTGGTGCACTTGACCACTTAACTGATTTGATCTATTTGTTCACTAAGTTAAGTTCCCTTCTAGTTCTTTTCAAAAGAAACTAAGTGTGCAAACTTTGCTTTATCTCGAAACGACCAATAGAGTTTCCTTCTCATCTTTGTGAAAACCTTGCCTTTTTGTTTATCTAGGTCATTCTCCACTTGTGAACTTGAGCTACACACTTGCAAATCTCTTTGTTATTCGTTCTTGGGGGGGAGAGAGAGAGAGAGAGAGAGAGAGAGAGAGAGAGAGAGAGAGAGAGAGAGAGAGAGAGAGAGAGAGAGAGAGGGGGAGAGAGAGAGAAAGAGAGGGAGAGAGAGAGAGAGAGAGAGAGAGAGAGAGAGAGAGAGAGAGAGAGAGAGAGAGAGAGAGAGAGAGAGAGAGAGAGAGAGAGAGAGAGAGAGAGAGAGATCCCAATTGGCTTGCATTATACCTTTTAGAGTTCAAACATGATTCTCTATAGGATAAGTGGATTTGAAGTGCATGCCTCTGCTTCTAACTTATAGAAGACCTTACATAAATCTCCACACTAGGTTTTAAACTTGGTTGATTGGCTAATAAAACTTTGATTTTCCACCAATACATACTTATAAATTCTTTATTTCTTGTTGATTGAAGTTTTTCATTTTATTTTTACTAAAGTGTACAACTAGCATTGACAACTATCATATCAAAAGATTCTTGACATGCAAACCCCAAATTTATCTAAAACGAAAGTATGAACATAAAATTATGGTACCTATAAGCTCATGAAAGTCAACCATAGACTATACTAGATACTTTATTGAACTGGTAGGTGCTCTTAGATATTTCTTCGAAGGTTTTAAAATACCATGAGATCTCTCACCTCTAGATTTCCTACTCAAAAGACCGTGGCTCCTTAAGTGATTAGTAATTTTGAAACTTATTTCAAATGATAATATAAATACAACTAGATCTCTTATAATAAGGGAAGATAAATATTTTGCCAAAATCATATGAGGCCTTTTTGGTCTACTATAAAAAATTAGCATTTCTATGGGTTCACTTTGCGCAACAATAAGCACTTATCAACTCTTCCGATTGGTTGGCTACTTCTTATGAATACCCATAATCACTGAGTCATTTTGACCTAAAATACTTACTTCTTTCAATCAATTGATTATTGGAAACAATCCTTATGGTTCCATTTAGGATAAAAAGATTGATTTCCATGGTGCTTAATCTCTAATGATATCCTTACCATTTAGCATGCTTTATCTAATGTATTAATAGTACTTGACCATAAAAATAAATTCATTGAGAATCGTTTTTCTATCTCGGTACCAATGTTGAGTGTCTGATTCACTCCAAAAGCATATTTTGCATATTTCTTGTACTTTTGTGCATTCTATACACTCAACCCTATGTATAACACTACTCCAAAATTATTTTTTCTAATTGTAGTCACGCTAGTCGCTATGAGCATTTGAAGTTCATTGTCTCATCGAAAGATAGTAAGTTCTTCGAGCTAGTCGATGCGCAAACCTATCTATTCTGTATCGACTCTTTCTCCTTGATGCTTCAAAGTACATAGTGAATTTTATTGCACTTATCGCATGTCTATAAGGTCTATTTGAGTCTGCATAAGTTCAAGGGTTGGTCTTGTGCCAGTTGGCTAGACCAAACTTCATCACTTCACAACTTACTTTTCTACCTCGTGCAAGCTTCTCCAAGTTCTTTCAATTGCCACCATCATGGTATGGTATAAAAACAAAGCTATCCCCAAGGTCTTGATTGATGGAAGATCAAGCATTAACATTGCTTCAATGCCTACCTGCAAACATATGGGTTGGAATAGTATTAAGCTAGCCCCATTTTTTGTATGGATGGTTGACGAGTCACAAGTGCAGCTAGTGGGGTTGATCAAAGATGTTCCTATCAGAATTTTTCAAGTTGTGTTCCCTATTACGTTTGTGGTACTGGAGCTTAAAGGAAGGAATGTAGATTATAATTTACTACTTGGACGACCCTGGTTGAGGAACATCAAGGTACATTACATTCCGAAAAGGACATGCTAAGTTTTTGGTTCAACTAGAGCATGAACAATACTATCTTCCGAAACATAAGCTGATATTAGTAGAACCCACACACATGTTGGACGGACTAGAGGAGGACGAAGAATGGAAATTTCTCGAAGCCAACACAGACGGATGTAAACTCAATCCGAGTTCAGTCTATGGTGGCATGGCTACCTCTATCTGCACATAACTTTTGGAACCAGAGGAGGAAAATAATGCAGATTTGGTAATGAAAGACCCTATGGAGCTTGACTTTGGATGGTGTTGATAGCACTACCGCACCAGTACAAAGATGTGTTTGCTTGGATGTATGCTGACATGAAAGGACTCGATCCCAAATTATACCACCATCAGATTTTACTCAAACCAGATGCTACTCCAATCATGCAGCAAAGGTATAAATTGAACCCATAGAAAATCTGCAATGGGTCTCACCAATATTCATTGTACCAAAGAAGAACAAGCAATTACGAATTTGTGTGGACTATAGGAAGTTGAATGTAGTGACAATACCTAATCCTTTTCCACTACTATTACTGGACAACATGTTAGATGAAGTGGTAGGCAACGAGATGTATTCTTTCTTAGATGGTTTCAGTGGCAGCAACCAAGTATGAATGGTAGAGGAGGACATACCTAAGACATCATTCATTACAAATTGGGGGGTATTCGCATGTACCATCATGTGGTTTGGTCTATGGAATTGGGCAAGCACCTTCCAGCATTGCATGGAGCAAATCTTCACTCCATATCTTACATCATTTATGCGAATATTCCTTGGTTATTTCTCGATTTTCAGAAAGATGGCTACACATTTGGAGCACTTATGGGCCTGTTTTGATTCATGTGGAAAGGTACATCTCTAGCTTAACCCTAAAAAATCAACATTTGCAGTAAGTGTGGAAAGTTATTGGGACACATCATTTGGGAAAATGGCATTGCCATGGATCCAGACAAGGTCAAAGTCATACTAGAGACCCTAGTGCCTCGAAACCCAAAGGAAGTTTTACAGTTCTTACGTCAAGTCCACTGGCATGGGCGACAATTGCGAGGATTGGCACATATCGTGATACCATTGAATAAATTAGCACATGTCCAACTGATGGAGTTCAAGTGGACAGAGGACACCCAACGTGCTTTTGAATGATTATAGAAGATGCTAGCTACTGCACCTGTCCTGAGAGCTCTAGACTGGACAAAGCCCTTTCATGTATTCATAGATGCATCAGATAAGGCCATTGGGAGTGTGCTTATGCAGAAGGAAGGTTGTAGCTAGTTCAGACCAGTTTATGCTTTATCCAGTGCTTATGCAATAGAATTTGGTAGGACGATTAGTCAAGGAGGTCCTCTTGCTTTAGGAATTTGAATATGATGTTGTCCATCACCCAGGAGCAATCCACACCATCACTAATTTTCTATCACGAATTGATCATGAGAAAAACTAAAGGGTGTAGATGACACTTTTCTAGATGCTGAGGAGTTTTCTAGAAAATGGAATAGCCCCTTCTCATTTGGGATCTATGGCCAGAAAGAAACTTGGTCTCCATAGTCTTGAGCAAATTGTATCACAAAGATCCAACAGGAATCTGGTTACATTGTGTACCTCCACATGAGGTGGTAGCAATCATCCCTGAAGCTCATGCAGATGATGTAGATGGTCACTTTAATCATTTTATAATGGTACGAAAAATTCAGCAAGCATGACTGTGGTGGCCAATGATGTATGCGGATGTTGAGAATGTGGTGCAAAATTGTGACCCTTTTCAACGTATTGGCGAACCCAGAGACAGTCACCATTTTCCATTGCAACCTATTCTTCCACTCAAGCCATTTCAGAAATGGGGTTTAGATTTTATTGGTCCAATTAAACCATCGGTAGCAAAAACAAAAGCACTCTATATCCTAAATTTCACAGATTATTGTACCAAATGGGTAGAAGCTTGGGTGACCAAACAAGCTACGACACATACAATAGCTAAAAAGCTTCAAAATGAAGAGTTTTTCCACGGTTTGGTTTACCTTTGGAATAAGTGTCAGACAGGCGCACACACTTCTTGAATCAGATGATTTTGGAACTAACCCTTGAGTACTGGATAAAGCATAAATTTAGTTCTCTATATTATCCCCAAATAAATGGATTAGTGGAAACCGTCAATAAAGTTTATCTGCACATGTTATAGAAGATGTTATTTGATTCCATGGACGAGTGGGAAATTATTCTCCCCATAGTGCTTTGGACATATTGGACATCATATAAGGTTCCAGTAGGCAGCACTCCCTTAAAACTGCTTTACGGACAAGAAGCTATCCTTCTATTCGAGTTTGCAGTTCCAAGTCTCCGGATTGCGATGCAAAAGAGACTAGTACTAGAAGACTTGTTCACGTATCGGATGGATCAGCTGTGTTAGTTAGATGAACATTGATATACCAATTTTCTCTTACTTTAGGAGGTGTAGAGCTTCCAAAAGAAATGGCATGATCATAATTTACGGAAGAAAGTTTTTAGACCCGGTGACTTAGTGTTGTATTTCCATTCAAAATTGAAGCGTACAATGAGAAAATTAAAGTTGCGGTGGACTACTCCATTCCAAATTCACGAACTATGTGGACCTGGCTCCTTTTGATTGGCTATGTTGTCCAGATAAATTTTACCAACAATCATTAATGGGTCCAAATTGTGGCCTCATCAATCATCTGAAGGGTAATTTTTTTAAAAAGAAAAATAATAAAATAATAAAACATATTTCTTATCAAATGAAAAATAAAACTTTGTGCAAAAGTGGTGGAATCACTAGTCAACATGCAAATCCACAATTATTTAATGACAACCGTGGCAACATCGTTTCAAATATGATCCTATGATTCTTATTATGAGGGATATAATGAGTACAAAATTGCTTAAGTAAAGATACCATTTAGGGTAATCAATTTTGCAAACTTGACACTCTCAACATAGAAACACAGGCAATAAAAGCTTGAGGACAATGCCGAATTTGGCTTATTTGGAAAACTTGCAAGTAGAGCGATAGTAGTGTACAACAATCAACAAAAGAACCCGAAGTGCAGATATGGTAGTCACGTTCTCAGATGCACATCTTCTAAATATATCAAAAACTCTTTCTGAGGAGAAAAAAGACTGGTTTGAATGTAGAGGACTCCTATAATGTGCACTGTTGGATTGGTGGAGTATTCATTCCCATCCACTGACCAAGGACATAGCTAAGGAGATAGCCAGACAGACCAACGGGAATGACCTTAATGTTCTTGAGATCAAATTGCATGTAGGAAAGGAGCACACAATCCAGCTACCATCGACACTGATAGTAGAGCGGCTTTATGTCACCAATGTAGGAATCACAACATGCACAAAGTTTGTTGATGCAGTAGAGATCTGTAGACTACTAGGGAAGCCATGTTCGAGAGAATATAAGTTCATTCAACTTCTAGATGACAACCCAATTGAACTCGGTTTATTACTTATGACAATGATTATCAACATGCATGCTAAACACTATGGCATTTCACAACAATTGTATGCATTAATGAACGAATTGGCTAAGACATAGGTTAATTGGGCTGAGATCGTCTTCAAGAAAGTAAAGAAGGAGGTGAGAAGATTGTTTCGGAGGATAGGAAGAGTGGTCAATGTCGTGTTGGGCTCAAAAACTGGAGTCCTATTTACCTTGTTGTTTATAGAAAATCCAATATTTCTACCCCAGGAATGTACAGTAGTCACGGTGGAAATTTTTCTCAAGATCTTGAAGAAGAGGGTTGCAGAGAGAAAACCGGTCGAGGGTACTTCGTAGGATTATACAGATGACCAAGATGAAGAGGAGCAATCTCAAAGGCAACAGGTGCAAGAGAACTAGAGAAAGGAAGCTAAATGGAAAGCTACAGAGGAAGAGGCAAAAAGGAAAAGGAGAGAGAAAGAGGCAGTAAGGAAGAGACTAGAAGGAGAAAAACAGAAGAAACAACAACAACAAGAAGAATCCATGCATGTGGAGGAAGAAAAGAAAAGACAAGCAAAAGTGGAAGATGAGCGATGCTGGAAACAACAGGAGCAACCAGACCATACTGCGAAAACATCTCAAAAAATTTCAATGCTTCATACATTTAGTTCTTGTAATCTCAGTGATAGATGGAAACAAAGTG
Organism: Ceratopteris richardii; assembly: GCA_020310875.1. Lineage (NCBI taxonomy): Eukaryota > Viridiplantae > Streptophyta > Polypodiopsida > Polypodiales > Pteridaceae > Ceratopteris > Ceratopteris richardii. Next base: position 76,913,663 of record CM035409.1, read on the forward strand.
ATGGTAGAGTAAAGCTACCTCCCATCAGATACAATGACTATCTCTATCCTTGGATGTATCCCAATGAATCGCTAAGACTAGAAATCTTGGGAGATTTAGCTAGAGTAATTCAGAGGAGTGCGGTAAGAATGGAGGAGTTGCAGAAGCAATATACTGCACTCTCTTAGCAGAAGGATGGATGGGAAGCAGAGAAAGCAAAAATTAGCCGACTTAGGGCCAAAGCAGAACAAATCAAAGCAAAAAGTGCACGGAGAGAGAGCAGAATACATGAGGAGGTGATGGAGGAGCTGAATGAAGCCTTGGAGAAAAATAATATGCTCAAGTTGGAAACTAAAGAGAAGGTGAAGATCATAGCTCCTCTCTAAGTAGAGATTGGTCAAACCCAAAAATTCACAACAAATGTTAAAGAAGGCCAATAAGGAGCTTACAACCAAATTACAAAAGGAATAACAAGAATTTCAAAGATTGAAGAAGAAGGCAAATGAACAAAGCAACGAAATTAAAAGACAAGATGTTGCAATTGTGGAAGCTTGCGGAGAAGCTGGTGGTGCAGAACTCAGAGTTTACAGAGCTTGAAGTCAAACTCCACACTATTTAGGAGGGATTTGATATCGTGTTTGCGGAGCTGGCTGCACTTCTAGAGCTTGAACAACATATCAAAGTATGGAAGGAACACTATGCAGATACGAACTTAGTATTGGAAGGCAAGGAGGTAGAGGTCGCGAAATTGAATGAAAGCACATCGATTTTGGAATTTAGGTACAAAATGCAATTAGAAGGAGCATAGAAAACTACTAAAAAATATATAAATAAGATAACAAATGCTACTATAGCTCTTGATAATATATAAGAAAGATTACAAAAACGAATACCGGAAGTAGAAGCAAGTGTGGTTACTTATAGAAGTGCTAGTGAGCAGTTACTTGATCCAAAGGAGTTTTTTGAAGCAGAAATCCGATTAGCTGAGGGAAACATAGAGGAAATGTTTAAAGATCTTAGATATGATAAAGAAAGGATCATGTTTCTCACGATGTAGAATAATGATGATGATTTATAAACATTCTTTTTTTGTAATTTAGTGAGCTTGGATCCACTGTGCATGCCAGTGTTAGTAGCCAGAATGGACGACTATATTTTGTAATAAACTTTGTAATAAGGAAAGTGGAATTATTTATAGGGAGAGCTCAATAGTTTTCGTAAGTTTGGAAAATCGGGTATTCATTATTTATAAAGTGTAGAATGGTGTAGTACGTTACAATGTGGAATTCAAAAGTGTCTCTATATGCAAAGCAATGATTCTGGAAAGTCTGTCATATGAAGCTCGCTATTACAGAATTATGGAGTAGAGTGTTGTAATGAAATGTAACCAATCAAGAGGTGTAAGTAGAGTTTGTCTATAATAAACAAGTATTCCGTAGATATATTTCTTTCGATATCTATCTATTTTCAAGAGTTTCTCTGAATGTTTGTGTATTGCAAAGATTTCAAAATCAACCAGTGTGTGAAGTTAATTTAAGGAACATAAACACATGTTATGATTGTAGTGTTATAGTCATAATCCCCGTTCCCATATCCTACCTTTGGAAATTGGTGTTGTGTTTTGATAGAGAAATTACCATATAAAAAATATTCATATCTATGCATAAATTCAACCAAAAATTTTGTAGCATTGACAACATCTGGCAACATAAAAACGAGTACACTCAAGCACTTGAATAAGATACGTAAGTGCATTCAAATGCTATTGATTAACTCAATATTATATCAGTGTATCAATTAGATAAATGTAATCCCTTCTTATACCTTTGAACCTACAAGAGAATAATTTCCAACTATATTTGCACCTTGTCCAACTTGGATAAATGTCTACCAATATTTGGTACATTAAATAAAACTATTGATGAAAATCTACAAAGATTAAGATTGGTGTAAATAATTTTTAATGCACTTTTCCTAAGCCTACGCATGCTTATGTTCGATGTGTGAAAAAGTGCCAAAGATACACATGAAGCACACATAAGGAGCACAAATTCAACAAGACACACAGATAATACAGATGAGTAGAATCGCTCTCTCATTGATGATTAATAAAACTCAAGTAAGATCTGAATAATATCCCCAAGTACAAAGTACGATCACATATGCGTGTATCATGTATGTGGTAACATGGAAAAAGAACCTATAGCTAGCACTAGAGTAAAACGTTTCCATGTATAGAGAAAAGATTCACATCAAAGATACTCGAGGAACACATAAGTGTAACAAACCCCCTTGGGGTGAATGATGTGAACACATACAAGGAGTGAAAAGTCAGCCCCCACTAGGTAATAAGCCTAAAGCTTTACAAAAAGCTTCAAGATTTTCTCATGGAAGAGCTTTGGTGAATATGTCTACCACATTATCTTGTGTAGGCACATATACAAAATCAATATCTGCTACATGAAGGAACTCTCTCACATAGTGATAATGCACCTCAAAATGTGAGGTTTGTGCATGAAACATGGATTTTGTGCAACAACCAATGCACTCTAACTATCAATGAGAATATGTGTAGAACATCAATCTCCATGCAAAGCTACTTCAATAGGCTCCTCAACCATATACACCCCATTGTGGCTATGTAAACTTCCTTCTACAACTCGATGTCATCATTGTAGGTTGCTTCTTACTCAACCAAGATATGCATGAGTCCCTAAGGAAAAAGCAATTACCACTAGTGGACACATGAGTATTATAACAACCAACCAAATCCTATCTATAAAAGCATGCAAGCATGGCTGAATATATTTGCCATAAAAGAGACCTAAACTCAAAGTGCCTTAGAGATATACAAACACACATTTCATTGCTTGTCAATGCTTAGTGTTAGGACTATGCATGAATCAACTCAATTAGGAAACTTCATATTGTATATTTGCCCTTGTGTTGCATGCATATATAAGACATCCCACAACTTGCTGATAAAGAGAAGTGTCAAATGCATCACTGGAATCCTCAACCAAGAACCAAAATCCTCTCTCTAGTTATGTGGAAATCGGCTTGGAGTCATCAGAGTGAAAATGCTAAACTGCATAGTAAATCCCTTTTCAACGGATACAAAGTCAATGCTAAGATAGTAGATCAAAAGACCAAGATAAGTGACATCAAAAGTATGTTACAAATCAACCATAAGGATGTCAAGTTTTCTATCACATGCCCTAATCAAGAGTATGTCATCAGCATAAAGAACAAGCACTCTAAGATCAAACCCATCTTCACATACATAGAGTGTGCTTTCAATGGGACTACATGTGAAGCCAAGAGCAATCAAAGTGCTTATGGATTTTATCATACCATGCACATGGAGCTTGCTTTAGACCATACAAGGATTTATGCACGCAACAAACCATATGCTCTTGTCCTTTCACGGAAAATCCAGGAGCTTTCTTCACACAAACCTCTTCTTGCAAATTACCATTCAAGAAAGCTACTTTTATGTCCAACTGATGTATTTTCCAACTTCCTTGGGCAGCCAATTCAACGATGGTATGAATGGTAGTCATGTGTGAAGTTAGTGCAAACGTTTCCTCATAGTCAATTCCATATTGTTGTGCATATCCTTTGGCAACCAATCTAACTTTGTAGTGATCAATGCTACCATATGACTTTCTTCTTGTAAACCCACTTTGAACCAATGGCATTATTTCCTTTTGGAAATCCACATAACTCCCAAGTACCATTTCTATGTATGGAATTCATTTCTTACTGCATAGCAGTCATCTAATGTGGATCATTAAATGTATCTTCAAAAGTAAGTGACTCTTCATTATATGTTATTGCAATAAGAGAATAATCTCTAAAATTACTTGATGCATGGTGAGGCCTTCATCTTGTTCTACCAAGTAAAGGTGCACTCAATTTGTTGTCCTACAAAGTTTGTTTCAGCCACTTTGGCATAGTTTGTGCACTCTTAATAGACATGCATTCATTATGTGATACATCATCAACATGTATATCATGTGTGGGCTAAATTTCATGCTCATTTTCATCTGTATTTTGAGGCTAATTTCAACCATATGTGGTTGAAAATTTCCAGTAGTTCTAATAATGTTTGGCTAGAAAATTTGAGCCATGTTTGGTTATAGAGTTTTTGCATTTTAAACTCTATTTGGTTGGAATTTTTAAGTCCTTTGGATCTCAGTTGGCTGGTCTACATGTCCGTAGTCAAGCGCACACTTTTGAACAAAGATATGAGTATATCAAACAAATCTTGTGAGCTAATTGTTGGTTTTTTCTGCATTTAAGTAGAGGGAAAACTAAGTTTTGAGAAAATACCTTATCTTGAATCATAGTAATTGTGTCCATCAATGGATGGTACAAATGATATCCCTTACTTTTAGCAGTATAACCAAAAACTATTGTTGAGCCCATAAAAGTCATGTTGGTCAAAGTCAACTATAGTTAAAATCAAAAGGTCAAAGTCAACTAGTCAAAGTCAACAAGGTCAAGGTCAAAGTCAACAGGTGCAAAGTCAAAGTGCTAAAGTGCAGGTGTCAAAGTGCACAAGTAGTGCACAATTAATGGTCCACAAAGGGTAAATTGGAGAAAGTGGGTTGCAGGTTGCAGAGGTATTTTTTCTCTAATTTCCCTAAGGTTCAAAGTGTGTTTTAAAGTGTTTTGAAAGGTTCAGGTGAACCCCCTCTTATGTGAAAAAGTGAAGACTTAAAAGGAAAATGTGAAGGTATGTGAAGCGGCAACGTACGCACAGGTGAAAGTATGGCCACCCATTAAAAATTCTGGTTTTAGTCTAAAGTCACTACATGACAAAACAGTGAGTAGTTGGCTGCCACTTGTGAAGACAATCTTGGGACACCAAAGTGAGCACCAAGATACTATTGCAGTTAGGAGCATACGTGATTGACACACTCAAATCAAGGCAATGTCTATTCTTGGACCAATCTTAGAGTAAGCAAGAGAAGCATAGTCTAAGTGAAGCAAGAAAGAGAAGTGCAAGAGTCACCAGTGTGCGACGCAGAGAAGTGGAGTTGAAGGAGTGCATAGAGAGTGACTAAGGGATTGTGCAGAGAGTGCTAAGCTAGTCCCCCAAGGATCTCAAGGTCTCTTTGCAGTGTGCGCATGCTGACAGAAGGTATTCATTCCTCCTCCTCCCTCAATCACTCTCCAATCAATTAGTGATTGATTTGATTCTCTACCTACCACAAATCACGAATTCATAGCTCCTCTTTCCCTTTTTGATCAAGTGGACTCAACCACATAAGATTCTTTCACTTTTACATTAAGTAAACTCTTCAAAAGTCACAAGAGGTAGTTCACAAGTGAACTTTGCATAGTCTTCATTTTAAATCTTCTTCTATGACTTTGTGGGACTCAAGCCAATACTTAGGCTTGTCATAGACTTGCTCCAACAACTCCCCCTCAAGCCAAGTATGCTTGAGGTCTTTAATCTTCCAAGATTACTTGTAAACCAATCATAGCCTTGAATTTGCAAAGCTTTGTACCATCCAATGCTTTGGTTAGAATATCTGCACATTGTTGATGAGTGGACACATATGATATTTGAATTTCTTTGCTTAGAACCTTCTCTCGTACATAGTGATAATGAACTTCAATATGTTTAGTCCTTGCATGAAAAATAGGATTAGCAGCTAAGTGAATAGAACTCATATTGTCACCAAAAATAGTTGGAGTTCCAAAGTCCAATCCAAGATCTTTGAACAATGTCTTCATCCACATAGCTTCTTGTGTAGCTATGGCAAGACCTCTATATTCAGCTTCAGTAGAAGAGAGAGCAACTGTGGGTTGCTTCTTGGATGACCATGAAATAAGCTTTGAACCTGCAAAGGTAAGATAACCTGAAGTGCTCCTTCTATCTTCCTTGGAGCCAGCCCAATCTGCATCAGAAAATAGCTTCAAACCTAAATCAGATACATAAGGATAGTAAAGTCCTTCATTTATGGTTCCTTTGAGATACTTGAGAATCCTTTTGGCAACATCCATATGTGGTTTCCTTGGTGTGTGCATAAATTGACTTAGCACACTCACACTGTAACATATATCTACTCTTGTCAATGTGGCATAGTTGAGACTACCCACTAGACTTTGATATGATGTGATGTCCTCTATGAGTTCACCTTCATGTGAGCTCAATTTGTGATTGACCTCCATTGGAGTACCTGCAATCTTACAATCTTGCATCTTGAATTTTGCCAACATGTCCTTAATGTACTTTCTTTGAGTGAGAAACAAACCATGATCTTTGTAGACAACTTCCAAACCTAGGAAGTAGGTAAGTGAACCCAAATTACTTATCTTGAACTCTTCTCTCATCTGATCTTTGATCTTCTTCATACCATCTGCATCATTTCCTGTCAATATAATATCATCTACATATACACATAAGTAGATGACCTCAGAGTTACTCTTTTTGATAAAGAGTGAAGGATCTGCCTTGCTTGGTTGAAAGCCTTTGTCCTGCAAGAATGAAACAAGTATGAAATTCCAAGCTCTTGGAGCTTGCTTGAGACCATACAATGCTTTGTTAAGTTTACACACATAATCAGGATAAACTTGATTCTCAAAACAGATGGTTGTGCCATATATACCTCTTCTGTTATCCAACCATTCAAGAATGCATTCTTTACATCTAGTTGAAGTACCTTCCAATTCTTGGAAGAGGCAATACTAAGAAAAGCCCTAATAGTAGGCATCTTTGCCACAGGAGAGAAGGTCTCCTCATAATCAATTCCCTGAGTTTGTGCAAAGGCTTTTACTACAAGCCTTGCCTTATACCTGTTAATGGAACCATCAGAATTCTTCTTAAGTTTATAGACCCATCTTGAGCCTATCTCATGGATGAAGTCTTGGGCACCAAATCCCAAGTGTTGTTTTCCTCAAGTGCTTCAATCTCTTCCTTCATTGCATGCTTCCATTCTGTTTTTGCTTTGGCCTCTTCAAATGATGATGGCTCCTCTTGGTTTATGTCCTGTGCTATGTAGATGGAATGTTTAGTTACTAATGAGGTGTCAAACCCATACCTTCCTGGTTTTTTCTTTTCCCTCATAGATCTTCTTAGGCCATGATGTGATGATTCTACCTCATGTCCAAGTTCTTGCAATTTTGCTTTACCTTTAGACTTCCATGCTTTGATCTTTTCCATCTGAGATTCTTCATCATCATCCGAGGTGTCGTTCTACACAGAAGACTCAAACAAAGAGGATTCATTATTAATCATGAACATGGCTATGCCACAAGGTAAATCTGATGAGCATGTTTTCTACATAGATTCAGGTTGTTCAAATCATGTGGCAGGAAATGTGGCACTCCTATCAGATTTAGAAGATCCAAGGAATAAGCATGAGGTACAAACAAGAGATGATACAAGACATCTTGTGGAGAAAATAGGCAATGTCAAAGCACTTGATGGAAACATCAACCTACTCAGTAAGGTACTCTATGTCCCTACCATTACAAAGAATTTGATAAGTGTTGGGCAGATAGTAGAGAAATGGTTGCAAGTTAGGTTCACAAAAGCAGGAGCATTTGTTGAAGATCCAAGTAAAGGATTCAGAAGAATTGCAAAAGGTGAAAAGGCAGGTAGATTGTTCACATTTGAATTACAAGACACTAGAAACATTGCTCTCTTTAATTATGGTAGTCAGGCACTCACAGAATTGGAAGTATGGCACAAAAGGTTAGCACATATTGGTGAAAGGTCATTGAAGCAAATTTGTAGGGACCAAAGTGTACTTGGACTCCCTAATTTGTCAAAATAACATATGATTTATAAGTGTAGTGCATGTCAATTTGGAAAGTCTCACAGGTTACCATTCATGAAGAAAGGTTATATGCATGGAGATCTCTTGGAGTTGGTTCATATAGATGTATGGGGACCTAGCAAGGAAGCTTCAATATCTGGATCAAGGTATTATGTCTCCTTTATTGATGATTGTAGCAGATCGACTATCCTATTCTTTATGAAACACAAAGATGAAGTTTTTTCATGTTTCAAAAGATATTTGGCTCTTGTGGAGAATCAAACAGGTAAATCACTAAAAAGGCTAAGGTCAGATGGAGGGGGAGAATACTTATCCCATGATTTAGATTCTTTTCTTCAAGAAAGAGGAATCAAAAGAGAGGTAACTACAAGGTACACTCCTGAGCAAAATGGAGTGGCAGAAAGGAGGAATAGGACAATTGTTGAAGCTGCACGGTCCATGTTAAATGAAAAGCATTTACCTAATTATCTATGGGCTGAGGTTGTATTTACAGCCACTTACTTGATTAACAGGTTGCCTTCAAAATCCCTTGATGGGATGACTCCATATGAGGCTTGAATTGGAAGAAGACCAAGCTTAGATCATTGTAAAATTTTTGGATGTATTGCTTTTGCTCATGTTCCTTCACAGGTTAGAGGCAAGATGGATCCAAAGGCAGAAAGGTGTGTATTTATTGGATATGACAACAATCAAAAGGGCTACAGGTTATACAACCCTACCAACAAAGGATTCTTGGTAAGCAGAGATGTAGTTTTTGATGAGAACAATTCATGGTATGAAGATTCATGCAGGAAGGTCAATTTACCATATGAAAATGGTATGAAAATGGTGAAAATACACTAAAAAACAAGAAATTTCTATAAAGAAGAAGATGGATGAAGATGGAGATGATGAAGATGGAGAAGAAAAATCAGAAAAATAACAGAAATGATAATTTTTTAACCTTCCAGTGTTGCAAATCTACGATCTTACCATCACAACACTCATCCTCAAAGCTCGTTCCCCGGCAACGGGGCCAAAATTTGGTGTAGCTCAAGCGTAAGCACCACCTCCTTTACTTGTCAATCCGCGAAGACGTGAGGACCGGTATAAAGACCACGAGCAAGTGAAGGCACAAGTGCATGAGTGAAAGCACACAAACATGCACACACATACACACACACGCGCACAAAGTAAGATCAAAGAGAGGAACAACGGAAAGCTTCGATTGCAAAAGAGTTCTCTTACAAAAGCTCTATTCTCTAATAAGCTCACCTCAAAAATGAGCTCTCTAGCTCCTTTTATAGTTTTTGGACTAGTTTTGGCCCTGTCCAGACCTAGTGTCCGGCCTAGTTAAAAATTAGGTTCCAGGGTTTATTTGAGGGCTCAAACGAAGTCTAAAAATTATGAAAATTGGTAGGATGATACTTCTAATACTCCTCAAGCTCGAGGACTCCCCGGCTTGAACAAAATGGAGTTACAAAAATAGAAAATGGTATTTACAATGGTTTCTAGTGATGGAAATCACTATTTTTGTAGGGGATTCTTCTAAAAATTTGACATGTACTTCTTGGAGCTCCCTACATGCTCCTTCTTCTTGTGTGTGTCCACCTTTCTGATGTGCTTCAATGCTTGTGCTTGACCTTGAGTTCCAACACAGAGAGAGAGAGAGAGGGAGGGACAAGGAGAGAGAAAGAGGGAGAGGGGGAGGGAGAGCGAGGGAGTAAGAGGGAGAGGGAGAGCAAGAGGGACAACGGGAGAGAGAGAGAGAGAGAGAGAGAGAGAGAGAGAGAGAGAGAGAGAGAGAGAGAGAGAGAGAGAGAGAGAGAGAGAGAGAGAGAGAGAGAGAGAGAGAGAGAGAGAGAGAGAGAGAGAGAGAGAGAGAGAGAGAGAGGAGGGGGGAGGAGGAGGGGGAAGGACAGCGATAAAGATAGAGAGAGAGGGGGAGGGAAGGAGAGGGAGGGAGGGAGGGAGGATGGGAGGGGAGAGAGAGAGAGAGAGAGAGAGAGAGAGAGAGAGAGAGAGAGAGAGAGAGAGAGAGAGAGAGAGAGAGAGAGAGAGAGAGAGAGAGAGAGAGAGAGAGAGAGAGAGAGAGAGAGAGAGAGAGAGAGAGAGAGAGAGAGAGAGAGAGAGAGAGAGAGAGAGAGAGAGAGAGAGAGAGAGAGAGAGAGAGAGAGAGAGAGAGAGAGAAGGGAAGGGAGGGAGGGAGTGAGGGAGGGAGGGAGGTGGGAGGAGAGAGAGAGAGAGAGAGAGAGAGAGAGAGAGAGAGAGAGAGAGAGAGAGAGAGAGAGAGAGAGAGAGAGAGAGAGAGAGAGAGAGAGAGAGAGAGGGAGAAAGGGAGGGAGAGAGCGAGCGAGAAAGGGAGGGAAAGAGAGAGAGGTTGATAGAGAGAGAGAGATTGATAGGGAGAGAGAGGGGGAGAGGCAGAGAAAGGGAGAGGGAAAGAGAGAGAGCGAAGGAGAAAGATGGATAAGGAAAGAGAGAAAAGAGAGAGAGAGAGAGAGAGAGAGAGAGAGAGAGAGAGAGAGAGAGAGAGAGAGAGAGAGAGAGAGAGAGAGAGAGAGAGAGAGAGAGAGAGAGAGAGAGAGAGAGGAAAAGAGGGAGGGTGCAAGGGACGGAGGGAGGGGGAGAGGGAGGGAGGGAGGGGTGAGGGGGGGGAGAGATAGAGAGAGAGAGGAGAGAGGGGGGGGGGAGGGAGCGAGGGAGAGGGAGAAAGGGAGGGAAAGAGAGAGAGATCAATAGAGAGAGAGGGGGACAAGCAGAGAGGGGGAGAGGGGGAGGGAAAGAGAGAGAAAAACTATATATATATATATACACAAAGAGAGAGAGAGAGAGAGAGAGAGAGAGAGAGAGAGAGAGAGAGAGAGAGAGAGAGAGAGAGAGAGAGAGAGAGAGAGAGAGAGAGAGAGAAGGGAAGGGAGGGAGGGAGTGAGGGAGGGAGGGAGGTGGGGAGAGAGAGAGAGAGAGAGAGAGAGAGAGAGAGAGAGAGAGAGAGAGAGAGAGAGAGAGAGAGAGAGAGAGAGGGGGAGAAAGGGAGGGAGAGAGCGAGCGAGAAAGGGAGGGAAAGAGAGAGAGGTTGATAGAGAGAGAGAGGGGGAGAGGCAGAGAAAGGGAGAGGGAAAGAGAGAGAGCGCAGAAGAAAGACGGATAGTGAAAGAGAGAAAAGAGAGAGAGAGAGAGAGAGAGAGAGAGAGAGAGAGAGAGAGAGAGAGGAGAGAGAGAGAGAGAGAGAGAGAGAGAGAGAGAGAGAGAGAGAGAGAGAGAGAGAGAGGAAAAAGAGGGAGGGTGCAAGGGACGGAGGGAGGGGGAGAGGGAGGGAGGGAGGGGTGAGGGGGGGGGAGAGATAGAGAGAGAGAGAGGAGAGAGGGGGGGAGGGAGCGAGGGAGAGGGAGAAAGGGAGGGAAAGAGAGAGAGATCAATAGAGAGAGAGGGGGACAAGCAGAGAGGGGGAGAGGG
>CM035409.1:76934872-76937372 GCA_020310875.1 Ceratopteris richardii
ATAGTTAGAGAGAGAGTTAGAGAGAGAGTTAGAGGGAGAGAGTTAGAGAAAGAGAGAGAGAGAGTTAGAGAGAGAGAGAGTTAGAGGGAGAGAGTTAGAGAGAGAGTTAGAAAGCTAGATAGAGAGCTAGAGAAAGACAAAGAGAGACAATTAGAGATCTAGAGAGAGAAAGAGATAAAGAGTTAGAGAGAGAGAGATAGATAGAGTTATATAGAGAGAGGGAGAGAGACAGAGTGAGAGATGCAGAGAGATAGAAAGATGTAAGGGAGAGAGAGAGCTTAAGAGATATAGATAGAGAGAGAGTTAGAGAGAGAGTTAGAGAGAGGGCTTAAGAGATATAGTTAGAGAGAGAGAGAGTTAGAGATAGAGATTTAGAGAGAGGGTTAGAGAGAGAGTTAGAAAGCTAGAGAGAGAGCTAGAGAAAGTGAAAGAGAGACAATTAGAGAGCTAGAGAGAGAGAAAGAGAGAGAATTAGAGAGAGAGAGCTAGAGATAGTTATATAGGTAGATAGAATTATAGGAAGAGAGAAAGGGAGAGAGAGAGTTAGAGAGAGAGAGTTAGGGACCTAGAGAGAGCTAGAAAGAGAGTTATATAGATAGATAAAGATAGATAGAGTGAAAGGGGAGAGAGAGAGGGGTGAAGAGAGATAGGAAGAGAGAGTTAGAAACCTAGAGAGAGAGCTAGAGAAAGAGAAAAGACACAGTTAGAGAGCTAGAGAGAGAAAGAGAGAGAGATAGAGAGAAAGAGCTAGAGAGAGTTATATAGATAGATAGAAAGACACAAAGAGAGAAAGGGGAGAGAGAGTTAGAGAGAGATAGTTAGAGAGAGAGTTAGAGACCTAGAGAGAGAACTAGAAAGAGAGTTATATAGATAGGTAGAGTGAGAGGGAGAGAGATAGAGAGATAGATAGGGAGAGAGAGAGGAGGGTAGTGAGAGAGGGAGAGGGGCGAAAGAGAGAGAGGGAGAAGAGAGAGAGAGAGAGAGAGAGAGAGAGAGAGAGAGAGAGAGAGAGAGAGAGAGAGAGAGGGGGGGGAGGGAGGGAGGGAGAGCGAGAGGGAGAGGGAGAGGGAGAGGGAGAGGAAGAGTGGGAGGGGGAGAAGGAGGGGGAGGGGAGAGAGAGAGAGAGAGAGAGAGAGAGAGAGAGAGAGAGAGAGAGAGAGAGAGAGAGAGAGAGAGAGAGAGAGAGAGAGAGAGAGAGAGAGAGAGAGAGAGAGAGAGAGAGAGAGAGAGAGAGATTGAGAGAGAGAGGGAGGGAAAGAGAGAGAGAGGAGGGAGGGGGAGAGAGAGAGAGGGAAGGGGAGAGAGAGAGAGAGACAGAGAGAGAGAGGGGGCGGGAGGGAGGGAGGGAGGGCGAGGGACGGAGGGATGGAAGAGAGAGAGTGAGAGAGAGAGAGAGGGGGGAGGGAGATAGATAGATAGAGAGAGAGAGAGGGGTCGAGGGAGGGAGGGGAGAGGGAGAGAGAGAGAGAGAGAGAGAGAGAGAGAGAGAGAGAGAGAGAGAGAGAGAGAGAGAGAGAGAGAGAGAGAGAGAGAGAGAGAGAGAGAGAGAGAGAGAGAGAGAGGGGGGGGGGAGGGAGGGAGGGAGGGAGGGGAGAGAGAGACAGAGAGAGAGAGAGAGAGGGGGGGAGGGAGGGAGGGAGGGAGGGAGAGGGAGAGCGAGAGGGAGGGGCAGGGGGTGGGGGTGGGGGAGGGGGAGGGGGAGGGGGAGGGGGCAGGGGGAGGGGGAGAGGGAGAGGGATTGGTAGAGTAGGGGGGGGGGGAGAGAGAGAGAGAGAGAGAGAGAGAGAGAGAGAGAGAGAGAGAGAGAGAGAGAGAGAGAGAGAGAGAGAGAGAGAGAGAGAGAGAGAGAGAGAGAGAGAGAGAGAGAGCCAAAGAGACAGAGACAGAGATAGACGGATAGATAGAGAGAGAGATAGAGAGACAGACAGAGAGGAAGAGAGATAAAGAGAAGAGAGGGCGAGGGAGGGAGGGAGGGAGAGCGAGAGAAAGAGAGGGTGGGGAGGGGGGATAGAGAGAGAGAGAGAGAGAGAGAGAGAGAGAGAGAGAGAGAGAGAGAGAGAGAGAGAGAGAGAGAGAGAGGAGGAGGGAGGGAGAGGGAGAGGGGAAGGGGGAGTGGGAGAGAGAGAGAGAGAGACAGAGAGAGAGAGAGAGAGAAAGAGAGAGAGAGAGAGAGAGAGAGAGAGAGAGAGAGAGAGAGAGAGAGAGAGAGAGAGAGAGAGAGAGAGAGAGAGAGAGAGAGAGAGAGAGAATTGCAGATAGAGTGACAGAGAGTTAGGGAGAGATTTATAGAAAGTGCTAAGAGCTAGAGAGAGAGCGAGAGAGAGCAACAGAGAGCTAGAGACAAAGAGCTAGAAAGAGCTATACACATAGATAAAGAAAGGAAGAAAGAGGGAGAAAAAAGTTAGATAGAGAGAGTTAGAGAGCTACAAAGATAATTATATAGATAGATAAAGAGAGATAGAGAGAGACAGAGAGAGATAGAGAGAGATAGAGAAAGATA
>CM035409.1:76942372-77022372 GCA_020310875.1 Ceratopteris richardii
CTATCTCAAAGCTAAACAAGTCCTCTGTTATCTCTTTATATCATATGTCCATTAACAATACATTATATGCTACATTCTTATTTGATTTATAAATCTCTGTTATTTGTTACAGTACATTCAACAACTTTGTCAAATTCTTTGAGTCATTTCTTTGTGTGTGAGTACTCATCGACCAATCAATCAATTGGATCACTTTGATAGGAGTATATTAAGAATTTCTACAAATTCTCATAAGCATTCCATGCTTAAAGCATGAGATATGAGAAAATCTATGTTACGAGGTTGGGTTTACCACCCAACTTCTTATGCACATTGCTTTGAGTGTAGTCACTCTAAATTCATGAAATAAGTTGGCATAAATTTCTTAACACTTCATTTGAAGGTGTGAAAAAGGTTTCAGGACAATTGGTATGATGCTATGAGCACTGAACAAAACATTGAGAGGTTTCTTCCATAAATAGAAAGTTTTTTAGGTGCCTAAAAGTATATATTGTAAGCTTAGGGAGTCTATTAAGGATCTCTGAAGTTATCAAGGCTATTCTAGAACATGATTTTGACAAGACCATCTCATCTGTGCAGAATACCCTTCACCTCTTCACATTCATCTACCCTTTGCTTCTCTTTTGGTTGTTCATTTGACATTACTTTGTACATGTGAGACCTCTGAAACTAGTGCATAGCTAGAATAGTAGAGGAAGTAACCTTGTGGCATAGCCTTATACCCTAAATGATGATGTTCTCTCAGGAGGAAAAACCCTAGATGCATTAAATGGAAATGAGGAATAACCCATATATTTTGATAGGTTCTTCAAAGAGAACAATGCAAAATCAGTTTCCTCACTATGAAGTTTATGTACATCACATAATAAGTCCAGATTTAAGTTTGGAAGATAGTGAGTAACTTAAGGTATACCAACTTTTTACTTTTCCTTATTCTCTAAAGCTTTCCTTGTGCCCTTCCTTTTGCTTAGAAAATTATCTTTATGTAATATAGATAACTGCAAAAACAACGACAAAGAAAGATCATTATGTATTGGGGGAAATGAATAATGAAGCAAAAGGAAATTGTAACTCAAAATGACAAAAAACACTCAAAATATGATATGAGTTAGGGACATGAACAATTCAAGCAATAAGTCTCATAGGAAGAACTTGGATGAGCATAATTATTTGAATTGGTCTCTCCTAGAAATCATGAGAAAATTTTTATATGGAAAAGTTAAAAAACACATACTCATAAATGAATCTAGAACATGAACAATTCAAGGAATTAGAATCATCAAAAAATCTTGGATGGGCCTAACCCCTTGAATCGATCCTATATCACAATCATTAAAAACAAAGGAAAATTCACCTGTATATGATGTACACATTTATGGATGATGAGGAATAAGGGGATTGGCATAAGGAGCAAACCCAATAACACAAGTAATTGAATGAATCTAAGACATGTTTGATTCAAGCAATTAGGTTCATCTGAAAGTCTTGGATAGGCCTAATTGCTTGCATTGGTCATGTCTCAAAGATGATTCCTTATAGTATCTTCAAATTCAGATATTTTAGCAAGGCAATAGTCTTCTCTTAGATTGAAGAACTTTTGAGTGCAATAGAGAGTAATAAAGTCCTTCCCAGAGATAAAGTAATATGAAAGGTTTCAGAGAAGAAGTGTTTTTTTTGAGATCTTCACATCGTCTATTGGATCTCTAATGGCTATCTCTTCTCTAAAAGTTTCCATATCAAAATTCTTAACCTCTTCTTCTTCTGCTTGAAGTTTTATCTCTTCAACAAATTCTTCAACATCAATGAATATTTCCCAAGAGAAAGGTCTAGAGATGTTTCTTTTTCTTCATCAAGGTTCATTTCTTCATTCTTGTCACTAGAAGCATGATCAAACCAAATAAAAAAGCCAATATTCAATTGAAGTAAACAACCATTTCCTTGTGTGGGAAATAGTCCATCCTCCTAGGAGAGGTGAAAAACTTCGTACACTTTCTAGTACTTTTGGCATTGTCTAAAGCATCCTTCCCAAAGATGCTTGGGTGAACATATTGCTTGCTAGAGATAATAACTTCCTATCCATTGACTATGCTCAAAAAACTACTCCACACATCCATAAGAAATGGCTTACTTTTCTCTACAAGAGCTTCAAAATCAAAGGAGGGATTGAACACCTTCATTGCATCTGGAAACTAGTTAACTCTCAAGCCCTCTTGAACCATGAAATGAAGTAGATTCTCAGATGGACAGACACAAAGAATGGCATTCTTCTATTCCATTTCAGAATCCTAAAGCTCTCTTACTATAAATGCAAAGGATGACTTAAGCAAGCGAATAAAGGAAGCTAGAGAAGGTTAAACACATGTTATTGCTTGAATCAATCGTGTATAGAATTCAAGGTAGGAAAGCTTGAGTATGGGTGCAAAAATTCACTGAAGCTAGAAAATGAGCAAAAGCCAAATCTAGATCACCATTTAAGCTCTCTTTTGGGAGACCGTAATGAAAAGTTCATGAGTATCGTATTTCATATTAGTAACTAGTTTTTCAAAATTTCATATACCTATTGGTTTCCTTTATTGAAATTCAATTCACTTGCATAATTTCCTTTTCACACTAATGTATGTACATAAATAGAGCTAAAAGGAAAAAAACATGAGATGTGATCGAAGAGATTACTAATAAAAAAAGATAATTGCATAAAGAAAGGGAGTGAGTTGTTTTCTTTAGGAAAAATGAGAATTACCTCCAATCAGGCAATAGAAAGATGTATAAGAGCTGTCCTTACAGAGAAACCATTTGTGTGAAGGCAGATGTGGTATTCTATTCCATTTATCCTTCTTTGTTGCTACACAGTAAACGTTGATTACTTCTTGCAAATTGAATGGGTTTCCTTAAGTAATCGTAGCTCAGTCTTGTAAATCGAATCAATTAATCCTTGATGAAGGATACAATGCTCACGGATATTCCAGAAATCATAAGTGAAATGTGGTTTTTTAAATATGCATGAACGAATTCCGCTCTGTGTTATAAGAGTTTTGTGGTTCGAAGTAAACTATAGTGATCTTCTCTCTCTCTCTCTCTCTCTCTCTCTCTCTCTCTCTCTCTCTCTGTCTCTCTCTGTTGTAAAGTCATGACTTACATCGAAAACAATCACCAAATTTCTAACTGTTGAACAACTCTTCGCATCCCAAAAATGGAATGAACGCACATGTTTCCAGCGCAAACATGGAGTACTTTGGCTTGTGAAAAATACAATATTTTGCTGCTTCACATCATGTTTCAGGAGCAGATATGTCACTAAGTACATAAGGAAACAGTAAACCCACATCGACATTTCGAGGGGACAAGCAATCTAGCTTGATTTTATGAAGAAGGTACCAGTAGAATTTCGACTGCCAAAGATCATGATGATTTCCAGCTCTACTACAAGCAATACAAATGGTCAGTAATCCATACTTACAAAAGCTAATAGATAAGTCTGTTCTTTGCAATTTTACTCGGACATGCATCCTTGGAGGACATGGAATGCAAGTAACATACATTTATCTGATATTTTTAGCTTTACGGACAACGTACCTTAACAAATGATTGAGTGTGATCATCATTGATGATACTGAAGGATTTACTCATTTGATATGTGAGCTTGAACATACAGTTGATTGATTTTTTTGTCACTGAGATGGAGATGGAGATGGAGATGCTTATACCTTGTGGAATCTATCAATGCTTATGAGTGATTTCTCCGATAGAGTGATTTCTCCGAGTCAGGACGATGTGTGCTAAGAGAGTTAAAGCTTCATTTTGGGGGCCAAGCCTTGTGATGCCCTGTTTGTATCAAAGAGATTTGTGATAAATTACAAGAATAGCACAAAAATGGCATTCAAAGAACAGGTGGATCACCTTACATTGTCAAGCGAGGATAATTGCAAGCAGATTATTCTCGTTTGCTACTTTTGCATTTGCAGTTTGCACGTTTCTCCGTCAACAGCTGCAGCAGAAATTAAATGTGATCTTTTTTGTTAGATGTTCCTCTGAAATATCAATGGACAATATATGTCTTTTCTGATAAGACTCTCCCCTTTAAGTGGCTTGATGTAAAACTTGAAAGCGCCATAGAGTGTAGCAGTCAGAGAATTCGTGAGTAGCAAAGTGGTAGTTCAGAAAGCAGAGAATGTGCTGTATGTGTGTGTGTATACACACACACGTGTGTGTGTGTGTGTTTTCGAGGAACTTTGGTTTTACATCCTATTTCCAGCACCACTTCAGAAATATCTACATAGATCTAACTATGAATAAAACAAAACACTAGTAACTATGCACTCTATAGCATAGGAACTATGCGTTACGCTAGTTTTGTTCTTAGAAACATTGTTTCTCAAAAGAGGAAAACTAGCGTAACGCATTTTTACACTACGCCATGTCAAAGCGTACGCAAGAGAGAATTAAATGGAAGACTGAATGAGAGGAGAAATGAATAGAGAAGGTCTGGATTTCAAAGTTTGGGAGCTGATTTGGTAATTTCTCCGAACATAACTCATGTAAACTACCAGCGAGCTAAAGGGACAACTATAAAAGGTATGCAGTGAACAAAACATGTGGTAGATTGTTTAGTATACACCAAAACTGGACTCGAACTCAAGTGATAAGGCTCATAATTTCATCTTTTAGCATGTTGAACATATAGAAGTGAACTAAAAAAAGTCAGCATTTATACTCAAATAAGATAGCAAAGGAAAAAAAAAAAACTCAAACCTTCAAGTTTCATGCTCATCATGTGTGTGCTGACTTTCATGCTCATTTTCAGCCATATGTTGATGCAAATGTTCATCCATATGTGGTTGGAAATTTCCAATAGTTCCAACCATGTTTGGATGGAACTCTCAACCATGTTTGATTGGAAATTCTCTGCACTTGTATCTCCATTTTTTTTGGAATTTTTTAGGCCTTTGAACCTCACTTCGCTGATCCACATGGCCATAGTGAAGTGAACCACTTTGAAATAAAGGGATGAGTGTATCAAACACATCTTGTGAGCTAACTATTGGTATTTTTCTATATTCAAGTAGAGGGAAAACTGAATTTCTAGCAAATACCACATCTCGACTCACTATAATCGTGTCTACGAATGGAGCGTACAAATGGTATTCCGTACTTTCAACACTATAACCAAAAAATATACATTTCTTTTCCTTGTAATCAAATTTGTGATCATGTAGTGATGGCGACAAAGCATCTACTAAACAACCAACTAGCCATAGGTTTATTTCCATTTCAAACCTCTTATGGAGTGATCAATCTTAATGCTCTTTTACGAAAGTGATTCAACACATAGTTTGCACATATGACCACTTCCATCCTAAACATGTCATGAAAGTGCATTCCTTTACCCATACATTGTGCCATTTCAAGGATTGTTCTATTTTAATGCCCCACAACACCATCTTGTTGAGGTTTATATGGCATCATACATTTATGTGAAGTTTTGAAAAACATTAAACTCATGTGACATGTATTCACTACCATGATCTATGTGTAGAGTCAAAAGCTTGTTTCTAGAAAACTTTTCAGCCATAGCCATTGTTAGATATGCTCAATACTCCAACCTCAGGTGACAACAAATGATCCATGGTGCTCTAAGTTGTTAGCCCCACATTATGAAGAGAAGCCATTATGAGAGCCCGAACATTTTTGGAACCCTAATTTCCAAGTTAGATGAGGTCTATGTGTGACCATTGATGATTGTAGATGATCTTTGTGAGCCTAGCCATTAGGTTAGGTAGGACATAAACTTCTAGGCCATTGGGTTTCCATTTAAGGTGAAAATAAAGGTCCTATGGCATTGCACGGTTTCCCCATAGAACCTTAATGGGGGGAGTGCAAAGGGGGATTTCCCCCTTCTGCGGGGTCTGAGGCCTATCCCCCTCGGCCCCTAGGGCCAAGGCAATAGGACTTTTGGTTGTGGAGATATCGTCGGATCGTATATTTTACCGACTATTTTGTATCTCCTGACTACGTTTATCTATACCAAACCACCTTGTAAAAGCTATATAAGCACGGCCTAGGTTAAGCTTTATACATCATTGCACACTAGAGTCTCTCTAGATCACCATCTAAGCTCCACATTGGGAGCGCATGGGTGGACAACACCATCATTGTAAATGCATTACACTCGACAATCTGAGAATTTGAGTTCTCTATCTCTCAGTCTGCGTCTATCTTTGTCTGCATTTTTCTCTCAACTCTGTCTACATGTCTACTCCATTGTGCTGTTATTTTATTATAGCCAAAAATGATTTGAAGCAAGAAAATACCTCATTCTTTGCTTTCATAGGAAACACCTGTGTATGGCAAGTACCATCCTCAATGAAGATAACAAAATTTACATGTTTTCAAAAAGCTAGTCTCTTGACTAACCACATACATTACTATGAACAAGCTATAAATTTGGAAAAGAATCATGATTCATTTTCTAAAGAATGTAGCCTTCACATGCATGCTTTTCAATGGACTGAAGTGTTGGAAAAGGAATAATCATGTCCTTCTTTTGAAACTAAATAAAATTGTTGAAGTTCAAGTGATAAAAACGAGCATGCCAAAGCTCCATTTCAGCCATGGAGGAAGTATGTGCAACAAAGGAATTTGAGACACCTCTCATATATGTATCCAAGAGATACAAACTATTTTATAATGTACTAAACATCAAGATAATATCACCATTGCTAAAATCAAGAACGATACACAAAGTGTACACTAGCTTTGGCAATCAAAGGAATTGAATATAAGTTCTTCTTGATACTAGGTACATACAATGAGTTTTTCAAGAGAAACACACCTCCATTTGCAGTTGTACACCCATTTGCATAATCCAATGATAGGATAAGAGGCATTGTTTGCACACATCACATGTCCTTCTTTGGGTGCATCTTTCAAAGATGCAAAAAGAAACCTTTTGAAAGAAGTTATGTTCTTTGAAGCACCACTATCAAAGAACCAATCCAATTCAACCTTGCTTAGAACCATACATTTAGAATGCAATGATACATCATAATGGCATGTAACAACACATGCCCAAAAATCTTGAGCCATGTTAGCTACATCATTCTTTGCATTTAAAGTAATTTTCAGCAATAGGCATATTGGATTCATTCTTCTTTTTTGTTGCACTTAGCAAGCTTTCTGCACTAATCAATAGTATGACTAGCCTTCCGAAAACATTTGCATCTCTTCTTCTTTTGCAAATGAGCATCACTAGAGGAATGAGTGGAAGAGGAAGGTTAAGGCTTTGGTTTTGATGAACCCAACTCTGAACCATACTTACTCTTTCCATTTTATGAGATAGGAAGTGCTTGGGTTCCCTCAAAACCACTCCTACTCACTCAAGATTGCTCTTCTTGCAAAAAAAGAGACATAACCTCATCAAATGCATACATAATTGGATTCCCCTTTCCAAACAAACGGAGTATAGTAGCAAAGGTTTGAAAATATTTTGGTAATCCTTTCAAATATATAAAGATGAGTGATGCATCCAAAAGAATCTCATCTATGTTTTCCAATTGCTCTTTCAAGTCTTTGATGCATGTCACATACACGTCCTTAGACTCATCTTCATCCATACAGACATCCTCAAGTTGCTTCTTCAAGTATGCACCATATGCTTAATTATGCATGGCATAGAAAGAAGCACGAGTGTCCCATGCCTATGTTGATGTAAAACATGACTGAATGTGTGGAACTATATGATGATTCAAATAAAGTGCAATCAATGAATGTGCTTGAGCATCTTTTCCATCCCATCTAAGTTGCTCCTATGTGGGTTGTGAGAGATAAACCACTCTTCTTAAAGAAGAAGCTCCATCTATGACAATAGACTATGAACTACAAGAACCTATGTGTCTTCGATCTTCATATAGAACTATGTAGAATATGTTTCATCATGTATGACCACATTGGATAGTTGGTCCCATCAAGCTTATATTCAACTTGAAAAATGCCAAACAAGTCATTTTTCCCCAAAATTTCACTTAAGGACAAGAATGTGGCATAATCTTTACTTGAATGAAAGTTGAAATGAATGTTGAAATTTAAGCTCATAAACCATCACTCTAATGGCAATTCTGACTACCAAATGGCTTTGAAATGAGGGTAAAACTCTAGTGCAACCGAAACTAGAGGAAATTCTTTCTAGCTTCTGAAAATCAAAGTTGTATGCCCTGAAGTTTATGTTCAATGCTAAAAGTGTGCGCCAACCATGGTGAAAAAGTCCAAAAAAATTGAAAAGGAGTTGAGCCTACTTTGGTACCCATATTGGGTGTGTTTAGAAGTGAGAGAGACACACAAGAACCACATACAAGGAGCACAAACACAACGAGACACACGGAGAAGAAGGATGGTTGGAATAGCTCTCTCTATTGATGATGAACAATTGAAGTAAGAGCTGAGTAATATTCCTAAGTACAAAGTAATAGCACATGTGAATGTATCATGTATGTGGTACCTAAGGAAAAAACCTCTAGCGAGGACTAGAGTAAAAATTCCCCATGTATATTAAAAAGGTTTGCATCAAAGCTAGTCAAGGAACACATAAGGGAAAGAGGGCCCCATAAATTTTGTTAGCATTTACATTAGTCACAATTCCCCTGTGGAGATTTTTCCACATCAGATAAATCCGTGGATAATAAAAGGGTCCCTACATTTACAACGTGAATGTCATAGAGATCCAAACTTGATCTTGGGGGTCTTTTCTGATTTTCGTTAAAGATTAAAGTAACACTTTGAGATGTACATGACCATCTATATTTTTTTTGTTCAAGAGCACAAAAGTTATCTCCTCATTTTCTAATAGCCATATAACAACTATAACTCACATGGAAATTCATGTGATGGAACATGGATCTGGATGTGCGCTAAATTGAACTTCGGATTCAGAAAAGTATTGATTATTCGGAGTATATGTGGATGTGAAGGTAGAATACCGACTCCTCATATATGCAAGTTATTCAAAATATCAAATAGTACTTTACTTCAAATAGAAAAAAGATTTCTTGGAGCATGTTTGTCTATGTAGATTCGGAGTCCAAATTTTCACATATAGATAATCCTTTATGTCACCCAATAAGAAAATGACAATAATATTTTATAATGGTCTACACATGTGTTAATACAATATTCGTCTATAAATTTCCTGTGCTTCTACTTAAAGCATGTGGAAATTTGCAACAAGTTACACCCTTGATTTTTGAATACACACTAGACTTCCATTTTAGGCGAGTTTCGTACTTTGATGAGTATGCCTAAACCAAAAAAATGGAGTGGAAAAATAGGCATACAATAGGAAATGGATTTTATAATGGAAACTTTTGTAAGAGCAGTCTTATTTATTGTTTCAAGCATATTACAAGGTAAGATCTCTAAGACACAAACTTAATCTGCACTACCAAGGATTTTAAGTACCAAGGATTTTCATTTATGAACTCTAAGACACAAGCTTAATTTGCACTACCAAGGATTTTAAGTATACTCTTTTATTATAAATTAACTTTTTCTTTAGCTAATTAAAATTATATTTTGAAAATGGATCTATGGTCTAGATTTTAACTCTAACCTTTAAGCTAAGGATCTATCCAAGAAAATTGAAGTACCTTTTCCCTTACCAACTTCCAAAAACGAAATGGGCTTTATTTTGGCAACGACTATGATAGTTGATATATAGTTAAGACGATTCTAAAGAAAGAGATGAATTTCCCAAAAAAATTAAAAATGAATACCTCTTTAAGGGATTCATTAGAATGGACATCTGAAACTTTGGAAAGATTATTTTAGTAATTCATAAGTAGAATGGATCATTTTTAATGTGCATGGATTGAGTCTCTTTACAAAGCATCAAATAAATCATAGGCATCAATCATAGGTATTAATGGATCATTTTTCATGTGCAAAACTCTAAGTGAAGCTAGCATCATCCATGAAACTAAATTAATAAGTGGATATAATCGAATTAGATGTATTCAAATCAACGTTCGAAATTAGACTTTCCGTAATACGACTATTTTCCTATTAAATATTTCATTGACACGAATGAGAATATGTTAATGTGCTAATAAAAATTGATGATAAGAGAATTTAAAGTGGACATGGATCTAAGAGTTGTAATTTAGGGCTAGAAGTGACTCTTGGTTTTTAACAACTCTCATGGTAAACAAGGGTTCAATTTCTTATACCGTAGACTACATAAAATAGAACATATGGATACCTGGTTTACACTATCCTATTTCAATATGAGATTTAGAAGTGCTATTATTCTTTCTTGAATAAATGTTGGGAAGTTCGTTTTTCAATGTCCCATGATTGGGTATTAAACGCATCCTTGATTGGATGGGAAATGCACACCATATGATATAATAGTAAGTGATATATTTTATTTCATTTGGATCGATAATAATATGTATACATCAAATTTGTGTAAATTTTCTTGTATGCAGCATATTCTCATAGTTGTGGTCTTCTCGTTT
The DNA here is from genome assembly GCA_020310875.1 of Ceratopteris richardii. Taxonomy (NCBI): domain Eukaryota; kingdom Viridiplantae; phylum Streptophyta; class Polypodiopsida; order Polypodiales; family Pteridaceae; genus Ceratopteris; species Ceratopteris richardii. The sequence continues at coordinate 76,952,878 of CM035409.1, forward strand.
AAGAACCATGCGTATACACTCATGCCTTTTACATGACTCATTCTATCAGGCAATGTTGTCCTCTAGCCCCATTGCTTTGTGTTGTCTGATACACCATGAAGCTTAGCTAGGGTGTATTCAAGGCCTTGCTCCTCCTTGTAGCTAGGATCCGATGATTTTAAAACTCTTCGGTGATGACAATAATATATTTCTCCACAATATTTCTCATTAAGTTTCCAAATTTGGGCAGAAACTTTAGAATATTTGTGAAGCTTCTAGATCTAGAATTAATCGTTGTAAAACCTTCTACATGTCCCTCCACACTCTCCGACCATAAATTCTTCTTGATCAAGGGGGTTTGGGGGTCCCGTGGGCACTAGTCCCCTTCTCTTGTACTTTTCTTTCTTTATTTAATTCAAGTCTGGGAGAGTAGGCTAATGCCAAACTTCCTTTACATAAAAAGAAATCTCCCATGGAGTCACATATTTCGGGTTCTTTGAATTCCAATGAGTTTTTAAGTCGCATTGGGACAAAGATGGAAATAAGCGTTGACCAAGTTAGACAACATTTGACACTAGAAGATACGAAAATTAATGTGGTTGGGCCGGCTAAGGTGATCAGCATGTTCCTCATCTTCTTCATCATTTACTTTTTGGCTTGCCTCCTAGTGACAAGGAGCTATTGAGATTGGGAAGAATTTGTAGAAATTTCCTATGGATGGGAGACCCCAACATAAGAGGCATGCCCAAAATCAAGTAGGCGGTTTTATCAAGTGCAAATGACATATGTGGCTCAGACATTTTGGATGCGGAAACTCTAGTCAATAAGTTGATTACCACATGAATGCTAAAAATTGCGAGCAACTACAAAACCCCGTGGGGAAAAACTATGCTCAAAAACTTTGAGGCCCTTTATCTTGGTGGTATCCCAAAGTGGTGAGGACTTGATTGAATCACCGTTCTCTTATGCTAAAGGTTCTGGAAGGGTTGGAACAAGATGAAGCCCTTATGCTCCATAATTAATGATTGGAAGTGGGTCATTCGTATGAAATAGAAAAATTCCATCTGGTTCCCAATTTCTAGAATTAAACGTATTGCATGAGTACATGTAAAAGTGTGAAGGCATGAGAATAAAGGTCTTCACATATGGAAACACCTCTGGAACCAACATAGAAGGCATTGGATCAGATTTGATGACATTGATCCAATCCTAAAAGTTGACTTTGAAGGCTCGTGCCTCTTACGAAGTAGAATTAACAACAAAAACCTGCCTCTTGAAGAAGCGATAGGCTACTTGGCTAGTCTATGGAAAGATGTTAGAGGCCAAGCTCTCTACAAGATTTGGAAGTGAAGATGTATGGTCAACTTCAAGAATGGCCTTCTGAGAAATCACTTGTATGTCTTGGTACAAGAATTCAAAACCATAAAAGGTCCCCCCCTTTTTAGACTCCATAGGATGTTTATCTTAGAAAACCATAAGGTGAAATAGTGGCTCCCCATTAACGGGACAAAACTGTTTTCAATCTTCTTTGTAACTCTCTCTAGCTCAATTGTATTTTTTCCGTTTCTAATTTGAAGCATATTTTCCAAGATATAAAAAACAAAACTCACATGAGCAATCATATTAGTGAGTACACACTATTTTAATACCTCTTGCTTCCTTATTATGCAGAAAATAAATCTTTTACAATGACACTTTTGTACTACGATGTATGTGAATTGAGAAGTATGGTTAAACCCTTCTAATTCTATCGAGAGACCATTAACATGAAGATATGTTTATTTTTTATGGACACTTATCGATATTATGTGAATATATGCTACAACATCAATCATTTACGGCTTAAACAAAAAAACGTGGAATTCGGGAGATTTTTAATAGACCAATTAAAAAGCTGAAAACTATTGAGAACATAGTAGGCTATTTTGAATGTTTAAAGCTTTATTCATGTATCTCAATACATGAAGATCTAGGAAAAAATGAAGAGATTTCTAGTAGCGTGATTGACACTTGATTATATCTTAAACAACTCTTATTTGTAGTGAGGTTACTGAGGATACATAACATGTTTCATTTGTTTCATTGCTCTTCTCTGTATATTTTATGAATTTTTGCATGAAGAAATGTAATACTACAATTCCAAGCCTTTATGGCACCCAAACATATATACGATGTAGATTAACTTTTTTGAAGTAGTTATTAATTTCTATCTTTTTGCTTTTATCTACTTTCTTTCTTCTTACCTATACGATACTATGCAAGATGCATCCATCAACAAAATACGATGTACATTAACTTTTTTGAAGTATTTATTTTCTATCTTTTTGCTTTTATCTACCTCTTACACTACTTTCTTTCTTCTTACCTATACGATACTTTTTTTAGGAAAGGAACAAAAGGCTTCGTTTTATCCAAATTGAATTACGGAAGAATCAAACAAGTGATTTCTTGATTCAAAGGAGGCAATCGGGTCCAATTGTTCTTTCAAGGAACGCGTTCATATGGTTAATGATGACTAGAAAGATAAAAAAGGAAAGTTCTAGGTTTTCTTGCATATTGATTTTCTAACTATGAGATCTTAGAGAAGGTTGCTATGGATCATTTATGAGGAGGAAATTGTTAGTTTTAGTGTTTATGTGAAATGAAAAATGGAAATCGAACACTTTTCTACATGTTCTTTAATAAAACATATAATCACTGGGCCCACCCTAGACTAGGTATTCAAGTGCATTTGCAAAACCTAGAAAAAATTGTGTTTGCATTCTCCATGCACTGTGTTGTTTGTTGTATATTCTGCATGTCTGGATGGAGCGTAATTTGTGGCATCAAGATCTAGGTTCTATACTATGAGGACATAGTCGCAAACCTCATGCAAAGGGAAGTCCACTGTGGTGCTTCACCATTGCACCACTTGTTGGGCTGGTTCGCATGACCTTGTTCCTTGTAGTGGCTACCTCCAAGTTGTAAGGGAATTCCACCATGATGCATCACCATTACACCACTTGCACCCTTGCTTCCCAACCCTAGTGGCTTGTAGTGGCTTCCACAAACATATATAGCATGTCATCCAATTCACCAAAGTCACCATTCACCATTGGCACCCTTGGCTATGTGCAAGTAAGGAATTTGATGATCGAGGAAGACAATGTACTAGCAGTTCCCATGAGGTCACTTATTTTTGTAATGTTCCCCCCAAGGCTTGTTTAACTAGTAGGTCTCTCTCTACGACTAAGCCCTACTTGCATGGTGATTATAGTAGTGAAGACACTTCAAGTTGACATTATTTTGGAGCCTTCAAAGTGTGTTATTGGGCTCTCAGCATGAGTTCCCTAATAGTTCCTTTGGGTGCAAAAATGGAAAATAAGAAACTAATTTTGTAGTTTCAGGAGAATTTTGACTATTGAGGTGGAAAGATTGGTCTTGGAACTAGAGGAACTTGCGATTGCCTCTTATAAGCATTGAAGAATCAATTTTATCACTGAGATTTTAGGTCTTGAGTCGTTGGGAGGAGCTCTCATGAGTTTATGCAGGTTTTTGGGGTCAAAAGAATAAAGTTGATAGATACATGCACACATTATTGGCTTTTGGTTTGGCTATAAACATAGCCTTTTAGTTCCATTTTATTGCATATATTGAGCACATACACACTATGTATGCTTCTGTGGATATTACTTATGTACACCCATGTGCTCATTGATATAGTAGCTATATTTTTGCATAAACCATTTGAAATTGATAAAGAAGGTCATGGTGAGTTTTTCTCAATTGGGAGACACCCAGATGTTGGGATTGCTTTGGTGATGCAGTGGAAGACTTACCTAGCCTTGACATGCGAGATGTATGCTAGTTGTTCATAGGTTCTCTATAAGCCTAGTGGCATATTTTGGTTGAGTCTCCATATGCAATGGAGTCTGTGACTCACTATGGAGGTTTACATATCAATGTTCATAGTTCTTTGAGTTTTCTATGTTGTTAATATGCTCATTTTGCAAAGGAGATTCTAGCGAATGTTTTTCCAAATTTGAGATTTTTCAACTATATAATGGTTGAATTTACTCCTTCGTACACTTATTGATGTAAGCATATACAATCTCACATAATCTCTTTGGTTGCTCATTGCTATTGGTTAATCCATTTCTTTGGGGAAACTGTGTCAAAATTCTCCCTGAATTTAACACTTTCTCAATGCTTTTGAGCCTTAACAATGTTCCAACTCTTCTAGCTCCTTTCTCTTTCTTGTGAGCTCTCTATCATAATTACGTTAGAGATATCAGCCACATATGGTGGATCATGCTCTAGTGCTAGCATTCCCAAGAGGAGATGTAATGTGTGTTGAGAATTCAACTCACAACCTCCCAAGTAGGAGTATGATGGGCTGACCACTTTCCCTGAAATTCATGGCTGAGGATCACTCCCTAATCCTCTCTCTTAGGGTGTGGTTCATCCAACTTGTGTTAAGATTATGTGACAATATTTTATTGAGCATAGTCCTCAATGCTCACTTGTGGATCCTCCCTATAACTTGCTAGACCCCTTCCTAAGATTAAGAGCCTCCACTAACCCCAAATTCTAATGCATGGACCTATTTTGGACCTATCCAACCCTGCGTTGGTGCTCAAATGTCCATGTGCCTTCATATGTGGCTAGTTTCTGACTCATCTATGGTCAAGAGCTTCCCAAGTTCCCATGGATGAGGCTCCCTACCTTTGTGTTGTCCAAATTCCTCAACTAGGTAGTGATACCAATGCTGGAAATTGAACTCACAACCTCCCAACTAGGTGTATGATGGACTAGAAAATTTCCCTAAAAGCCATGATTGAAGGTTACTCTCTAATCCTCTCCCTTAAGGTGGGGTTCCCACCTCTTGCTAGGATTATGTGACATTAGAAGAAACTATCAAGTATGCTCAATTGTATGAAGACCATAGTTGCATAGCAATGGATATAGAACAAACTCTTAGACCTACACAAGTGGCTAAATTGAAGAAAAGGTAATCCCAGGTAAAACAAAATTCAAAATAAGAGGGCCTAGAATTAGTATTGATGAGTTTGAGAAGGCTAAAAAGGGAAAGTTTTGCTTTAGGTGTCTATCTCCTAACTACTCTCAGTAGAATAGTTGAGTACATAAGGGGGAAGGAATGTCACATAACCCTAGCAAGAGATGGATGAACCACAGTACATGGGCACATGGGAAGAGCTTGAACATGGATGAGTCTAAAATTCATTGCAAATGAAGTGCATGGACATCTAGGCACCAACAAAGAGGTCGATAGGTCCAAAAAAGTTCCATGCATTGGAATTTGGGGTTAGTGGAGGTGCTCAACCTCGAGAATGGTTCTACCAAGTTATAGATAGGTTTCCCAAATGAACATTGAGGAACTATGCTCAATCTAAGGGGGAAAGAATGTCACATAATCCTTGCAGGAGGTCAATGAACCACACCTTAAGAGAGAGGATTAGGGTGTTAATCTCAACCATGACTTTTGGGGCATGTGGTTAGCCTATCATACTCCTAGTTGGGAGGTTGTGAGTTCAATTTCCAACAAATTGCAAGGCAAAGACCATTTCAAGATTTAAAAATTTGATGGCACAAAATTTTCTCTAGGGAAGAATCACATAAAGATGTGTTGATTAGAGGATGTAGTGGAAGCCTCTTAATGGAATCTCAAAGAAGCCTACTGAGAATATGGATGATACTGATTCCAGATGATGATTCAAAGAAGCCTGGCCACCAGTTATTAGGATAGCTAACCAACAGAGAAGAATGCCAACATGAAGGTTGCATATTGCCTACGATCATCTGAAAATAACTTACGATCATAGGGGATATGCAACCCGTTAATAGTAGGAGCGTGTGCGTATCAATTGTCTGCTTCTCTCATAAGACTCTACCCTTTAAGTGGCTTGATGAAATGAAAACTTGAAACCGCCATATATAGAGTATAGAAATGAACTTGTGAATAGTCCAAGTGGTAGTGATTAATAGAGAATATTCTAAATTTTTACCTCCATTTATAATTCATATCAAATTTTGGATGCAAACCAGCCTGGACATCATTCATTTCCGAAAGAATGCCAAAGATCCTTGAATATGACCAATCTTAACTCCACACGTATCATACAAAGGTCTTCAGGTTTGCGAAGGCGAGTTAGTCGTACAGGAATGGGATGTAGAGAGTTAGACATTCAGGAGGTCGTTGGGTTATTTCAGTACTTTGATTTTGACTCCGAGGAACTTTGTTTTTACATCCTATATCCAGCACCACTTCAGAATTATTTACATAGGTCTAACCAATAATAAAACAGAACACTAGTAACTATCTACATAGGAGGAAAGCTAAAAGTGCGGCTGACTATGAACATTTTTTCTCCATTATTCATTAAACTATGTGTTATTATGGAGGATGTACTATGAGAGGGAACTGCTCCTGCACTCATCCATTAGAAAAAACATGCGTGCGTATATATATGTATGTATATATATCTCTCTATGTATATATATGTATGAATATATATATATAAAATAGAGCATATATCTATCTATGCGCATATATATATCTATCTATGCGCATATATATATATATATATATATATATATATATATATATATATATATATATATATATATATATATATATATAATAGAGCATACTATCCAATGTGATACATCTAGCTTTCGCACATGACCCAACGAGCTCATACAAACCCAATAAAGAATTCAATCACCCAACGTGGTATAACAAATCCAATGAGGTAGGTTAATATGGCACACTAAATATTCCAATGTAAATGCCCAATGAGGCATGCCCAATGTGGTATTCAAACTTGTTTTCCTATGCTAGGAAAACGAGGGGAATTGTAACCTCCTTGTGACTATGTGATTATGAGAAATCTATTCCTGTTAGATAGCAGATTTGGTCTCATATCTATCTATGTATATATATGTATGAATATATGCATGCGTATGTATGTATAAGTATATGTATATATATATATATATATATATATATATATATATATATATATATATATATATATATATATATATATATATATATATATATATATATATAGCATACTATCCAATTTGATACATCTAGCTTTCGCACATGACCGAACGATTTCATACAAACCCAATAAAGAATTCAATCACCCAGCGTGGTATGACAAACCCAATGAGGTAGCTTAATATGGCATATTTAGGATAGAGTAGTCTCCATGTTGCATGATGCAAACCTTTCACAAGGATTTTCAGGAAAAGAAGTGTTTGCTATAGTTCATATCATTAACCTTTCACCTAGCATTGCAAAAGGTTTGAAATTGGCACAAGGAGTTATGGACAGGGAAACCATTAAGACATGCTCCACACCTCACAACCACCTTATAATATGTTCCAAGTTTGTATTTTATTATGTTGACAGATGCTAGTGAGCCTTCTTGCTACAAAGAGGCTATGGAGACCAAGGATCATGTCAAGTGGGAGTGTGCCATGAAGAGTGAATTGGGTTCTATTCACAATTCCATCTTGGTCATTTAGTAAGAAGACATTTGTCTTCTTTGCAAACATTCTCATGATTCCTTGTTCTTAGGTACCACAACTCCCCGGATTAGCCCCAGATTGGCATAGCGTTTGATAAAGCAACTAAGACCATCAATGGTGATGATAAAAAGCAAAGTTCCTAAAAGGAAACCTTATCTAAGTGAGCACTTCAATTTAATACACTAGGATAGTTGTCGATTAATATTAATATGAGCTGAGGCATTGCTCATAACATCAAAATCATGCTTGTAAACTTAGCACCTCATCCCAAATCTTTCAATGCTTGAAGAATAAAGTCCTACTCAAGTCTTTTGTAGGCATTGTTAAACTTGATTTTAGGAAAGAGAACATCTTGTTGGCACTCCATCTAGTCAAGATGCTCCAAAATATCAATGATAGCCTCTAGGATTGATATGCCCTTTATGAACAATTTTTCATCAGCATTGATCCAAGAGTTAAGATAGCAAGAAATTGCGATTAGCGAGGACCTTAATGAAACTCTTGTAACTCATTTGTCACATCATAATCAGCCTCCAATTTAATATTATATTTTTGGAATATTTTATGTGAATTAACTTGATCACGCCTTAGTTAAGACAATCCAGCAACACTGCAAAGCACATGGCCTCTTGCCAAACCAGTCATAATAGGTTCACCAACACAAGTTTGAAGAATTTGAAGAATTTGTTGATGAGACCATCCACAATTGGGCTTTTATCACTAGGAAGGGAATTGATTGCTTCTAAAATTTTTGTATCAAATATTGCATATTCTAGTAGAGACACCATACTATCAAGTATACATTGGTTCTTACTTTTGAGATGGTTGCATAAAATCCTTCCTATTTGAAGAAAGAGAAGAGTTCACACCCAGAATTTTGTTTGAAGTGGTTAAAAAGTCTACATTCACTTTGCCTGTTCTACGTTCCAAACCAAGGTTATAAATCATGTAAGCAATGGAATCCTTCTCCTTCTTTTTCTTGAGTAGTCTACATATTTCTTTGGTGGTTTATCCACTTTCTCTACCCACCACTTTTGAAAGTATATTTTCAGGCTCTTTCTTTGAATTTCTTCTTCATATGTTAGCACCCCTCAGATCTTTTGAGCAATTTTGAAGGCGTGCCTGTCAACGATTACCTCCCTGGTCCAACCAATGGAGCTCGTGATAAAGCATTTCCTTTCTAGTTAGCTAGATGTTTTGAAGAATCTTCTAAGTTTTAATCAAAATATTTGGGGTTTTCATAACTGCTATAATCCTAATCTTGGTCAAAGAAGAACATTCATTGAATTCTTGGTTCTAGACCAAGGAGACTTCATACCAAATTGAAGGGAGGTCAATAGCAAGAAACCAAGGGTCTTTCTTGAAATTAGAGAATAGCTTGAGAGAGAACAACATGGGATAATGGTTAGAAATCACAAGGTCCATACTTTGAGTGAGGGAAGGGATGCCCAAATTGTCCATAATATTATTGGAAACATAACTTCTATCTAGTCTATCTTTTTGAAGATGTAGTTCAGCTTGTAGATTAGAATCAGAGAAGCCACTTTCATCTTTGGTCTCTACTAGGTCATGATGAAGCTTAACTTGGTCCCAAATCTCAAGCCCATCAAGAAGTTTTCCTTTTGATTCCCCTTTATGAGGAAGATCTTGGACCATATTGAAGTCCCCATTGAGGATAAGGTTGGTTGAAAGAGAGTCTAATGTGTGCTAGGTGGTGAGTCGATCGGCATCTACACTTAAGCAAGGGGCTTACATCTTATGTAAGGTAGCATAATAATTTTGATAGTAAGCATAGTAGTTATGCTAATTAAAATAAATGTGTGTTAGCTAACATACAGACTATGCTACTTAGCATACTTCTTGTGCTAATTATCATTGAGCTTATGTTAGCTAGCATATTGATTGTGATATTTAGCATAGTACTTATGATAATGGGCATAAATCTATGTTAGCTAAGATACAGTCTATGCTAAAAATGCTACTTATCATACTAGTCCTAGTAAGCATATATAATGCATTAGCTAGAATAGATATTATGCTAATTGAGTAAGTATATGTTCTATGATGTATTGGATATTGATTCAATACCATTTTTCTTTGCTGGATTTATTAATCCATCAATGAAACATCTTGGTGTAGGTTTGTCCGTTACTATGCAAATCATCATATTAAGAAACTGATAGATGATATCGAAGAGCTTGATGTAGCAAAAATTCATATCGATTTAGTTGAGAGGGAAGTGACGAAGGAGATGGGAATGGTGAAAGAAACTAGCATAAATCATCCAGAACTGGAGGCACCCAAAAGTCTTCGTATACATGAAGAAGAGGAGCCAAGTGAGAATAGCCCCCTCTAGAACTTTCTAAAAACACAAACAAAAATATTGAGATGGAAAATCACTACTTATAGTGATAGTTGCAAAATCACAAAGCTTTGCTTCTACCTATAAAGAAACCTAAGAGCCTTCTATTGGTACCAAAAAGATCACTCACCCACTTGGATGTAAAAAGATTTTCATGGGCATGGCAGATCATCATTAGTATACTCAATATGTAGTTGACTTGAGTCCCCCAAATGTCTCCTTTTGAATTAGCATTGAGCTATATTTATTTTAAAGGAGTTTAAAAAAGATCTCCTCTTTGAGTATGTTTTGACTAATTTCTATGAGTCTTATTCCTCAGTATCTCCATGAGTTTTCAATCCATCTATAACTTGCAAAATACAAAAGTATATTAAAGTGTACGTATAAACTTACATGTAGTTGGCTACAGTACACACTTGTGGAGGCATGCAAGGGTTTCTTTGGCTAAGAAGATTCATCATCAGAGAAGGATAAATGCATGACAAAGGCATCAAAGGAATGAAGGGATGGATGAGCTTTGAGGGAAACTAAAGAGACTATATGAAATCATTGCATCTATCTGCCCATCTACCAGGTTATTCAACTTGGCTATAACCATATGTGTATATCAAAGATGCTTGTCGAAGATAAAAGGTGCTTATTCTTGAAATAAATGGGATGTTATTGAAGGTAATTGAATCTCAGCATGGGGAAGCCTTCCCCCATATGCACAAGATTTTAGATGCTAGGATATTGATAATAGTTTTTATATCCTCTATTGAAAGATTGTCCATGCTTTCTAGACTGGTGTCTCAAGTTTTTCCATGTCTTGATGTGGAGCAAGCACATGGAAAGAAAAGTATAAAAAATTATGGGCCTTATATTGACAAAGTAGATGAGTTACATTGCAAGAAATTTCTCTCAAAATCAATACACAAGGCCTCATTATTTGGTGAGGAATAGACCGGTTTTTTATGAAAAGATTGATATATTTTAGAGGAAATATGATGCATCTTATGAAAACAACACTTTAAATCTTGATGATTATGAATTTAAGTTGTACATCAATCCACAAGGAGCATCACTCCTCCTATCAAACTTTAACCACCAAAATTACGAGGCAAGGAAGAGCTTTTTGTTGTAAAGCTTTATCGAATGAATTTTTCTTTGGTTACAATTAGAGGATCACATAGAATATGGCATCCTTCAAAATCATTGTCCTCAATGATGTCTTTACGAATGAAGTTATTTTAAAGTAGAGAGAATGAGATAGAGCTCAAGCTACTGAGACAATGCAAAGGGCTTTCTAAGAGGCTTGTAGGAAGTTTCAAATGGAGGTTGATGTAGATGTTTTTTTCATAAAGGAAGTTCGGCAATAGCCTACTCTCCCGGACTTGAATTAAATTAAGAAACAAAGGTACAAAAGAAGGGGACTAGTGCCCACGGGACACCCCAAATCCCACAAAGCAGGGGAAGCTTGGTTGATTCCTAGGTTGCATTACAAAGAAGGTTGATCACCCTCTCGTCGCCCTCATGCGGGACCCACTTGGGTTTGAGCTTGTTGTTGATCAAAAGGAGGACTTGATGGTGCCTGAAGGGGGGGGATTTCTTACTGTTGACAATCCTTTTGCCAAGGAGGAAAAGAGATTTTTCAATCGACCACTCCCTGGGAGGGTCGCCGAAGTTGAGAGCACACCGCTCCCGCCAAATTTTCCACAGGACTTCCCCTCTGATTGCGTTCCAGAGAGTCGCAGAGCATCCAATCGCTTCTCCCAAAAGGACTTGTTTCCAACTAAGCTGTTTCTGAACTCTGATTTTCAGTCCAACCGTCTGCCAGATTCTGTAGGAGTTGGGGCAAGTAAGGAAGATGTGTGGGACATCTTCGATTGCACGGTGGCAGCGCTTGCACCACGGAGGGATCCCACAGATTTTGTTTACCTTATGGTTAGTCCAAATTCCTCGATGAAGAATTTGCCATAAGAGAACAGACTTCTTAATCTCTATAAGTGGGTGCCAGATACCCATGAATTTCATGTCCCACCGAAGCCGCGTCCAAGACAGGCACCACTTCTTGTTGAGGCTGATCTGGAGGTCAGTCGTTTCTTTGATGTTCGGGATTTTGAGTAGGCTATTTCCATTGTGCCATTTGAGACCACGCGCGTTCGGAGCATCATGTCCCATGAGAAGGCGGGTTTTGTGACGATCCCAAGCGAGGCATCTGCTTTGCAAGGTGTTCCATTCTTCGTAGGAGATGTTTATGCGAGGGTCGATATCCTCGTAGCTGATCCAGCTGTTGGTGTCATGTTTCCAGAGGTGTTTCCATTTTTTGAATCCTTTGTTCCATAACTTCTTGGCATTTTGAATGTTCCACGACTCCACACTCCTGATGCCATGAATCGGAAACCAGATAGAATCGTTTTGTCTGATTCCGGCCGCCCACTTCCAGTCCTCACTAATTCTTGTGAAGCTTTTGACTTTATTCCAGCCCTTCCAAAGAGAGCAGACGAGGTTGGAGCCTTTCGGGAAGACAGGTATCGGGGAGAATAGCAGTGTCATGATGTCAAGGTTTTTCCAGTTCGGGGACCCCGTGAGAGCCAACTCATTTTTGTTTCTGAAGATCAGCTTGGCCCACGAGGCCTCCCTATTGCACCAAGCTTTAATCATCCATTTGGCTGCCAGTTTGTTAGCCATACACCCAATGTCCAAGATGCCAAGCCCCCCGCTATCTCTAGGGCTGGTGCAGATGGCCCATTTGATTTTAGGCACCCCCCTTCTGTTATGATCACCCGTCCAAAGAAAGTTTCTACAGATGCTATTCAGTTTGGACAGGCCTTGCTCATTCGGTCTCCAGCAAGAAAGGAAATAGATGGTAGACGAGAGGAGGAACGTGTTGATAACCATCGCCCGTCCAGCGAGATTGATTTGCATGCCTCTCCAGTAATTGAGCTTGTTTTCAAGTTTGGCCAGCACCCAGTTCCATCGCTGCTCCATAGAGACGCCAAACCCCAAGGGGATTCCTAGCAGCCGAAAGATTTGGCCCTGCGGAATGATTTGGTAGCCATGATCAATGAGAAGGCCAGGTTGATGTCCCACAATGGCCCTAAAGGCGGTCTTATTGTGGTTGATTTTGGATCCAGAGGCCTCACAAAAGGTATGAAGACACCTCCAGAAAGTCTCCAGGCTGGTATTATCATTGTGAACGAACGCGTTCATATCGTCGGCAAAAAGTCTCATGATGATTTGACTGTGGTCGTGGGGTAGCTGGAGGCCTTTGATATTGCCAGCCTCCACATGATGAGCCACAAGTCTGCTCAGCCCCTCAGTGGCGATGGCAAAGAGAAGGGGGGCAAGGGGGCACCCTTGTCTAATAGATCTTTTAAGATGGATCGCCTTCGAAAGTTTGCCATTAACGTTAATTTGGGTCGTTGCGTTGCCGAGAAGGGTCGCGATCATCTTGGTGAATTTCTGACTACATCCGAGGTCTTGGAGCGACTGCAGAATATAGTCCCATTCTAGCCTATCGTAAGCTTTGTCAAAGTCGATCTTGAGGAAGACCACATCTTGATTAGACTCATTTGCAAATTGAATACCTTCCCAAATATCCATAATGGTTTCCAAGATGGACCTGCCTTTGATGAAACCTTTTTGGTCCTCACTAAGCCAAGATCTCAGGTGGCACGCAAGTCTGTTGGCAATGACTTTGGCGACGATCTTGTATCCTGTTTGGAGCATCGTAATTGGCCGCCAGTTCTCGATTCTGTTTTTTTCCCCCTTCTTGTGAATCAGCTTGATAATTCCATTATTTATACAAGAGGGAAGAGCACCGAATTTTAGCGCTTCTTGCCAAACCAACCGAAGAGGGGTGGCGACCACCAGCTTGAAGGATTTAAAAAACTCATTAGTGAGTCCGTCGGGTCCCGGGCTTTTACCGAAAGGGAGGGCGTCAATGACCTCAATGATTTCTGATTCAGAGATCGGGGCATGAAGCAGGGAGTGGAGGTTGGGTGGAATTCTCCAGGGGGAAACCCTAGAAATGGCAGCCATGCAGTCCCTTCTATGGTGGGAGAGGGGGTTCGAGGTTCCCAGGAGTCTCGTGAAGTGCCCTTCGATGATGCCAAAATTATCTTCTTCCGAGTTGCATACATTGCCATGTGGGTCAAGCAGTAGGGGAATCGTCTCTCTGTTGTGTTTCCTTTTAAGGATACTGCACATCTCTTTGGTGGGTTTGTCGGCTTTTCCAGCCCACCACTCCTTGAAATACAAAGGAAAAAAGTTGATGTAGATGTTGAATGCCATGAGAAGGAGGATATTGAATGCTATAGCACGCATTAGAATGAAGAGGGCTTAAGAACCACACAAGGGTGCCATAAGCATCATATTGATAAAAGATGTTTATAAGCTATAAATGCAAAGTCTCTTATGCGCCTCTGGATGCAATATAATGCTACTAAAATTTTACTCTTGTAGAGTAGTGTTTCGTCTGTTCTTCTTTCAAGTGTGTATTAAAGATGAATAGGTCAACGTAAAGCCAAATATATACATGTAATCCTAGATAAAATGAATTTCTTGTTTGCGTAGAGTTGCAGTCTATGGAAGGAATTATGCACTCTCTATGAGATGAGAAAGCTATGAAACATTTGGAAATTCTCCTTTTTTCACGGCTTGATTATGAATTTTTTGCATATATGAAAAAATAAAGCAATATTCCATGTAAGCATAGGCAATGTTCTTAGAAGGTGTAGATAAACATTGAATATCTTCCCAAAACAAGCATGGAAGGTGATTTCTTACATTTGATGGTTTTTATAAAACATATCATAGTTAGAACTACTTCTCTAATGAGTGATAAGAAAAATATTCTAGATTTCCCATCTTGTGCACTCCAATATGTATAGCCATGTGGACTTGAGGTGTAGATCTTAGATCCCCTTAGGTTACAAGCAATATTATTCTCTTCCTATTGTTCAGAAGGCTATACAAAACTAACATGGAATGAAATCTTCTAAAAATTTAGTACATCATAGTACATCATAGTACATCATCTCAACTTCAGCACACATGCTTACTAACCTCAAAGCAAAGACTTGAATTGATGAAGAACACTCTTCACAAATTTGTATATGTCAAAGCCAAGATGAAATTGCATAGCACAACAAAAATATTTGTATTATAAATTCCATACGTTCATAGAAGACATAGACATATAGAACATATTATATTCCAACGATGTACATTCATAGAGGAATGAGAAGTTCCTTGCTTTGGGGATATCCAAGGCCAAAAGCTAGAGAGTTCATACAAGGTACCTACTTGTGATGGTCAGATGAGTAGAGGAACCTTAGAAGAGAAAACTCTAGATGGTGATTAGGTGAGGGTTATAAATAGGTTGGGAGGTGAGTCTTAGGGATTTCATTCTCCACTTCTAACATTTTTTATCAAATCTTAGAGAGAGCTCTTGGCAAATCTCATTACCCTCTTTTCTCATGCATTTTCTCCTTTCTTCTTGATCGATGTGCATGAATATGGTGAGGAATGATTGTAAAAGGGGGTATAAAGACATTGAGAGCCTTTTTCCATGCATCAATGGCTTCATACATCCACGATGACCTATTGTCTGAGGAAAGTGTGTTTCTACCAAACTTTCAAAGTCTTTTTTCTCTTTATTTGTTTTCAATTTTGCAGATTTGTTCATGTGAACGTTGGATTCCACACATTTTGATATTTACTCAACAAATCACCATCATTAGTGTTGATGCTTATAGGCAAAAACTTTCGTGAGGTATCTAAAACTATAAAAAGAACAGAATTGTGATGGTGGATGTTGCTTGGTCCATCATTTAATGTTGTAAAGCAAAGAGCTTCGCTTTAAACCTGGTTTGAAAGGCCCTGAATGAAGACAATACATATGAGTTCAACCATCTAGAGAAGGGATTTGCATGGAATATTCGGAGAATAAGCTTATATGGATTTGATGCGCAAGAATGGGAGCAACGAGCAGATATGGCAGGCTAATTCCATGTAGATAGCATAGAGGAAAGGTGAGAGAATGAGACACACGATCTGACAGGAGCTCCTTCAGAGAAGTTTGAGGAGTCCACAACATCTTGTATTAAGATTCAGGGCGAAGATTCCCCAATCTCGAAGGCTATCTTGGAGCTTGATAATGAATTGTGAGATGCTGACAGAGATAGCAAGATTACAAAGTCCTAGAGCAGTACATTGAAAGAACATGAAGAATGAAATATCAAAACTTTTTTTTATGAGAGTGGTCGATTGAGAAATCATTGTTCCTCCTCAGTAAAAGAATCTCTAACTGCAAGAAATCCCCCCCCCCGCCCCTTCAGGCATCATCAAGTGCCCCTTTTGATCAACTTTGGCGACTCCCCCAAAGAGAGGTTGATTGAGAAATCAGTGTTCCTTCTCGGTTAAGCAATCACTAACTGCAAGAAATCCCCCCCCCCCCCCTTTCAGCCATCATCAAGTGCTCCTTTTGATCAACAACAAGCTTAAACCCAAGTGGGATTGGCATGAGGGAGATGAGAGGGTGATTAACCTTCTTTGTAATGCCATCTAAACTTTGTAAGTCCTTCCCCAGCTCTATGGGACTTGGGGGGTCCCGTGGGCACTAGTCCCCTTCACTTGTACTTTTCCTTTTCCTAATTAAATACAAGTCCGGGACAGTAGGCTAAGGCCGAACTTCCTTTTATTTAAAAAAATAATAATAGATAAAAAAAATTGTTCTCTACTTTGATGATTAGTACTCATGATGAAAGAGTTGATCTCAGAATTTCTAAAGTGTAGCAGAAAAAGAAGATGGAGGTGCTAACGATAAGCGTGAAATTCATGTGAGCAGTGTTCATGGAAGGTCTGCTATAGATTTACAATGGTTATATTGTAAGTTTTAATCCCTAACAGAAATTAAATCTTTTGAATTGTTATGCAACTAGTCCTCTTCTATGTTCTGAGCTTGATTCAAATACCACTCCAATCAATATGCTCTCCACATCACTCTTGAACTCTTTAAAAATCTACTCTGAGTGAGAGTATGTTTTTTTTTGAGCTTTGTGTTCATCAATCTAGCAAATGCTTTTTCTTTTTATCACCTGCACTTCTTTTGGTAAGATGTTAGGTTCAAAACCTATAATGTGCATATCTGAGATGTATTTGTTTTAATAACGTACCAAGCTGAAGATGTTTTATCTACAGAAGAGGATCCAGCTTGTCTTGGAGTTAGAACTTTAAACATTGTACATTATACTACGCATTGGCTCAGTTCATTAACTGTCGGTATATCTGAATGAAGGGGAAGTTGCAATCTTAGTTGAGAAAGGTCTAAGATCAAAAGGCTCTTCGTGCATAAGTAAAGCTGTTTGAAACAAACATTAAAAAGTTGCATTCGAACTTTCTTATTTGTACAGAAAAGAAAACAAAGTGTTTCTACCTCAATTATTTGTTGCCTTACATACATGACTTCGTTAGAGCCAACATACATGGGAGTGCTATCTATTACTTTTTGTGTGCCATGGCCAGTTTTCTAGTCAAATGCAAATGTTTTGGCCAAGTTCATAACAATGTGAAACAAAAAATGTGATTTTTATAGTCATTCAATGGGTCTATCATATACTGGCATCTGAAGTCACCTAACATTATATAAATTTATGAGTGCAAATATATCCAAGAAAATATTTTTCCTAGTGAATAGATTCATTAAAAATCATTAAATCTTTTCAGGTTAGGTGTAGTTACTCATTGGACATCAAAATCTGAATAGATCGAGGGGAATTTAACGGAATGAATGCCACTTCATATCTTAGGTACTATGAAAAAATAAGTGAGCCATATGGAATGCATGAAGGCCATAAGAAAGATACTTTTATTTGTATCTCTCATGGCTTCACTAGGGAGTGCATCCTACTTAGAGTAGTGACCCTGAACATGACTTGGGCCGATTTCCAAAGATAGCTACTTGAAGAGTTCTCTCATGAGGACTACAACAAGAATAAAAGGGCCACGTTTTGAAGGTGGATTGACACCCCTAGGGCTGACATGCATATCACACAGTGCTTGACTCAGTTTGAGGTCAAATTCATTCAATTGTTTGAAATAGATCGTACAACCCTAGAACATGATAAGCTTCATAATTTCCTAGGGATGCTTGATACTCCTCGATGACATTAATCAGAGCTAATGTTAGAGGATGAGAGAACTACAAGCATTCTTACCAAGACTTGGGATACTGTGCATGTAGTTGTTCATAGAATTGTTGAAAGACAAGAATGAAATTTGATTCAGGAACCTAGATTGAATGAGAGAGAGACTCCACATGGAAGTTGAACATACCTTGTTAGGCAGAGATGATCCAAAGATGACATTACTAGAAACTAAATTTGACTCATTGGTAAAACACATCGAAACTTTAGTGAATGAAATAGCAAATCTAAAAAGCATTCAAGAGACTAAACTCAGAGATCAAGAACAAGTACATATGGCTGAGGAGCAAGGCAAGAGACCTTTCAATTAGGCTCATAGATGCATCTGGTGTGATCAGTTTGATCATCCACACTAGACATGCAATATATTCAAGGAAGCCAAAGACAAGAATTGGGTTACTGAAATAGACCAAGAAATATGTGACTATGCAATTAAGAAACCATTAGGTCAGAACTCTAGAAAACTAGGTTTAAAAAAGTTTTATGAAGCTTCATTTTGCATTTAGACTTGATGGCCATGACCAAGACAGTGAGTTTTGGACTCATATCTATGATGTTTCCAGTAAAGGTAAGTTGATAGTTGAAACTTTATATGCTTCAAGCTCTAATATTTGTGCTAAGACTTGTTGGAATGAACCGATAGACATGTTTTCAATTTATGCTCATGAAATCAAAATTGATGAGAAAAGAAAGAGAATTGATGAGAAAGAGGGTCGAGCCAAAAGGACTACAAGGTCTAAGAAAGAAATTGAGATGAGTGAGCCATGAAAATAGTCTGAGAAACTAGAGCCTAGGTAAGATACTGAGAAACATGAGCTAGAGAGGAAGTCAAGTGAACCAAGAGAAAGTCCTAATAAAGGAAAGGTAAGACAAGCTGTGGAAAAAATGAAAAAGAATCCTCAAAAGGATGAGAGAAGTCAAGAGAAAATTGAAGAGAAAGAAATCACTCAAGAGGATATAGAGAAAGGAGAGAAAACAGGTGAATAACAACATGCTTTTTTATTAATTTCCCAATTAGAAAAACATATAGACATTAAGAAAGTTTACCAAAAAACAAATAAATTATAAAACAAGAAAATCAATTTCAAATTGATGGCCTACTTGAAATGGATGAAAGTATATGTGGAGTATTTGAGTATATTTCTTACACCAATATAATGGAGGAAATAGAAAATTCATGATTGAACATCAAGTTAAAAAAAAAAATGTTCCACTACTATCATTAGAAATGTATGCAATTTTAGTTGAGTGGAGTAATGAGCTACAAAAGGTTCATGGTTTTGAGCTTAAAATGGAGACCAAATATAAGAAATTTGATAAAAAGGTTAAACCAGTAGCACAACCTTTACCTATAATGAGTGACAAGATGACAAAGAAAGTGGTTCATGATCTAATTGTTTGTGATAAATCCAAGATTGGACATGAACTCATAGATGAAACTATCAAGAGAGTTAAGATTAATGCTAATCGCTTCCTTTTGCCTACAGAAAAATTCTATTTAAAAAATTCATAAGAAGTCATGGTAAGGTCTTTTCCCTTTATCCCCATGAAATAGGGTGTGCAGATCCTAAGATTGTGACTCCAATTATTATCTTTATGATTCTGCATATTCCTTGGAATTTGCATCCTATACGGATTCCTAAAGCACATATTCCTGAGTTGATGAATTTTCTTAAAGAAAAGATAAGTATGCAGATTCTAGAATCCTCATCTACTCCATAATCAGATCACTGGTTCACTATGCCAAAGAAGAATCGTGAACTTTGGTTTATCCAAGATCTCCAACCAGTCAATAAAGTGACAATTAGAAATGTGGGTACTAGATGGATTCTTGACAAGTTTGCTGAAGCATTTGCATGACATGCTATATATATGATGGGAGATCTTTATTCTGGCTATGATCAATTCCAATTGGCATTTGAAAGTAGGGACATTACTATGATGAGAATTCCTCTTGGATTGGTTTACATGTACACGTTACCTCAAGGTGCCAAATGTATTGGATGGGTAATTGGACAAGAGGATGAGAAAGGGAATAGGTATGCTATAAGATTTGGTGTGAAGATCTTACAAGAACATCAACGTAAATACCCACAAATAAAAATGGAACTCTGGGGAGTAGTTTGTACTCTCAAGTGTGACTGGAACTATTTCATCAAAGCAAATGTTATTTTACAAAAAATATCTTTGCCTTTGCTCAAAATGATAATCAATTGTTCCCATATAGCCATGCTACAATGGATTACATATATTAAATTTATAAATCTGGAGTTTATTCATATTGTAGGAAAGAAGAACATTGTTGCAGATATGTTATCGAGAGCACTATACGATGAAGTTGAATTAGAAAGAATTGACAAAATTAAAAATCTTGCCTATAAAACCAAGACATTTGCATATGAGCTATTTGACGAAGCTAGTTATGATGAAACCTGGCTTGATATTGGCTATTACCTAAGAAAGATTGGTGCACAATCTTCTTGGACCTCAAGATATTTAAGAAGCATAAGGAAGTGTGCTTTCAATTTCTTTTTTACAAGATGGACTTATATGGAGACATGCTCAAGGAAAAATTAATTTTCCACAACATGTAGTTGGAACAAAGTAGTTACAAAGAAATGTAATGAGAGATGTGCATGAATATTTGTGGTCAAGCCATAGGGGTTTTGTAGGCACATATGAGAAAATAAAAGGGGTTTTGTAGGCACATATGAGGAAATAAAGGAAAGATATTCGGGGCTAGGAATGTATGTAAATATTTCTTCAGATGTTGCATCATGTAAACAATGCTAAACACACTCATATGTGACACATCACGATAGATTGTAGCCTACCTATCCACCCAGCATGCACTATAAATGGGTTGCTGATTTAGTGACTATGCCATTAGGAGTTAACAACATGCGGTATATTGTGCTTGCTAGGAAAGATCTCACTAATCATGTTGAAGGTATAGCTTTGCATACCAAACCTGCGGCAAATGTATGCAAATTCTTAGTAGAGGATGTGTTTTGTAGATTCTGTTATATGGAGAAAAATTTAGCCAATCATGGGGAACTTGATGCACAAGAAGCGAGGGATTTTTTCCAAAAGCATGGTATCATATTAACATTAACCACGACATATAATTCTAAAGCAAATGGAAAAATAGAGAGAGTTCATTCATCGATAGTGAATGCTTTAGCAAAAGCTTGCGAGGGAAAAATTGATCAATGGCCGAGATATTTAATGTTTGCTTTGTGGGTTGATCGCATGACTTGTACAGGCATAATAGGATATATGCATGTGAATTGATGTTTCACAAAAATTAATATTTCCAATTGAAACAAATGTGTTGATGTGGTTTCCTTTACCTTGGACTACTAACATGTGGAGAGAGGAACTGCTATGTTTGAGATTGCAACAACAGGAGCAAGGATAAGAGGGATTGGAGGAAGCAAAAGAGAAGCTAAAGGTGTCAAGAATAAAGAACAAGAACTATGTCTATAAACGACATTGAGTGCAGCCTAAGAAGATTCAAGATGGCGACTGGATTTTGGTTTATGATAATTCATTTGACACACAATATGACACAAGGAAGAAATTAATGAAATGTTTGTCAGGTTCTTATGTTGTATTTAAAGTGAATGATAACACTTATGTTTTGAAGGAGCTAGATAATATTGTGTTCAAAGTGCCTTTTGTAGGTAAACGTGTGAAACTTTTAAAAAGATGAGATGAAGAAGTCTACGAAATTCCAGAAGCATTGATGGAACTACTGGCTGATGATAAGAATTTAGATGACCGAGAGGATCAGGAAAAGGAAATAAACGAGGAAAGATAAGTAAATTGTTTTTCTTGAAATAAATATAAAATTTATCTGATTTGATGATTATAATGATTCGACTAATCGTATTTTTGAGATTTGAGGTAGGTTCCTAAAGATTGAGAAGAATGGTATTTATGATTTTCTTTTGTTTCAAGTTGGATGTTATTTGCAGGCAAATGATGGATTGAAGGAGATGAAATGAAGAAAATATCTTTTAACAAGCTTTTGGTGCTAGAAATCCAAACCCAATTTTTTAATTCTGCACCATGTTTTCTATAAATTTTTGCATCTAAAGTATGCATAAAGAAATGTATGTACGCATGTTAATTTTTCCTTAGATGCATGTCTATTTTTGCATAAAATATGTTTTTAAATAGCATGAATAAGAGTAGGTTTGATTTGTGAGCAAGGTTGAGAGTGACTACATTTGTGAGCACAACAATGAGCGGTGAGCTTCTTCGATTAGGAACCATGAGAACCATTCATATATCTACACCATGATTGTAAATGCTTGCATCTAAAGTATGCATGATTGATATGTATGTGCACGTGTGCTTCCAATCATATAGGTGCACATCAACTGCACAAAATTGAATTGTCAATGCATGATGATCTCTTGAAGCTGAGTTTCACTTTGGGTAGAGCAATCACATCATCATATGCCTATTACCTTGTCTATGCACCATTGTGTTTTCCAATGCATCTAGAGTATGCATACGATAGAGCCCACTATCAGGTTGTGCATAGGCACAAGGTTTTTAGAAAACTGATGCACTTGAATCTTCTCACCCTACTTGATGTTTCAAAAGACTTATAGATGCAGATACAAAGATGTGTGGTGGTGTGTCCGATGGCCACACACATTTGGTGGGGGTGGATGTCATGAAGATTAATATCTTCACAAAGTTCATCGAATGCTATCACAACTAATATCTTTTTTTTTTATATATATAAAGGAAGTTCGGCAATAGCCTACTCTTTGATGTTGATGTTGATGCTATCACAACTAATATCTTTGATGTTGATGCACAAGAACTCATTTATGATTTTGAGATATGTAACTCTTGATGCTCGATTATGCACAAATATTCGCTCTTATCGATCTCTGTGGGATTTATCTCTCCTTTTTTTCCTATGTGGAAACTTTGCATGATCAATACGTTTATGAAAAGGCATGGAAACTTACCTAAAGAAAAATGGAAGTATGTCAAAGGGAAAAAATGAGGATTTGAATGAAAAGGGAACACGTTCTTTTTTATCTGTTCTTTTGAGCAAGATTAATAGATCAAATCCTAAAGATATAGCAGCTGCTACATAATAAGCTCAAGGGAGCTGAATTTCTAGCTAGGAGAGACTCATATGTGAAGCTACTTATGAATATTTTTTGTCGCTTTATGCAGCGGAAGGTGGTTTTCCCCAAAGAAAATGATAGTTCTTGATTTAGATTAGTACAGATCATTCAATCTATTTAGTAAGTGTTTGAAACTATTCAATGTTTCATTACGCGAAGTCATATTCAAAGAACTTTCAGAAAAGACAAATAGGGGACTTGGACAGTACGAAGTGTAAAATACATAGCAGATAATTATTCCTTGCATCCATATTTACTCAACAAGTCACCATCATAAGCATTGATGCTTATAGGAGGAAACTTTTGTGAGGTATCTTGTAGGATGAAAAGAACAAAATTGTGATGTTGGATGTTGCTTAGTTTAAGAGAACTAAATTTTTTTGAATTGTTATGCAACTATTCCTCTTCTATGTTCTAAGCCCAATTCAAATACCAGTTCAACCAATATATTATGCACATCACTCATGAAATCTTTGAAACACTACTCTGAGTGAGAGCTTATTTTGTTTTGCGTTTTGTGTTAATCAATCTAGCAAATCCTTTTTTTTCCGATCACTTGCACTTCTTGTGGTTATACGTTAGGTTCAAAACCTATAACGTGCGTATCTAAGATGTATTTGTTTCTATATGTTTTGTCACAGAACCTCACATATGCATTAGAATGTCTCTTCGAATTCATAGGTTATTGAAACAATTCTCTTATTTGCATCAAATTATATGGCTGAAATTGTAAGCAAGCTATAGAAATTTTGCACATCAAATTCTTGTTCTAAATTTTTATATCACTTCGAATAGTCATCACATGGTATATGTTCATTGGCTTGTGTGTCGTGGAAACTAGATAAATAAAATTTTCTCTTCAAATAATGTACCAAGCTGAATATGTTTTATCTACAGAAGATAATCGAGCTTGCCTTGGAGATATAACTTTAAACATTGTACCTTACAGTATGGGTTGGTTCAGTTCATTATGAACTATCGGCATATGTGAATGAAGGAAAAGTTGCAATCTTAGGTTAAAAAGATGTGAGATCAAAAGGCACCTCATGCATAAGTATAGTTGTTTGAAACAAACATAAAAATGTTGCATTTGAACTTTCTTATTTGTACAGAAAAGAAAACAAAGTATTTTTATGTCAACTATTTAGTGCCTTAAAGACATGACTTTGTTAGAACCAACAAACATTCGAATGCAATCTTTTTCTTTTTGTGTGTGATGGTAAGTTTTCTGGTCAAATGCAAATGTTTTGGCCAAGTGCATAAACAATGAGAAACAAAAAATGTGATGTTTACAATCATTCAACAGGTCTATCATATACTGGCAGCTGAAGTTTCCTAACATTATATAAATTTTTGAGTGCAAATATAATCCAAGAAAAGGTTTTTTCCTAGTGGATAGACTCATTAAAAATCATTAAATCTTGTTGGTCTGTGTTTGATTAATCATTGGACAATGAAATCCACTACATACACATATGCTACAAACACCTTGCATGTAGGCCTGGTTGTGCACAACAACGAGGAACCTACCCGTCATCGTAAGATGAGTAGAGGGACCTTAGAGAGAACTCTATATGGTGACTAGGTAAGGGTTATAAATAAGTTGGGAAGTGAGTCCTAGGGATATCATTGTCCACTTCTCACATTAATTGTGGGGTTTGAACTCATGATCTACTGGTTCGAAGTATGATGGGCTAAGGCCTTTCTCGAAAAGCCATAGATTTGAGGATTACTTCCTAATCCTCCCTCTTAGCATGTGGTCCAACCATCTCCTACCTATCATTTCTTGAGTCTAACACACTCTTTCCAGTTAAGAGATCATTATACTCAATATTTAATCCTTGATCTCCCCATGAATTATTGTCCTCACCCTTGCACAATCTCTTTAACCTTCTTTTTCTAAACCTTGGTCTCTTCAATCCTTGCTCTCAACCTTGTTCTATTGAACCTTTCCTTTTTGCTTCTTTCCCACTTGCCTATAGACTTGCATTTTTCACAACCTTGGTCTATTGAGCCTCTTGTTCTCAACCTTAATATCTTGAACCTCGTTCTCACCCATGTTAGGTACCTTGGATCATCAACGTAATGCTTCCATTGGAAATTTCCTTGCAAGAGCTTTCCAATGGTACTTTCTTTACACATCTAAATCTTACCTATATATATATATATATATATATATATATGTGTGTGTGTGTGTGTGTGTGTGTGCACGTAGATAGTGTGTGCGTGTGTGTCTCTATGATCTCTATGTAAAAATTGATAGATATATAATCAAATCTAATGTCTCATTTGACTTTAACTTCAAATACCCACCCAATTGTTTATAGGAAAAATGCCCCTTGACATGCCAAAGCCCCCTCAAATTTAAGCATGATCAAAGTCAAGAATTAATGCCATCCACTTTCATTGAAGTGAATGGTCTTTTGAGATTACCAAACTAGAAGAGGGGAAAATCAAACGGGTTAGTATTATTTATAACACTTATAAATTAATGGGAAAATCTTTTTTCTCTTTATGTTTGTCGTTTCCCTTTTAAAATCACTTTGACAAGCAGAGTAGGAACCAACGAGTCCTAGGGTCCTAGATTCTTTCTAGTTGTATTGCTAGCTTGGAGAAGATGTGGTATGAACTTGTATTTGAAGGATTCCCTTGAAAGATTAGTCCTTCAATCTATGATATCACCTTCTTTAGATCCTATTCTCTTAGTAAAAAGGACGGATGGATCAATGTGGTTATGCATTGATTATTGAGTTTTGAATAAGATCATCTTAAGAAATAAATATCCAATGCCCAAAACAGATGATCTATTTTTTCAATTCAATGAATCAAAGATATTTTTAAAGCTTGACCTTTGATAAGGGAACCACAAAATTAGCATAAAACCTAAACAAGTCCCTTAGACACTCTTTGGACCAGGTATGAGAATTTTGAATCTCCCTCCATGCTATTGGGGTCAGGTAACACCCCTACATTTATTGAACGAATGCATATGTATACAAGCATGTATACATATGCACACATGAATGCATATGCATACATGAATACATATGCATACAAGCATGCATATGCATACATGAATGCATATACATACATGAATGCATATGCATACATGAATGCATATGCATACAATGCATATGCATACACACATGCATATGTATACATGAATGGATATGCATACATGTATGCATATGCATAAATACAAGCATGATTGCATATGTATACAAGCAAGAATGCATATGTATACAAGCATGTATACATATGCATACATGAATACATATGCATACATGCATATGCATACATGCATATGCATACATGCATATGCATACAAGCATGAATGCATATGTATACAAGCATACAAGCATGTATTCATATGCATACATGAATGCATATGCATTCATGCATGCATATGCATTCATGCATGCATATGCATAGATGAATGCATACGCATACATGAATGCATATGCATGCAAGCATGCATATAGTATACATGAATGCATATGCATACATACAAGCATGCATACATGATTGCATATGCATACATGGTTGCATATGCATACATGAATGCATATGCATATAAGAATTCATATGCATACATGAATGCATATGCATACATGAATGCATATGCATACATGAATGCATATGCATACAATGCATATGCATACAATGTATATGCATACACACATGCATATGTATACAAGCATGCATATGCATACATGCATGCATATGCATACATACATGCATATGTATACAAGCATGCATATGCATATGTATACAAGCATGCATATGCATATGTATACAAGCATGCATATGGATATATACATGCATGCATAGGCATAGATACATGCATGCATATGCATATATACATGCATTCATATGCATACATACATGCATACATACATGCATACATACAAGCATGCCTACATGTATGCATATTATGCATACATACAAGCATGAATGCATATGTATACAAGCATGATTGCATATGTATACAAGCATGAATGCATATGTATACAAGCATGAATGCATATGTATAGAAGCATGTATACATATGCATACATGCATGCATATGCATACATGCATGCATATGCATACATGCATGCATATGCATACATGCATGCATATGCATACATGCATGCATATGCATACATGTATGCATATGCATACATACAAGCATGAATGCATATGCATATATGCATGCATATGCATACATGAATGCATATGCATACAATGCATACGCATACATACATGCATATGTATATATGAATGCATCTGTATAAAAGCATGCATATGCATACATACAAGCATGCATACATTTATGCATATGCATACATACAAGCATGAATGCATATGTATACAAGCATGAATGGATATGTATACAAGCATGAATGCATATGTATACAAGCATGTATACATATGCATACATGCATATGCATACAAGCATGAATGCATATGTATACAAGCATGTATATATATGCATACATGAATGCATATGCATACACACATGCATATGTATACATGAATGCATATGCATACAAGCATGCATATGCATACGTATAAGCATGCATACATGTATGCATATGCATACATACAAGCATGAATGCATATGTATACAAGCATGAATGCATATGTATACAAGCATGTATACATATGCATACATGAATGCATATGCATACATGCATATGCATACAAGCATGAATGCATATGTATACAAGAATGTATACATATGCATACATGAATGCATATGCATACATGAATGCATATGCATACAAGAAAGCATATGCATACATGCATGCATATGCATAGATGAATGCATATGCATACATGAATGCATATGCATACATGAATGCATATCCATACATGAATGCATATACATACACGAATGCATATGCATACAAGCATGCATATGTATACGTGAATGCATATGCATACATACAAGCATGCATACATGAATGCATATGCATATAAGAATGCATATGCATACATGAATGCATATGCATACAATGCATATGCATACACACATGCATATGTATACAAGCATGCATATGCATACATGCATGCATATGCATACATACATGCATGCATATGCATACATACATGCATGCATATGCATACATACATGCATACATACATGCATGCATATGCATACATACATGCATATGTATACAAGCATGCATATGCATAGATGCATGCATATGCATACATGCATGCATATGCATACATACATGCAGGCATATGCATACATACATGCATGCATATGCATACATACATGCATACATACATGCATACATGCATACATACAAGCATGCATACATGTATGCATATGCATACATACAAGTTTGAATGCATAATATGTATACAAGCATGAATGCATATGTATATAAGCATGTATACATATGCATACATGAATGCATATGCATACAAGCATGCATACATGTATGCATATGCATACATACAAGCATGAATGCATATGCATACAATGCATATGCATACACACATGCATATGTATACATGAATGCATATGTATACAAGCATGCATATGCATACATGCATGCATATGCATACATGCATGCATATGCATACATGCATGCATATGTATACAAGCATGAATGCATATGTATACAAGCATGTATACATATGCATACATGAATGCATATGCATACATGAATACATATGCATACATGAATGCATATGCATACATGAATGCATATGCATACATGCATGCATACATACATGAATGCATATGCATACATGAATGCATATGCATACATGAATGCATATGCATATATGGATGCATATGCATACATGAATGCATATGCATACATGAATGCATATGCATACATGAATGCATATGCATACATGAATGCATATGCATACATGAATGCATATGCATACACACATGCATATGTATACATGAAGGCATATGTATACAAGCATGCATATGCATACATGCATGCATATGCAAACATGCATGCATATGTATGAAAGCATGCATATGCATACATGTATGCATATGCATACATACAAGCATGCATACATGTATGCATATGCATACATACAAGCATATGTATACATGAATGCATATGCATATACATGAATGCATATGCATATACATGAATGCATATGTATGCAAGCATGCATACATACATACATATGCATAAATGCATGCATACATGGATACATACATGAATGCATATGCATACATGCATGCATATGCATATAAGCATGCATATGCATATAAGCATGCATATGCATATAAGCATGCATATGCATACAAGAATGCATATGCATACAAGCATGCATATGCATACATGAATGCATATGCATACAAGCATGCATATGCATACATGCATGCATATGCATACATGCATGCATATGCATACATGCATGCATATGCATACATACATGCATATGCATACAAGCATGCATATGTATACATGAATGCATATGTATACATGAATGCATATGTATACAATCATGCATATGTATACAAGCATGCATATATATACATTGGATGAGATGAGATCTTCACATTGCACCAGATGGAATCTCCACGTACACCTTGGTGTGCGCATGATCATGACGACTTAAAGATATATCATATCCATAATGGAGCTCGAGTTATGGATGCGGCCGAAAAGTCAATGCATCAGCGCATTCGACAACTCTGCTCCATCGAATTTGGTCATTCAGTAATGTTAAAATGGACGGAACAGGATAGGGACTCTAAAAATCATATCACACAATGCATGTATGAAGAGTGCCGGCTAGCACCTAGGAATCCTATTGTGAGTTCCGAATGGATTCAAAATATGGCACGCGAAGTGACGTGGCATCGACGATCGGAAGCTTGCGATGCTTTTAGAGCAGGCTTATCGAATCCTGTATGGCTAGATGTCGAAGAATGGGAATCGATTCAGGATGAGCAGCAACATACTCCTGATCGATATTGTCAACAGAGAGATGCGGCGGCCACACATTTAGATACGGTTGGAACGTCGCATTTAGGTAGTGACGGATACGACAGTATGCACTACCAATTTGTAAGTAGCATGTTCATTATTGAAGTTGTTTGTGTTAAGCACATTTGTTATGTTCACCTAACATTTTGCATATTTATTATAGGAGTTGGTAGTGGGTCATCTCCGACGCGAACTGAAGAATCATATGGATATCGACATGGACTGACTGCACTGTTACAAGACTTAGGGGGACGTGGTGCAATCGTCTCATGGGAGAATATTCTTGATTAGGTAAAGTTATATCTTGGTTTTGTGTTTTTAGTTGTTGGTTATAAATGTCATGTTAATTGGTCTTATTTTATACATATGTTTTGTTGCAGGATTGTAGGTGTACATATTTTGATCAATGCCACAATTTTGTATCACAGTCGCATACGGCAATGATGTAACATAATTTTGTATTCGATTCCTATATGGAAGTGTTTTGTCACATTGCCACAATTTTGTATTACACTCCTATGTGGCAATGATGTACCATAATTTTGTATTCGATTCCTATATGGAAGTGCTTTGTCACATTTTGTATTCATTCCTATATAGAAGTGCTTTGCTACACTTTTGTACATTTTTCATTTATGGAATATACAACTTGCTGTACATGATTCATTGTTCATTTTTGCTATATAAGTTTATGTTTTGGTTGCCATTAGAGTACATAACACATGTACTCAGTTGGGCAGAGTGTATTGTCTTTTGCTAAACAACATCATGGTGTAGCAAAAGACAACACACTCTGTCCGAAAAAATTGTGCAGATAGGGCCGTCGGTACACGCATTGGGAGCTCCAGTATGGACGTCGGTATAGGCGCCGGTACACCCAGGGCCAGCGTCGATATGGATGCTGGTATGAGCGTCAGTAATACTGGCACATATACGGATGCTTATACCAGCGTGCATACCGATGCTTATACCGGCGCCCATACCGACGCTTTCTTTCCGATGCGTATACCGACTCTAACACCGATGTCGCGAAGAAATCGCGCCCGTTCATTTGCCTCGCTAGCAGCCTCCGTATATCCTCGATATGTTGTAGTGTAAAAATTTTTTTGAACTCTAGATCCTCTTTGAACACTCTATTACAATGTATTTTGTTGTGAGGGTGTAAATAACATTTGTACAGTACTTCATAAGAAACCATTTTCCCTTTTGATAATAGATATCCTGTATGGGTTTAGGATAAGTGGTTCCATTAATGATGATGAGCCATTCAAGCACCCATAGGTACACAAGATGGTAGCCGATTTTGCTCAACTGACTCTATAACCATTTTGGAGGATCATCATTTTCCATAGAAGGGACCAATCCTTCTGTGTTTCAACAAAATTGAAGTCAATGTGTCATGTTGTAGATTGCCTTACATGGTATTTTCTTCGACCTTCATTCTATTGTTCGCTTTTACCTCTGTGTTGAAATCACATGTACACTTTTACTCACAATAATATCTGTAGGATAAAGACAAACATAAATCACACCCCAATGCCACGGGTTTCTCAATGCCACCGAGTGCTTGATAGACACTTACTATGACGAAGTTAGTAAAAGGAGGGTCATGGAACATTGCAATGAGAACGGAATTTCAAATGTACTAATGTTCCCCACAATTATGAAGAAGGTTCCTCATGTGGCATGGGACAAGACATTGGTTAATCCTTATCAGAACCCTCAAAAGCTTATAATGAGGTTTATCGAGTTGTTCTCTAATGATGATCATATGTAGAAAACCTATCAAACTTTGTAAACATACACTTATGTAATACTTTGTTCATTGGCATATAATGCTCAGAGTATCTATTAATTTCTGCTTATCTATATCTACATTTTGCTCAGTTTTGTTGGATAGGTAGCTGGTTTCATTTATATTTATGAATGGTTGAGGTCATATTCTTTAAGTGGTGATCGGAAGAGCTTTGTGAATATCAATAGTGCTATGGAGAAAAATTTCTCGTAATTCTTTTAGTACCAAAGGACGTGGTATTATGTAAGTTGAGCCTTGAAAATTTTATTTCATTTTTCCACATCCGAGTTGTGGAAATGGTAAATATCAATGCAGTTGTCTACATGTTTAGAGCAAACAAGATATCAAGAGTTGGTATTTCATTTTATTTTCTTGGCACTATTTATCTACTCTATTGAATGGTAAGCTTTGATGAGAGTAAATTGATCATTAGGTAGCTCTTTTTGTACTAAAAAAAAAATATTGACTTACTACTTCATGAATACAAGAAAATGACATTTTTAATGGCACTTATTGGACAATAAACTAGTTTTTTCATGGTGCGATAAGAATGTGAGGCTATTTTGCAACATTTGCTACATTTCTTCTCATTTTAAAAACAGAACACGTCTTTGTTCTCATTTGTTATGACTCAATGTTAGCTACATTGTGGGACTTGAGAGTCAGTTTATGAACTTTCCCAAGAAAGCATATTTAGATCATATGGAGCTCCACTATACCTCTAGAAACATTCAAAGCACTTGTCATGGTGAACAAAATCTTGAACAAAGCTTGGAGCATGAGAAGAATATTTCCTTAAAAACTTATAATATTGCACTCAGAGGCCTAAATTAATGAGCTTTAACTAAATCTTGGTCTGTATCTAGCTCTTCAATCTTATTTTTGGCATGTATATATCCTTGAAAATGCTCACCAATCATCATATCAATTTTAGGAAAGTGAGGAGGGGTGTCCCAATGCACTCAAAGAATCAACGACCTACACTTATGCCAATTGTTGGAGTTGAAGGAGTAAAACCACACAAAAGTAATGAAGACACAAAAGTAATGAATACGAGGAATAAGCTTGAATCATAAATTACACTATAATATTCATTGTGGAATAAGCAAACACGAGTAAACCATTATGTATTTGAGGGTATGTATTCTAGTGGATAGAAATCCTCTGAGAAAGGAACAAATTACCTTGACATTCCTAAGAGCATTCACACGCATCACTAATAATGTGCGCTAAAACTTATGAGCTTTCTAACGTGTGCTACTTTGAAAACCTCCATTTTTCATTCCATGAGTGAATATTTCCACAAGAGCACAAATGTAAGATAAATCAATCTTTTCTCCTTTTAAACATGACACAATCTGGCACGACACTCACATTTTACTAAGAAGACGCATTCTTGTAGTTTAGCATGATATCTATATAGTTAAGCTACACTACAATACAGCGGTACGACCAAAAAGTAAAATAAAATGACTGAATAAAGATTGGAAAAGCTATTAAACCCAGAGGTGGAATATGAACTCAAAATAACCGATGCATTTGTATTGGCAAAATGCAAAAATATTACTTATCACTGATGTCACATCCATTGTAGATTATTGATAAAAAATCTACGTTTTGCGTGTGTGATGAGTATCAATCGATCAATGCCTTGTTGGGGTTGTAGCACAAAATGAAGTGTGAACGTGCGAAGTGTATCCTTGCTCGTTGATCGTTGAACACATCACTTAAAGAACAGCCTTCACTAGATCTATGTAATTGCACGCAGGTAACTATTTTGTATTAAGGTGCATATGTTTGTAGTTATGTATGCATGTAAGTATGTATCTGGTTTTATGGTCATTAAAATTTCTGCAGTGTGTGTGTGTGTGTTTGGGCGCGCGCATGTGTGTATGTATATACATATGTATGTGTGCAAGCGCATATCTGTGTGCGTGTGACTGTGTTTGCATGTGCAATCATACGTACAATATATGCATGTGTATGCAAGTTAGAACATAAGAGATCATCTATATATATTCGTGTGTATATATATACACCGTCCTATGCTGTGTATGCAAGTTAGAACATAAGAGATCATCTATATATATTCGTGTGTATATATATACACCGTCCTATGCTGATTCACGAGGATACACGCACAAAGGCAAGCAGGTGTGTCTGAACAAACTGCCAGTGGATCGGCTATGGCCTCGACATCCGTGCATATGTGTTGCCACCCATCTACAACAGGGATGACAACACGTCATAATACGCTTGGTTTGCAGAGGAGGGAAAACATCGCGTGTTTTATTTTCACGCTTGAGCATCGACAGGCTGGAAGACAATTTTAAGAAACACTGTTTATTTGCAAAATACCTGGACCTGCCGTTGGAGGGATCTCACGTACTCTACGGCCTCATCGAGCATTTCCGCAATGTTTGCTTGCTGCAAGTCAATACATGAGCGAAAAAGAAACAGTCAAAAATTTGTCTCCAGTGAGCATAAGCAAACAGCGTGGCGCATATTGCTTGACCTTGTCTATGTTCGGCATGAGCTCCTGCAATTTCTTGATTCGCTCGCTTATCTTAGTCCTCCGAACCTGATGAAGAGCAAACATAGATATATATACAGAAAGATCATTCTGAAATGAGCAAACATGGAACCTGATGAATTCCTTCGATTATCTTAATCCTCCGAACCTAATGAAGAGCGAACATGGAAATATATACAGAAGGATCATTCTGAAATGAGCAAACGCACCCGCTCCGCGATGCTGCGTGGATGAGTGGCACATCCACGCTTTGCTCTTTCACGGCACGGTACAGAATTCGATTGCATATTTCCCATAGTAATCATATTGTTCTCTTTTATCCCCGAGCTTTGGCTGCTAGGGTAGTCACTGAACACTCCATCATCAAAAGGATCTTTTTTCTGTTTCAACGACAAATGCATATCCGTAATTAGATCATTGTGAAATATTGGCGTTAGGTCTAGCAGACCTAAACCATCGATACTGTCATTTATTTTAAAAAGACGCGAAGGAGAAAGGAAAGAACGGAACCAGATGGAAAAGATGAAGAATAGACCATTAAAGAGTGGTAATTAAGTGCATTATCCTGTCACACAGGATTCACCATTTTGGGATTTTCTAATCCATGATCGGAAAACAAATTCATATAATATTTAAGGGATAGATTCTCTAGTATCTCCCGTAAAACTTCTGATGAGTTCCATAGCTGCAAGCGAGAATGATCCATTACGAATTGTACGCTTGTGAAATATCATATATGATGCATTGATATTCATGCGCAGTTTCAGACAACAAAAATGCGGTCTACTTAGGCAGCATTTTGCTTAATTCATTCAATTTGCTCAGCGCTCTCAGCCATACATGTGATACAAATCATCTCGCGCAACATGCGTAATGAAAAAGAGCAGATGATCATACTTATTATGAAAGTCTTAGAGGTATCAAGTAGAACAGGATGCAGTTTATGAAAGCAGCAATCGTCATAGTAACAACGGGGTAGATTGTATGCTTGCCTGATTATCGAGCAATACTGATGATGCAGAATGTGCGCTTGAATCTCTGGTCCTCTTCTTCGATCTACGTGCCACATGATTCATGTTATCTCTGTCTTCGGCACAGGAGTGCTTGTTTAAGTATCTGTATATCCCTTGGATCTCATAGTCCCCATCCTCTGAAGAGCGCCCAGATGAGTAGTCCATGTGCCGCCTTTCATGTTTCTCATATAATTGAGATTGAAGATGTGCCGGCGTCCTGCCGCTATGGCGCTGTAGACCATCCTTAACCGTAATTGCAGTCTGCGCTGGTGCACTTGAACTACCGGTGCTCGCATTCATATGGAGGAAAGCGTTTTTCTGAGAATATCCGGAGACTGTATGTTCCATATGTTCTAAACTTTCCTGGACTCTTCGTAAGTGAAGAACCTGCTCAGGATTCATCATGCTCATCTCCGACAGCGTCTCTCTGCTAAAGTTTAGCTGGAGAGGAAGCGACTCTCCAAAGTCTTTTTTCTGATTTGTTTTGCGATTACCAGTAGACGCTTCCGATTTTCTATGGTCTGTAGTGGTAAGGCTTCCATACGACGGGTCTAATTGCATAGAGCGCTCTTTAACATCGGAAACTGTGCTTTGTGGAAAGAATTGTGCAATGTCTGCGTTTAGGTTCACATTCCCGATACCGATAATGCTACATGGAGGGGAGATGGGGAAGATTTTGCCGCGCATAACGGGACAAGTTGCGATTGGCTGATCCCTTTCTGCATATTGCTTCGAAAGGTCTAGGGTCCTAGTCATTGATGTAATGTGTGGCCAAAGACTCTCCGGAAGACCTCCGTTGGGCAGCGGTGCATTCGCATGCCGTTGGCTGGGGAGGAGTTTTGTAAGCTGTTGATCTACATTGTGCTGTATTGACGACTCCGAGCTTTGGAGCAGACGGTGAAGGTGGTCATCAGCTTTCTGTGAGTCAATCCAGGATACAGCACACCTCGGATTCATTACAGATCCCCGTTAGCGTTGCGTTGGAGCTCTAACCACAACTTGATGGACACATAAAAACTGACCGCCGAAAAGAGGAAAAAACACGCAAAGGACGCCGTGTGAAGCAGCGTTAACGAAGCAGATGACCACGTGCGCGCAGAGTGCGCCCAGAAGCTCGTATCTTTCGAAGAGGGCCTTTCGTCGATGGCCGTCTGACCGTCACGGGTTCGTTGGCAGTTGCCGGACAAGAGTACAGTTCAGAGTTTTATCTCCAAAGTTTCCCGGCATCATAGGTCATGGTGGGGCTTCTGCGAAGGTGGAGAGGCCAAAGCCCCAGGGTTCAATATCTAATGGCCTGGACATCGAGCATGGACATGGTCCATGGATGATGGATATCCCTACATTACTCCAACATGCGCAGAGTTTAGGGCGGAGATCGTAGAACAGATGATCAATCGGGATTCGGGAATCGGGATTGAAAGCATCTGTTACTCCAGTCATAAGTCACGCCAAGCTTTAACTACCATAGAATACAGAAAAACGACAAAGAGCAGTGCTTTATCATACTATTACATAGTGCATTGTAGATGTGAAAGTTGACGTTTGTCGTTTTCACGCAGTTGAGAATCGAGATGAAGAGCACAGCTTGACGGTGCGCCCATTGGATGCTTTGCGCTCTGCTACATCTCCTGGAAGAGCCAGTGGTCCAAAAGGCTTCGTACTCGGAGGTCGATGTTAGGCTCGGGAGTCGGTACCTTCTTGCCCAACTTGTAGTGTCCGACCTGCTAAACCTGCTAAAAACGCAGAAAATAAATGAGGAGAAGTGAAACTGCGCAACACTTGCAGACGTCCCGACTCCTCAGTCCCTTGGGCTGCGAAACGGGATGCGGCACGCCCATGGTCCTAGTGCCTGTAGGCTGTTGTAATGCCTTCAGCCACCCGTTGGATGGACTCTAGCCTTCGGCACCCGCTTTGTGGGATATGGGGAGTTCCATTGGCACTAAGCCCGTTCTAGTTCAAGGGATTAGACGGCAGACCAAAAGCTAACCGGAGACGGCGAGACCTACTAGTATCCACACCGATTCCTGTACTTCGTTTTGTATCCATAAGCTTGTAAAGCATGTAATAAACGTCATATGCAAGTCCAAGCCACGGAGAAAAAGATTGGAAGATGTTCCTCAGGCTCGATGGGATTCAGTTCACCCTGCATATGCGTACAACGGGATACGCGGAATCGCGAACCGCTTTTGATTCTTGCAGTGCATTTTGAACTACATAACGCCCTTCCATAAGAGGGATGACTTGGGCGTTTGTTGCAAGTGGACTTGTACTCTGTAGAGAGCTGTTTCTGGGCCGCGCTCGGATTCACCATTACCACTTACATTACTGACACGACATTTTTGATATGTTTTGAATGTGAATGGCAGCAAGGAAAGGTACGATGAGTTCATCCAAGCGCGTCTCCTTGTTCACACTGAACTTTGAGCTTAACAGAGCGTCGTCAAGTGGCATAGAAAACCATGGGCTACACAGCCTTACAGCCGCGTTTTCCATATCGGGAATCGTCCGCAGAAGATACCGCGCATCCGTATTGCCATTTGCCACTTTTGCTCTTCGTCTTCGACTTGCAGATACAACAATCAACTCCGTTATTTGAGGGAAGAATCTCTCAAACGAACAGTAGTGGTGATCAAACTTGATATGCAAAATTTTATAATTACAAGTTGCGTCAGGCTTTTCAAATGCGCAGGTTCGTCACGGGTTCACGACTCACAGCATCCCGAATTCTTTTTTTTTTTTAATAAAAGGAAGTTCGGCTTGAGGAGAATGGCAAGCTAAAAGGCATTACAGATAACGCGGATAAATCTATCATCTCCTTCATGTGGGACCCATTTGGGTTTCAGCTTGTTATTTTCGAGGAGGTAAATACAGTGATGTTTAAACGGTGGAGATCTCTTATCTCGGGATATTCTTTTACCTAGAAGAAACAAGGATTTTTCAATTGACCATTCCTTTGGAATTTGGCCAAAATTGACAGCACATCGCTCCCTCCAAGTCTTCCAAAGAGTCTCGCCCCTTATGGCATTCCACAGCCTGGATGAGCAGCCAACGGCCTCGCCCAATAGCACCTGTTGCCAATTGATTTGGTTCAAAAGCCTCAATATCCGCGTCATGTGGTGCCAGATAACGCGGGACTTGGGGCAATCGAAGAAAAGATGAGCTAAATCTTCGATGCATCGATGGCAACACTTGCACCATGGAGGTACACCGTAGATTTTGTTAGCCCTTGCATTGGACCAGATACTCTTATGCAAGATTTACCACATGAGAACGGACTTTTTGATCTCAATTAGGGGGTGCCAAATAGAGATGAAATTTAGTTCCCATCGAAGTTTGGTCCAAGAGAGGCACCATCGCTTGTTAAGGGTGTGATAAACATCTAAGGTCTCTTTGAAGTTGGGGATTCTGGATAGTTTCTTACCATTGCTCCATTTGAGGCCCTCCAGGCAAGGAGGATCCTATCTGCAGAGAAGACAGGTAGTTGAGCATTCCCACACTAAACACCTGCCTTGAAGAAGAGTCCATTCCTCGAGGGTAACTCTAAGTCTCGGGTCTAGATCTTCGAACCTAATCCACTGGCCGGTCTCTTGTTTCCAGAGCTGTTTCCACTGTTTGAACCCCTTGTTCCATAGCTGCTTAGCAGTTTGGAGGTTCCAAGGCTCCACCCCCCTAATGCCAGAGATCGAGAACTAGATAGAGTCATTTTGTCTTATTCCAGCCGCCCACTTCCACTCATCAGTGATTCTGATGAATTGTTTGGCCTTGCTCCAACTCTTCCATAGGGAACACACAAGGCTAGCGCCTTTAGGGGACACGGGGTGGGGGGAGAACAAAAGTGTGAGGATCCCTATGTCCTTCTAGCCAGGATGTCCAACCAAGGTAAGGTCTTTCATGTTTCTAAAGATCAACTTAGCCCAAGAGGACTCACTATTGCTCCACGCCTTGATAAACCACTTTGCTGCCAACTTGGCAGCCAACCCAAGAATATCCAATATACCCAAGCCCCCCCTAGTCGTTCGAGTTAATGCAAGTTTCCCATTTGATTTTGGGAATCCCCCTCCTGTTGGGGTCCCCAGTCCATAGGAAGTTTCTATAGATTCTTTCCACTTCGGCTAACTCTTTCTCCTTAGGTCTCGAACACGAGATAAAGTAAATAGTCGTAGAAAGCATAAATGTGTTAACAACCATGGCAAGCCCTGCCAAGTTAACTTGCATACCTTTCGAATGATTTAGTTTGCTACCCAGCTCGGATAGCACCCAGTTCCATCGTTGGTCCATTGAAATGTCGAAGCCCATTGGAATACCGAGGAGACGGAACACTTGACCTCTAGGGATGACTTGACACCCCTGATCTAACAACAATTGGGGTGGGGGACCACGGATTGCTTTGAAAGCAATTTTCGCATGGTTGATTTTGGAACCTGATGCCATAGAAAAGGTGTGGAGGCAACTCCAGAATACCTCAATGTTGTTCATATCGTTATGTACAAAGGCATTCATGTCATCAACAAAGAGTCTCGCTATCATCTGCGGTGAGCAAGAGGTAGGGAAAGACCCTTGAGATTGCCAGCATCCATGTGATGCTTTAATAGGGGACTGAGGCCATCCGAGGCGATGGTGAAGAGTAGAGGAGCTAGTGGGCAGCCTTGCCTAATAGATCTTTTTAAACGTATGGGCTCATAGAGCTTACCATTAATATTTATTCTTGTAGAAGCAGTTTCGAGAAGAGTGGACACTATCTTCGTGAACTTTTGACTGCATCCATGGTCTTTCAATGATTGAAGAATAAAGTCGCATTCCAATCTATCATATGCTTTGTCGAAGTCGATCTTAATGAATACCAGATCTTGTGCAGAGTCCTCAGCAAATGCAAGGCCTTCCCAAATATCGACAATTGCTTCAAGTATAGATCTACCTTTGATAAAACCTTTCTGGTCCTCACAAAGCCATGACTTTAAATGACAAGAGATTCTGTTGGCGATAACTTTGGCAATTATCTTGTATCCAATTTGGAGCATGGTAATCGGCTGCCAGTTTTGAATTTTGTTCTTATCTCCCCTTTTGTGAATTAATTTGATGATGCCATTCTTAAGACATTTCAGTGCGGGTTAGATGTTTGTTGATATGGCCGCAGCTTCGAACCGTTGATGAATTTCGGAAGAGGACTTCCGATCAAAGTAGTCAACCAAAATGTTGCTGGGCCCACTTGTTCAGAAATTCGATAGGGGCCAAACCATCGTAACTTGAATTTGCCAGCAGATCGATTCGACTTTGCATTGTAAAAGAGTACAAGTTGTCCCACCGTAAAAATTGGGGTCTTTAGATATCGATCATGTGTTCGAGCTTGTCTTAGCTGTACTTCCTGCATAGTTAGAAAACTTTGCCATCGGTGCTCATCCAGTTCTCTGAGTGTATCTAGCCGAAATGATAAAGAATCTTCTGGTATTAATTTCTGAGTGAGAGCCACACGTAAGCTTGGCACAATAATTTCCATGGGTGCTATGGCTTCCAATCCATAAGCTAGTTTGAAGGGTGTTAGACCTGTTGCTACCTTATAGGTAGTCCTGTATGCCCATAATACTGCACGTAACAGTTGATCCCATCTTTCCGGTGCTTCCAGAATCAGTTTTCGAAGCATATTCAGCAGGGTTTTGTTTGTACTTTCCACTAAACCATTAGCACGAGGATAATAGGGAGAACTGAATTTATGCGTGATCTGAAAAGAATGTGTGAGTACTTTGATTAAATTGTTGACAAAGTGAGTACCCTGATCTGTAACAATTTCCAGAGGTAAGCCAAAATGCGGAAAGACATCTTTCATTAGACACTTTGCGACCGAAACAGCTGTGGCAAACCTTAAAGCCCAAGCTTTTGCCCATCTGGTTGCATAGTCTGTACAGGTCAGAATATAACGATTACTACTGAGGATTGTCGGTGGTGTAATAGGTCCGATAAAGTCTAGACCCCACTTCTGAAAAGGTTCTAATGGTAAGACAGGTTGTAGAGGGAAAAAATGGCGCTACAACGGCTGTCCAGATCTCTGACAATTATCACACTTTTTGACAAACTGCAATACATCCCTGTACATAGTAGGCCACCAAAGTCCACTTTGAAGAATTTTTCGGTGTGTTAAATCTGCAGCAAAATGGCTACCGGAAGGAATTGAGTGAGCCAACGTAATAACTGAATCAAGTTCGTGTGGAGGGATACAACGAAGTAAAATTCCAGTGTGATCCATATAGTATAGTTCCCCAGCAATTAACCGAAATCGGCGACTAAAAACTGCAATCTTCCTACGTATTGCAGGAGAAGTCTGAGAGGGAAGGAATCCATCAGTAAGGAAAGTCAATATCTGATGATAATAAGTAGATGGCATAGGTGGGTCTGCAATTTCATCATTAGTTGGTTCACAAGCATAAATCGTTGGGGTCGTGTCATCTACACCAACCGGAGCTT
Source organism: Ceratopteris richardii (assembly GCA_020310875.1). Lineage (NCBI taxonomy): Eukaryota > Viridiplantae > Streptophyta > Polypodiopsida > Polypodiales > Pteridaceae > Ceratopteris > Ceratopteris richardii. The sequence continues at coordinate 76,994,862 of CM035409.1, forward strand.
CACCGGAATCTAAGCGAGAAAGGAAATCTGCTAAGGCATGTGAACTGCCGGGCCTATGAATCACTTTGTAATCAAATTCTTGTAAGAGCAGAACCCATCGCGCTAATCGACCACCTAGATGTTGTTGTCGTACCACATAGACAAGTGCAACATGATCTACATGAAAAGTAAATTTTCGGCCAAGTAAATAATGCCTAAATTTCTTGACTGAGTATACTAAACCCAGACATTCCCTTTCGATTACAAAGTAATTCTTCTCAACAGGAGCAAGCCTTCGATTGGCATAGTACACAGGCCGAAACCACTTATCGGTGTGTTGCATTAGAACACTGCCAATGGCAATATCTGAAGCATCAACAAATATATGAAATGGACGATCCCAATCAGGAGGCTGTAGGATTGGAACCTGTGTTAGTAATTCCTTTAGACGATCAAAAGCAATTTGGCATTCCTGAGTCCACTCAAATTGTCGAGGAGTCTTGGTTATTAACCTGTTCAGTGGTATTGCCAAATGAGCAAGCCACCGTAAGTGCCGACCATGCCATCTTACTTGGCCCATGAAGCGCATCACTTCCTTAGGTGTAGTGGGCACAGGTGCTTCTAACACAGCTGTGATTTTATCTGGATCCACCTGTATACCTTGTGCAGATACAATGTGGCCAAGTAGCTTTCCATATGAAACCGCAAACATAGATTTGTTTGGGTTCAAACAGAGTCTGTATTCTCTGCACTTCTCAAAGCAACACCGTAAATGGAACAAGTGTGCTACCATTTTTCCAAATAACGAAAAATCATCAAGATAAACTTGCATAAACGAGGTAAGGTAAGGGAGAATATTTCCTGCATACACCTCTGAAAAGTACTTGGGGCATGCCTTAATCCAAACCACATTACAGTACAAGCAAAAACACCCCAATTGGTAATGAAGGCGGTCTTCGGTATATCCTGCTCAGCCATTCTAACTTGATTATACCCATTGTATCCATCTAGGAATGAATACATTTCATGTCCTGCTACTCTATCAAGCATCGTGTCAAGAAAAGGTAGTGGAAATGGATCAGGCACCGTAGCTGCGTTCAGTTTTCGGTAGTCCACACAAATTCGCAGTTGCTTATTCTTTTTAGGAACAATAACAATTGGTGAGATCCATTCAGCATGCTCTACTGGTACAATGAATTCGACCTTGAGTAGCCTATCAAGCTCTACTTTTACCTGTGATGCATAGTTCAGATTCATCCGGTAGCTGTGTTGCTTGATTGGCTTTGCTTCCGGCTTCAGCATGACCCTGTGTTGATAGATGCGCGGGTCCAAACCTTTCATATCTTTGTAATCCCATGCAAAGACGTCAGAGAACTCTCGGAGTAGCTGGATTAAGTCTGCTTGAAATAATTCCGGTAGGCTTTCCCTTATCTTGATAGGACGCGGATGGTCCTCATCCCCTAAATTATAGGTGATCAATTGATCCTCTAGGACATAAAATTGTCGAGGCTTCTCTGTATCGTCAGCTGGCTTAAAAAGTTGTTGTAGATCAGCGTCATTTATAGCAGTGGTATCTTCTTTCTTATCTTCTTTTGTTACAGGCATCATCGTACAAACTACGGGATTCCAATTATCTACAACAGATTGTAGATCAACAGTTCCTAGGGAGATCAAATCAATATTATTCTTCAAAAACTCTTCTTCTTCATCATCTGACAACCCATCTAACATATGAACTAGTTCTGCAAAATATGGTCTAGCATGCAATTCGCAAGGTTGTATAGCATCTAGTTTTACAACATATTTACGATTATTATCTTTGAAAGTGAGTTCCTGTGCAGACCAATCTTGTATGACCTTAGCTTGCTTCAGCCAAGGACAGCCAAAAAGAAGATTATAATCAAGGGTGGATTCTGGTAATTCTAGGACGACAAAGGTCATCTTAAATGTTGTACCCTACAAAGTGATTGGCACGTTTCGGACAAGTCCTACTGGATGGACTCTTGATTGGTCGGCCATTCTGACAAAAAACTGAACTGGTTCGATTTTAGTCCATCCTAGCTTTTTACACAGTGCGACAGTAGCAATGTTGACACCAGATCCTCCATCGATTAGTACCTGTGTAATTTTATGATTTTTATACCATACCGTAATTAAGGGAACCGAATGATCGACCATAGAATCAAGCTCCGGTGGCACTGTGGCTGTTGCTGGAATGCAGGCAGACTCAGGACTAAATTGTTGCTGGAATTGTTGCCGAACTCCCGGTACTAGTGCCAGCAACTGCCCAAGGGGGAGGGTAATGGATGCTTTAGATAAAATTTCTTAGGCTTGATTTGCTTGAATTGTACCTTTCACCGGTTTTGAAGATGATGCGTCGGTCACTGGAATTGACTCTTGCTCCTGTGAAATTTCCTTTGACAGTGGAACTTGTGTCACCGGGGTAGGGTCTGGGAACACCGGGGGTTTTGTGGTAGTCCACTGACTAGCCTTGTTGTATGTCCTTTGCTGTTCTCGGATGTCTGGTTCAAATATTTCAGCTGCTAGTTGTAACAGTCTACTGGATCTGGTCTGAACTATTGCAGCGTGTGTTTCTACTGGTGTGATTTGCACCATATTAGTCATCGGGTTTTGACGTTCTTTCTTCCTCTGATCATACTCACCTGCATCCTTACAAAATCTTCTAATGTGACCAAATTCACCACAAAAATGGCAGTGAGGTGGTGGCAAATTAGTATTTTCCTGTGCTGGTCCGGCCTGCCAGCGATTTGCATTGTAGTTATTATTTCTCTATCCTCTGTAATTTCGATAGCCTTGTTGTTGGTTGTTTCTCATTTGCGGAGGTACATAATGATTGGCTGGCTGTCCTGGTTCCTGTATAATAGCATTGACAGTTGCGGTTCCCTGCACTTTGGCGTTGTATGCATAGTTTTCGGTGGTATGTCCGGTTGTGTTGTAGATAGCGCAAAACAACTGATTAAGTGCACAAGTGACACTGGTGTGCCCTGAGTTTTTGCAAGTGGTGCAGTATATCTGTCTGATCGGATCTTCTGCAACAGTTTTATTTGCTTTTAACCACTCTAGGTCTTCGGTAAATCCTCCAACCTTGTTTTCCAGCTGCAAAGCCATTGCAATCACTGTATCTAGCATCATAGCTCCTACACAGCGTATGATCATAATCTGTTTGAGTTGCGGAGTCAAACCATTGATAAACCATTGAGTGATAATGTCATCCGGTAGGTTGGTATGTGCTGGAGGTAATTGCCTCAAATGAGTTCTGAATAGGGTGGCATATTCCTGCACTGTTTGATTTATCTTCTGTCTATTGTTTTGTAGGTAGTCGAAAATTTTGGCTGGATTCTTCTTTAGCCTGAATCTCTGCAAAAATGCATCCCTTACTGCTTCATAGGTGCCGAAGTAGTTAATATCATATTCTCTAAGCCATCTGGCTGCTTCGTTAACCAATGTAGACTGGAAGACAATAGCTTTATACGCCGGATCATGTGGATGATTGAGCACTGCATAACTTATCTCAAATGTGCGTACATGAACATCTGGGTCATCCCCTGGAAATCCACCGAATTTAGTGTACATTACTCCTGTTGGAGTCGCCCTGGGTGGGCATAGTTGTTGTTGTTGCTAATGTTGTTGCGGCTACTATTGCGGTTGTTGCCCGTTCATCGGGCTGATGGTTGTATTGTGACTATCTTCTGTATCCCGAGGCGGAATATCTGAATCGTCGGAATCTGTATCATCAGCCTGTGCACTTTCCGGTTCGATAATATTGTTCAATACGTTCCTGATCTCATCTTTGAATAGGATACCTTCCTTTTTGATGTCAAATGTAGGAAAGCTTACTCCCAATAGTGGTGACTGGGTTGATGATTCACCAAGAAATGGTAAACCATCGCCAAAAAACTGTGAATTCTCAGTAACTTGTACCGAAATAACACCGGAAGGTGTCGATTTTTCACCAAAACAAGGTGCTTTTTCTCCTTCACAGATTCCTTTGGCTAAGGCGTTTCTATTCGTATACAAATTCGAATCTTGACCCAATGGTGCTAAATTAACTTCATGCTGCGTCCCGATAGATTTTGGAGTTACTATACCTTCGACAGACTGTGTCGAAATCGCACTCGAATCTGCCAGAAATGTAGTGCGTTCCACCGGAATATGGCCGGAATCACTACTAAGGTTCTTCACTTTCTTGGCAGCTGGGTTAAACCTATCTGTGCTTCTACCTCCTGGAGGCGTCCTTAGCAAATTAGGTACCCAAGGCTGTCGGTTCTTCCGATACATTTCACCGGATCTAGTAACCGGCATGTATCATCTTTTGTACTAATCGCGTACTATTACTATCGATTTACAATCTACAGTCACTTTTCACAATCGATTTGCAATATGCTGGTGCCACTTGCTGATAGTTAAGTGCCACCTTCCCACAGATGGTGCCAATGTTAAACGCTTGTTCTAACTGTCAGAAGCGTGTTTAAACGATCATTGGGTTCTTGGGAGTGGTAGGGGTCTGTTAGATAGAGGCCCTATACTTGGTTCCCAAACTAACCATTCATATACAGCAATATACGGATGCACAGAACTGCAATTGGACTCTGTCACGCTTAGGAGCCTTACAGTTCTCGATCAAAACTCGTCCAAAGTGTACCGAATACACTAAATTACTGTACTGTTCTACACATAAACTTACTGAATACCAAAGGCAATGGTAGTAATTCAACCTTTACCGAATAGGTACACACAATCAGACGACAACGAAAAGATAGAGAACTCAATAGTTTCAAACACACATGTGCTGAAGATTCAGTACGCAACTTAGGAAGACCCTCACTGTAGCTTCATCTTGCCGTATGAAAATAGACCTCAACACTGAAGACAACACAATACAGATCCGAATACCAGAACACGACCACAACTACACAGACTTCTTCAACGACTGGCAGAACATTCCAAGAAAGAGTAATACCACGATACGCGTAATTAACACAACAATCGCAATAGAGACTCGCAACGAGTCACTCAGACAACAACCCGGCGATCTACTGGATGTCGAGAAAACTCACAACCGCAACAGAGATCGATAGACAACAAACACGGATACGCACAGTATACTCAAAATACTTGGAATTAGACAACAACACTACAGTAACGCTCAGCTCAGTCACCCAGACAGACAGTCCGGTGATTCCCCACGAATCGTCACTTTTATTACAACCCGAACAAGTGGCGATAATACAACACAGAAATGAAACACGATACTCCAAATTAGTGAACTCGACACACAGTAACGACACAGACAATCACCCAGACGGACAGTCTGGTGATTCCACGATTCGTTACCTTGCGTCTCTTTTACATTGCTTTATATAAAGATTACAAATGTCTTTGTAACAACTTTTCACGCGTGCGAAACAAGATTCAGTTATACAGTTGCCAATCTGGCGGCCGACTAACAGTTATCCCCTGGGAAGTCGACCTCATTAATCTCCTTTTGTAGGTTACAATACATGTTATTTGAAGGAGCAATGGTCATAACGTCCCTTGCTGCTAATCTTTGAGGACTAACTTTCCTCCCACGTCTTACTTTGGTGAATCCTTCTGAGTCCGTCTCTGCAACACGAGTGCCCTCTTCTTCCTCCAACGGAGGGGGATGACCTCGACAGAGTACGTAACCTCCTGTATCCAAATCTTACCATCTCCACAGTTTATGGAGATCTTCACGAGAAGGACCTGGTTCAAGTCTATTTCAACGCAGATTTGTGGGTGCCACCGTGCAATGAAAGAATATTGAGCTTCATCGTAGATTAGTCCCTCAACATCCTCTCTTGAGGCCATCGGGCGACTGATCGGTGAAATGATTTCTCGAAGAAATCCATATAGGAAATACGGCAGATTGGGAAGCTCCACCCAAAGCGGGTAACGAAGAGGCTTTGACCTGTTCAGAACAAAGTCTAGGGTCCACTTAAATAGACATAAGGTGGACCGGCCCACTTGCAGGAACCAGCTTGCATCCCGAATTCTGATTTGCTACTTGGTCTCGAAGAGTTAAGAGTTCCAGCATCTCCTGCTCCTTGTGATGGCATTCTCATCTCTTTTTCCTTTGCGGGTAGCTATACATGACGCCCGTCACCCTCATATATATATATATATATATATATATATATATATATATATATATATATATATATATATATATATATATATATATATATATATATATATATATATATATATATATATATATATATGTATGTAGAGAGAGAGAGAGAACAAATCAAGAAACTTAAATATCAATAGAGGCAATATACAACTTGTAGAGTGGTATACCCCACACTAGACCCAACAAAGCTATCTTAGAGATAACATCATATGAAATCTCAAGATAGAGTAAAGGGAAATCAAACCGTCTTTGGACTTATGGAGTTTAAGATTACCTAGCAAAGTGCTGAAATTTTTAGTGGGAGTATCTTCAATGGAGCTGATATAGAATTTAGTCGCTTTTTTCATCGAAGAGATACAAGAGTAAACAAAGTCTTTTTGCACAGATATGAAAATTTTTTGATTCCTAGTACACCAAATATTCCACAAGATGATAGATCTCCAAATGTGCCAATGAGGGACATCCATTCTAGTACATACTCTCAATAAGGTCTCTTGGCATCCAAGCTAGGGAATACCAGTTGAGCTACAACTTGTGTCTAGGATTCTCCAAAACCTCTTAGCGTGCCAACAATCATGGAAAAGGTTGGCAAAATCCTCCATAGTGCCACAAATCGAGCAACTACCTAGCTCAATATATGAACTTCCTTGCTTTGCAACTAGTCCACACACCTTTGTGCAAGATGAGACATTGAAGAGCAAAATGTTTACTCGAGAAAGGGAAAGTCCATAAGCAACATAATCTATAATTCCATTGCTTAGGGATCCAATTTATGTTACATCTCTTGTTCAACTTGTTAGATATCAAGTCAATAGAGATATATTGACTTTTGAATTTCTTATATGTATCAAGGGCAACATCAACTTAGGACACTTGTTTGTTGTTGTGCCACTCCTTCAACCAGTAGCAAGTCTTCTTTTCCTTTCCAAGAGTACCTATTTGCATGCAAAAGAAAGAGAATTAATGTTCAAGATACACTTGTCCACCAACAACTCACCATTAGGGTATAAACTAGTCCAATAGTCAAATACCATTTTTTTGCATTTTTTCTCCCTGATGTTGATTTCCTAATGATCCACGAAAGCTCTCCATCCTATCCACATAGACCCCTGAAGGAGGAAAGAGGATTTAGAAGAAATAACTGAATCCAATTGATACCCCTTTTTGACTTGTCTCCAAGAGTTCCACATCTTGGAAATAAGCCTACTTCCATGGGAACAAATTCTAAGGAGATGTTATAATATCCCAAAAATTGAGGTTATTCCAAGCTTTTTAATCTGTGATATAAAACTTATTGCAATTTTTTTATCAAAGTGGCCCAAAAATAAGACGAACAGGTAGCTCTCATAATCCATTTGTCAGACATTTGAATGGCCATTCTGGAAGGGCAAAGAATGTCCATACCTCCTTCCTCCTTCTTCATGCAGCAAATGGACCAAGGGACCTTAGGGATCTTGTTATTAACATCATAAACCCCCCATGAAAACCTTCTGGCAAGGGCCACCACTTGAGACAGCTGCTTTTTTCTAGGCTTGCAACAAGACAACAAATATATGGCAGAATACAATGATTAAGAAAAAAAAATTGTGTGAAAGAGTGTGTTGCGATCCCATCCATTTGAAAACCTTACTCCTAAATTCATAAAGAACCCAATCTCATATTTGGTCAAAGGTGATCCCAAAGCCCATAGGAATTCCTTGTAGTATAAATTGATGGAGAGTGTTAATCTCCAAAAGAACAACCTACTCTTGTGATTAGAGCACCTCTATACCAAGAGTAAGTTAAAACTTCCACTAATTTAGAGGATCAATTACTAACTAACAAAGGATTGACAAATCTGTGAAGAAGATGAAACACAGAAAAGTCTGCTGCACTATTTCTCCACATTGACCTATCAAACATGTAAAGTTTTTGATGAAATTTTGTACGAAGTATCTCCTAGAGATTGTGCACTTCCTCCAAGTTGAATTACTTCAAAAGCTTTAGTATAACTTGAGAAATCAACTTCACAAGTTACCTATGTCAGAAACTGTTATCCAAAACAGTTGATTTTACACCTGTAACTTTTAAGACTTGGTTCTCCTTGAATAGAACCCGTTTAAGCAAATGCTTCTAGCCATGAGTAGCTTATCTTCCAACTTAAAGATTAAGCCCTCACTCATGCAAAACTTTAAACTGTGCTGGGAGAAATGATCAAAACATTAAGTTCGAAATCTGCGCCTGTTTTAGGAACCTGTGAACACACTTCACATATGAATGTTCCTACACTTAATTCTCTAAGCCTGATTGCAATTGGAAGCTAAAACTTTGTACAGAGGTCAAGCAACTCTAGACTTAGACTTGTACAAAAGCATTTCACAATTGATCTACTGTAGAAGGAGAACACGCAGAAACATCGGGCGCAATATTTTCGATTACTCAGGAAAGAATTACAGTTGAGTGATGAGAGGAAACTCAACTAACTTTTCCTCTATCTCATGACATCTAACTTCCTTTTTCTCTACTTCTATGCTCTCTCAAAATTCTCTCATATGCTCTCATACTTGCCCCGACTTTTCTCAAAGTATTTATAGATAATTTGTACAAGATTCTTACTAAAACAAAGATCTAAGTCAGCTATGACTATACTAATGTACATGTGTACACTTCTCTTTTCCTCTGAATGTAATCTTCTTCCAAACTTCAAGAGTTGATTCTTCCTTCATCCTTTAATCTTCCAAGCCTTCAATTGGTGATTGGTCTGCACCAACAGCTCCCCCTCAATCATCAATTGAGGTTTTCTCTGTCTTCTTTATACCTGCCATATCTTTGAACCTTTGTAACTTTGGTCCATCCAAGCTTTTTGTAAGCATATCAGCTATCTGATCTTTTGTTGAAGTATGGATTACTTCAATCTCTTTATCCATCACCTTCTCTCTTAGAAAGTGATACTGAATCTCAATGTGTTTGGTCCTGGCATGAAAAACAGGATTAGCAGCTAAATACAATGAACTCATGTTATCTCCATATATAATTGGTGTCCCATGTACAATGTCAAAACTCTTCATCAAGGTCTTGACCCAAACCACTTCTTTTGCAGCTTCAACCATGCCTTTATACTCAGCTTCTGTAGAAGAAAAAGCAACTGTATGTTGCTTCTTAGAACACCATGAGATTAACTTATCTCCCACATAACACATGTATCCATAGGTTGATCTTCTATCATCTGGATTACCTGCCCAATCTGCATCACTATAGATTTTAATATTTGTATCTGAGGTAAACCCATAATACAAACCTTCATTGAGTGTACCCTTAATGTACCTCAACACCCTTTGTCCTGCAATCCAATGTTCTTTCCTTGGGCAATGCATAAATTGAGACAAAACCCCTACTGCATATGATAAATCAGGTCTAGTTAAAGTAGCATAGATAAGGCTGCCAACCAAACTCTGATATTGTCTCATGTCTTTGAGTTCTTCACCTCCAAACTTACTCAATTTGTGATTCATCTCCATAGGTGTAGGTGCTACCCTGCAATCATCCATTTTAAACTTGATTAACAAGTTCCTCAAATACCTTTCTTGGGTCACAAATACTCCATGTTGAGTATATGTAATCTCCATGCCCAAGAAGTATGACAAGTCTCCCAAGTCACTTATCTTGAACTCTTTTTCCATTTGCCTCTTGAGTCTTTGTATACCTTCTTCATCTGTACCTATAAGAATTATATCATCAACATATATGCACATGTATATGAAACCATTATCACTTGCTTTGACAAGCAAGCTACTATCTGCTTTAGACACCTGAAATCCAAGTTCCTTTAGGAACTTCACAAGTCTATAGTTCCATGCCCTTGGGGCCTGCTTCAAACCATACAAAGCTCTCTTGAGCTTGCACACATGATCTGGATACCTTTTATCTTTGAATCCTTGAGGTTGCTCCATGAATACATCATCTGAAATATAACCATTCAAAAAAGCATTCTTTACATCAAGTTGACATAACTTCCAACCTTTACATGCAGCAATAGCAATAAGTGTCCTGATGGTTGTCATCTTTGCCACAGGACTATAAGTCTCATCATAATCAATACCATATGTCTGAGCAAAGCCTTTGACAACAAGTCTAGCTTTGTACCTAGACACACTTCCATCTGCAAACCTTTTTGTCTTGTAGACCCACTTGCATCCAATAATCTTCTGACTGTTTGGTTTAGGAACCAAATCCCAAGTTTGATTCTCCAATAGTGCATCATATTCTTCCTGCATAGCACTCTCCCATTTTTCTTTACCTTTTGCCTCTTCATATGTAGAAGGGTCTTCATCTGTATTCACCATGTAAGCATAATCTTTTGTGGCTAAAAAAGAAGTATCATAACTATACCTTGTAGGTTGCCACCTATTTCTTGATGACCTTCTGAGTTCTCCACTCCTTGAGGTTTCTGGCTCTTCACATTCAGGATCAAATCTTGGTGTCTCTTCCACTTCAACCTGCACTTCATTATTCTCTTGCTCATCAAATATCTGAACTTTTGATTTACCTTTTCTTTGACTCACTTCTTCTTCATCACCTGTATTGATATTGATTGTACCTGCATACCAAGTACTTTGTTCATCAAATGTAACATCTTTAGAAACCATAAATTGCTTTGTAGATGGACTCCACAATCTATAGCCCATCTGCTTGTCATCATAGCCAATGAAAACATATTTTTCAGCTTTAGGTTCCAATTTGTGCCTCAATTGTGATGGCACATATGCATATGCCACACACCCAAAAACTCTGCAATGATCTAAGGTAGGTCTCTTACCCCACCAAGCCTCATATGGTGTCATACCCTGCAAGGCTTTACATGGTAGCCTATTGACCAAATAAGTGGCTGTATTTACAGCCTCAGCCCACAAATAATTAGGGCAATTTTTCTCCTTCATCATGGATCTTGCAAACTCAACAAGAGTTCTATTTCTCCTTTCTGCAACACCATTTTGTTGAGGAGAGTACCTGCAAGTAATTTCCCTTTTTATACCTGCATTCCATAAGTAATCACTGAACTCATTTGAGAAATACTCTCCCCCTCCATCTGACCTTAGTCTTTTCAACTTATGACCTGTAATTCTTTCTGCATATGCATGATAGTGCTTAAATGTATTAAACACTTCTGACTTATCTTTGATCACATAGATAGTGATCCATCTAGTAGCATCATCAACATAAATCACATAGTACCTTGACCCATTTATACTGAAATCCTTTGATGGTCCCCACACATCTGTGTGTACCAACTCAAGCTTCTCTGAGTGCATAAAACTATGCTTGGAATAGGAAGTCTTATGAGCCTTGCCTAATTGACATGCCTCACATTTGTATGTCATATGTTGACCTGCAACATTAGGCAATCCAAGCACTGAACCATTGTTAACCATATCTTTGATACCTCTTTCATTGAAATGTCCAAGCCTCTTGTGCCAAAGATCTAACTCAGAGATCTTATGTCCTCCATATGTGAACATAGCATGACCAATGTTGCCTTGAATCTTCAATGTAAATAATCTTCCTTCCTTTTTTCCTGAAACAATCTGTTTATACCCTTGGCTAGGGTCTTCCACATATACTCCATCATTAGTGAACCTTACTTCATATCCCTTTTCAACAATCTGTCCTACACTTATCAAATTCTTAGGGATTGTAGGAACATACAAGACCTTACTCAATAAGGTGCTTCCATCCTTGGCCTTCACTGATCCAATTGACTTCACATTGTGCTTTGTGTTGTCACCTGTCTGAACAACATGATTAAAAACATTATTCTCCAAGTTAGTCATCAAGGATATATTACCACTCAGGTGATTGCTACACCCTGAGTCAATGTAAAAAACTCTTTGATCTTCACTCTGCCTTTCACAAGTTGCATTCATTATCAATGTTGAATCCTCCTTTTGATCTGAAGCATAATTGTAGTAGGTGTTGTTATATTGTTGACTTTGGAATCCTCTACCTGCATTTCTTCCAAAGTAATTCCTTCCACCTCTACCTCTGAAATTTCCTCTTTGATTTCTGCCACCTCTTCCTCTTGAATTATAATTTTGATTGTATCCACCATTATTCTGATTATTATGCCAACAATCATTAGCTAAGTGATTTGTCTTACCACAAATCCAGCAAGCTTTGCCTCCATCTTTGTTGTTCCTGCCTCTTCCTCTACCTTTGCCACCTCCTCTTCCTCTTAGGAAGTTGGCTTGAGTAGTTGTTCCTTCATCTTCATTTACTTGTTGCTTTCCTTTGCTATTCTTCTTCTTGTCCTTTGAGTACATTGCATGACCTGCACTCTTGTCACCATCTCCTTTAACATCTTGCTCAAATGTTAGCATATGACCTAACAATTGATTTAAATCAGGAGTGAAATGGTCAAGTGATAACTCTGTAGACAAAATAAATGGCTTCCATTTGTCATCACCTCTCAATCCTGTAAGGATTTGTCTTACCAACTTATCTTCCTCAATGTCTTCATCAACAGCTCCTAAAGCATCTGCAATATCTTTCATCCTTGTCACATAGTCTGAGATGGATTGAGAAGCCTTCTTCCTAAAAGTTGTAAACTCTGCCCATAAGGATGCCTTCCTTGACTTTGTAGTATTCTGGAAATGCTCCTCCAAAGCATTCCATATGTCAGTTGCACTTTCAAGACCTCGAATATGAGGTAACAAGTAATCATTGACTCCCATATAGATAATGCTCCTAGCTTGAGCATCTTTCTTCATCCAATTTTTCAAATTTGCTAATTCTTCCCTAGTTGGAACACTAGGATCTCTGAACTGTGGCTTCTCTTCTTCTCCTGTGATGTAACCAATTAAATCTTTGCTCATAAGATGAGCTTCCATCCTCATTGACCATGCAGGATAGTTTTCCCTATCCAATTTCTCTATCTGAAGAGAATCTCCCATCTTGTGTCCACCTGTGTATTGAAATCTTCAAGCTTTACAAACAATGTATGTACCTTTACTTTGAATTAGACTCCTTTTTGTCCTTCTTGATGTCGAATAGTCTTCTCCTCAGGCTTTGACTCCAAGCTTTCACTTCTTAGTCCTTCAAGTGTTAAATTTCTTGAATCTGCAGCAGTCGGGATCCTCCTTTCCTTGATTTTGATGTCTCCTGCTCTGATACCACTGATGGAGAGTGTTAATCTCCAAAAGAACAACCTACTCTTGTGATTAGAGCACCTCTATACCAAGAGTAAGTTAAAACTTCCACTAATTTAGAGGATCAATTACTAACTAACAAAGGATTGACAAATCTGTGAAGAAGATGAAACACAGAAAAGTCTGCTGCACTATTTCTCCACATTGACCTATCAAACATGTAAAGTTTTTGATGAAATTTTGTACGAAGTATCTCCTAGAGATTGCGCACTTCCTCCAAGTTGAATTACTTCAAAAGCTTTAGTATAACTTGAGAAATCAACTTCACAAGTTACCTATGTCAGAAACTGTTATCCAAAACAGTTGATTTTACACCTGTAACTTTTAAGACTTGGTTCTCCTTGAATAGAACCCGTTTAAGCAAATGCTTCTAGCCATGAGTAGCTTATCTTCCAACTTAAAGATTAAGCCCTCACTCATGCAAAACTTTAAACTGTGCTGGGAGAAATGATCAAAACATTAAGTTCGAAATCTGCGCCTGTTTTAGGAACCTGTGAACACACTTCACATATGAATGTTCCTACACTTAATTCTCTAAGCCTGATTGCAATTGGAAGCTAAAACTTTGTACAGAGGTCAAGCAACTCTAGACTTAGACTTGTACAAAAGCATTTCACAATTGATCTACTGTAGAAGGAGAACACGCAGAAACATCGGGCGCAATATTTTCGATTACTCAGGAAAGAATTACAGTTGAGTGATGAGAGGAAACTCAACTAACTTTTCCTCTATCTCATGACATCTAACTTCCTTTTTCTCTACTTCTATGCTCTCTCAAAATTCTCTCATATGCTCTCATACTTGCCCCGACTTTTCTCAAAGTATTTATAGATAATTTGTACAAGATTCTTACTAAAACAAAGATCTAAGTCAGCTATGACTATACTAATGTACATATGTGTACACTTCTCTTTTCCTCTGAATGTAATCTTCTTCCAAACTTCAAGAGTTGATTCTTCCTTCATCCTTTAATCTTCCAAGCCTTCAATTGGTGATTGGTCTGCACCAACATAAATATGGTACCTTCTTGAATAATTTCAGATTTACTATTGAGCATGCATAGGGGAATGTGCTTGTTGTTGGAGTAAAACGTGGTTTTCTGGTGGCTAACAACATTGCCACTAGCAAGGCAAAAAGTGTTCAAACAATCCAAGAATTTCTTAGTAGAAACATCATTAGATTTTAAAATCATGTTAGTATCCTCAACAAACATTTGAAGCCCAAGCTGAAATTGGCAACCAGAGATTTCAATTCCTTGGATTTTATCATTATTCATACTATCTCTCACAAGCTATCCTAAGGTTTCGATAGTGAAGTCAAAAAGGAGGGGAGCTAGGGGGCAACCTTGCCTTATAGATCTTTGGAGCCTAAAAGAACTAGAAAGATGACCATTTATGCTAATTCTAGAGTGAGAATTGCCAAAAAGGGTGCTTACAAACCTGACAAGGTTCCTACTAGCACCTAAATTACGGAAAGATTGGAGTATGAAATTCCAACCAAACCTATCATAAGCCTTGTCAAAATCAATTTTGAAGAAAAACTTATCTTGTTGGGTTTCTTTAGCAAATTCCACTCCCTCCCAAATGGAGATGATGGCATCTAATATGTATTTTCCTCTAATGAAGCCTTTTTGTTCAGGAAGGATGATCCTATCCATCAAGGGGCTGATTCACCTGGCTAAGGAAGAGGCAAATATTTTTTATATAGAAGTGAGACAAGAAATAGGACTCCAATTGTTTAAGTCATCCTTGGGTCCTTTTTTATCAATCAATTTGGTAACCCCAACATTGATAAAATTTGATAGAGCACCTCTTTTTATAGTTCTTTGCAAGATCTAGAGAATGAAAGGAATCAAGAAATCACTAAGAACCAAGAAAAATTCATCAAGGTACCATTGAAACCAGGAGATTTACATGGTTTCAATTTAATAATGGTTTCTCTAAACTCATCGACAGTGAGGGACAGGTCCAAAATGGTAGCCACATTTTGGCGAATAGTTTTTTTCTTTAAGAGCAATAAGAGCTCTAGCCCTCTAAATGTCCTCCCCCCACTTGGGAGGCCTAGAGAAAACATTGGTAAAGAACCTAACAACGTCTTGTAAATTCTTATTGATATTATTAGCATAATCACCTAAACTCTTCTTGAGCAAACGAATGAAATCTTTAGCCTTTTTATTCTTCACCAGATCAAACATGTTTTTGTTCGATTTATTCCTTACCGGCCCAAAATTCCCTTGAAGAGGCCAAGGTGCTAGAAGCAAGAAGGTAGTGTTCCAACCTTAATCTATCCTAAAGCTCCAAGACCCTCTGACTAGAGCGATTGCTATCCTTAATGCTTTTTATTTCTTTTATAATCATCATCCTTCTTTTAGCCCTAATTTCCTTAGATATTCTTTTGTAGTAGGTGAAAAGCTTTTGGACTTGGTTAATGGCTTTCTCCCAAGATACATCAGGGACTAGGCATCTTTGAACTGACTATTAAAAATGTTCTTAATTTTCTCAATGACAAAAGGGATGTCAAGAAGGTGAGTATCCAGATGGATCTATGAAGCTTTATAGCTTAGGCAATTAGTAAATAATTTAATAAAAAGAGGGACATGATCAAGCAACTCAAGGAAAGCATTAATCTCTAGGATGTAGTGCCAAAGTTGTTGCATCTTGTTGACGTTAAGATAGCATCTATCTAACCTGGCCGATAGAGGGGCATAACAATTGCTAGTCGATGAAGTGTGCCTAGTATCAAATGAGAGATCCACAACAATCAAGTTACTCACCATATCCTACCAACCATACTTCTCACTACCATGAATCACATTGTCTCTATTACATCTCCTGTCACAAGCAAAAAGAACCATATTGGAGTCACCCAGCAAAATGGCATCTCCACCAATCTTAGAAATCTTGTTCCAATAATTCATTCTATCAAAATGATTATTAGTAGCATACACACTGATAATGGTGAGATTAAGAGCCCAAGCAAATTGTAGAGCAATCCAATGATTAGTAGGGCTAATAGAAATTTCTAAAACAAGACGATTGATGGTAAAAAATATACCAATAGCAGCTCCTCCTTTACCTTGAGGGTGAGTAGTCACATACCAACACTGCTTTGAAGGGATAATCTTAAGATTAGCTTGCATTTTAAAATCATTAACCTTGACTTCCTCTAGGAAGAGCAAGTCAAGAGTCAGAGACATGTCTCTAAGCCAAGAATTCAAAACTTTAGCCCTAACAAGTGTATGAGCCCTTTAACATTTAGAGAGATCATATTGATTTGATCCATCAAAAAATTATAAGAAAAATCACACCACTAGATGACTTGCAATCAAGATTAGAAAAAGAGTCAGAACAACACAAGAGGTAGAGACACAAAGATCACTTCTTGTGATTTTTTGTCAGTTTGAACATCGATCCAAAAACTCTAGTCGGATCCTTTCTCTTAGGTTTACCTGGTTTTCGGCTAGATGGTTTTACTTCCCCATATTGAGTCATAGGTACATCCTCATTAGATGAGTGATAGGCTTCCATTTTCTCTGTGTCTTTCTTACTCTGCTGATTAGAGAACATAACATCATTACATGTATCCACAGAGTCATCCTCATCACTGGCAAAACGCTAGGAAGAGCTATACTCAGAGTTCTCATTGGATGAGTGTCCTTTCTTCTTCCTTGTTACCTATGTTCATCCTGGATCTGAATGATCTTACTAGTTAGGTAAATCATTTACAACATTATCAATTTTAATAGCCTCATGATTCAAACCTTCTTGATGAGCTTTAGTACCCTAGGTACTTTCAGTAATATGCAGATCTTGAACTTTTGGGTACACACCCTCAAAGTCTTTCATGTTTTCAGTTTCTTCCAACAAAGAGTTGAAAACATTGCTGAAGGAAACCTCATTCTTTGGGTGCAAGTTGGGGTTTTTCTTCTACTTCACTTTTTGGATCCCCTTTCCAAAAGAGTTGTCACCAACTTTAGTAAAATATTTTTGTCCATTATCAACCTTATCCTTAGTAGAGGATTCATCATTAATAGGATACTCATTTCCTTTGGACTTCAAGAGAGGGCAATCTCGAATGAGGTGTCCTTGTCTGTAGTAGTTAAAACATGCATTAGGAAGGTTTTTATACACTATTTTTTGTTCATGAAGCTTAAAACCGTTAGAGTCCTTAATGACCAAGGTGGACTTAATATCCTTAGCAATGTCAATTTCTACCATGATTTGAGGGTCCCACTTGGGATTCATGTCATTCCTAGTCTGTTGCCCCAAGACCTTACCTAATAATTTTCCAAGACTATCTACCCATGGGTAAAATTCAATTGGTAAGTCTGGGAACTCAATCCATATAGGAATCCTTGCTAGCTTAGGTCGTCTTTAGCTGAAGCCAAGGTTCCATTTAAAGAAAGAGAAAGGAGTGTTCTTTATATTTCAATGGCCTTCAATAATAAGCTGCATGGCACTATAAGCATTCTCAAAGAAGAATACGGTTTAGTTGTTCGGCAAGAACTACACATGTTTTACAAATAGTCCTCGAATTTCACAATTGTTTTCAATCCACCATTTGAGGGTATTTTGTGCAGGTTTGGGTCCATGAAAAATGCCAATGAATACACATTCAAGCAACTAATCGTGCCATCTATTTAATGAGGCCTTTTCTATTATAAGGCTTTTGTCATATGTAGTCTATGTATTCGTCATCTAAATTGATATTGCCTCTTTCATCTTGAGCATTTTCTCTCCCCTTATCACTATCCTTAAAGTTGAAGTTAGGTTTTCAAATGTTACCTTTAGAAGTGAAGATAGGGTTGGAGGAGACAACTATCTTATGCATAGTGTCTACAAAGGAGGACTTTGATGTGGAAACTCTATTGTTGTCACCTTTATTGTCAAGCAAAGATTTGTTTGCATGATCTCCATCTGTGCTACAAGCCCTCAATGTAACATCTTTTCTGGTTGTAAAAACTTGCGAGTAACCATTGCATAGTGCTTTTGTCCAAAGCCATGTCCACCCCTTCTCGGGGAGGCTCATGATTGAGAGAAGAGGGGTCAGTGAAACGTGCAGGTGGCAAGAGCCCACTACATTTGAACTTCACTCTATGACCTACAAAGCATGATCTAGAGAAATGGCCGGTTACTCACAATTAGGGTTCCTCTAGAGAACTCCAGTCCCCTTTTTCTATGCAAAAATAATACTCAAAGTAGCTCTTTATGGTGGTCTTTTTGTGAGCTATCCGTCACCCTCATATATTGGACAATGGGCTACTAAACCTGATCGGTGCAAGTGTTATTTTTCTTTCTTTTTTTTAAAGAGAAAGTTGGGCCATATCTTGATCTTCCTCGCTTGCATATATTGAAATAGCAAATCGACAAGTGAAGATCATAGAACCCATGGAACATGTGTATTAGGGGTAAAACATTCAAAGTATTAGAAGGAAAGGAATGCCCAAAGGTATTTAGTTCCAATCACTTGAAGACAATACAACCTAATAGACTTGCCAAATTGGTCCATGTATGTCAAAAAGCCCAAACATGTCAAAGCCGTGACCTCCACCTCAAGAGATAGGAGTTCAACCATCCTACCTATGGCACACAAACATTCATGCTCCATCTTGATCCAGCCTAGCAAGGGTTCATTACATTCTTCACATATTGGTTTATGAGGTACTTTCTTAATGGTCGAAACAATGAGGATTTTGTTAGGTTTTGTGTAGTAGCCCCTCCAAGTGTAGATGTATCATCGATGGTCTTTGTGGATCACTCCTCATGTTTGCATATGAACCATATTGTCAATAGTACGTCTTATGTTGAGGTTACAAAATAAATTGAGGCAGATTTTTTAACCCTCTCTTTGTTGAGAAGCACAATGGTGTTCATGCTAAGCTTCAAGGAGTTATTGGTAGCGATACGAATGTTTTTTTCCTTACTCCAACGTGGAAGGTAATGAAATTCATAGTGGGAGGAGTTTTAGCAAAAATTTAACATCCAAAAATTATTAATAGAAGGTGATATGACAGAAATAGCTATCATAACTTCCTATCATGGTCCTAGCTCCTCTCATGAGGCTTGGAAACAACGGATTAGGTAAGTTTTTTTCATGGAGTACTAGATTGGATTGGAATATGCTTTTTCTTACAATACAATCCACGCAAGAGAATAAAATACAAGAATTTACAACGGACATAAGAAATCCCACAACTCGGAATTAATAGGTATGGATAAATTGACTAGACAAGATATAGAGATAGGTTTGAAAAATGGTATCAAGATTAGATGATCTTGCTTAATGAAGATGATCAAGATATAAGACATGACTAGATAAGATCTAATATGATAACTATGCAAGATGAGAAGGCATGATAGTTAGCAACTAGTCTACACAAGATCAGAACAAGAAGCTACAAAAGAACAAGAGCTAAAATATGGAAGGTACTTACTTGGCAAATATCACTCCAGCTTGAGCACCAAATATTTGCACTCACAAAATTGAGGATCTCTACCATGATTCCCTCCTTATATAAGCACTAGAGAACAATTAAGAATGCTTTTTTATAAAAATGGAAGTTCAGTAGGAGCCTGCTTTTCCAAACTTTAATTAAACAAAATAACAATTGTAAAAGTGGTCGGGCCTAGTACCCATGGGACATGGGGAATCCCACAAAGCAAGGGGATCATATCAATTACTAGAGAACTTTAGAAAGAAGGTTGATAACCCTCTCATCCACCTCATGTGGGGCCCAATTGATTTTGATATTGTTGCTCTCAAGGAAAATCATTCTATGATGCCTAAAAGGTGGGGGATTCTTACAATTGGAAATTCTTTTGCCCATGAGGAAAAAAGATTTTTCGATCGAACTTTCTTACGAGGGCTTCTAAAGTTGGCAGCACACC
This sequence comes from Ceratopteris richardii, assembly GCA_020310875.1. Lineage (NCBI taxonomy): Eukaryota > Viridiplantae > Streptophyta > Polypodiopsida > Polypodiales > Pteridaceae > Ceratopteris > Ceratopteris richardii. Next base: position 77,015,084 of record CM035409.1, read on the forward strand.
TCTCCTTCTAGATCTTCTAGAGGGTCTCATCTCTTATAGCATTCCACAATGCTAAGGAACATCCGATTGCTTCACCCCACAATGCTTGCTTCCAATTGGTTTGTCCCTATGGCAACATGATTCTCTAAAGGGCCCACTAGATGGATATTGACTTGGGGCATGGAAAGAAGAGGTGTCCCAAGTCCTCATTGCCATGAAGACACTGTTTGCACCACCAGGGACGTCATAAATTTTGCTAGCTTTTACATTGGTCCAGATTACTCGATGGAGGATTTTCCACATCAGAACTGACTTTTGTATCTTGATAAGGTGATGCCAAAGGGATTGGAACTTAAAGTCCCATGTCAAGCACAACCAATCCAGATATGACTTTCCATTAAGCATGACATGAAAGACCACATTCTTCTTGAATCTGTAAATTTTATCTAGGCTATTGTCATTATGCCATCTCATAGAGTCCCGATCAATGAGGAGGCGAGTCCTCAAATGTTCCCAAGCATTGAATCTGCTCTACAATAGGCACCATTCTTCAAAGTCCACTCTTATAGCTTGATCAATATCATCAAATCTAATCCACTCGCATGTTTCTTGGTTCTAGAGGTGCTCCCACAAACGAAAAACTTTGTTCCAAAGTTTCCTACCATTTGAGAGGTTCCAAGGTTCTATACCTATGATGTCTTGGATAGGGAACCAAATCGAATCATTTTGTCTAATACCGGCCACCCATTTCCAATCTTCATTGATCTGAATGAACTGTTTAACCTTAATCCAACTCTTCCATAGAGATCAAACCAAGTTGGAGCCTTTAGGAGTGATTGGGAAAGGGGAGAACAAAAGGGTGAGAAGGTCGAGACCCTTCCATCCCAAGAGGCCCAAAAGCTTAAGAGTGCTCTTGTTTCTAAAAAATAAGCTTGGCCCAAGAGGCATCATTGTTGCTCCATGCTTTAATTAACCATTTTTCCACCAACCTATTGGCCATTCCTTCAATGTCTAGAATACCCAAACCACCTTGATCCTTTTAGCTTATGTAAAGTAGCCTATTTTATTTTTAGGGATACCCCTCGTGTTAGGGTCACCTACCCGAAGGAAGTTCCTGCAAATTCTTTCGAGTTTGCTAATCTCTTGGTCCTTCAATCTCTAGTAGGAGAGAAAGTAATCATTGAAGAAAGAAGGAATGTGTTAAACACCATAGCATGACCTGGTAGGTTGATCCGATACCTTTCCAGTACATCAATGTGTTCTCTAGCTTAGAGAGAGCCTAGTTCCATTGTTGCCCTATCGAAACATTGAATCTCATAGCAATACCTAAAAACAGGCAAAAGATTTGTCCACTAGGGATCAACTGACATCCGTGGTCAATTAACAATTGAGGAGGATGCCCAATAAGAGCTTTGGAAGTAGTTTTGGCATGATTAACTTTGGATCCTGATGCCTAGTAGATATTTAGGCAACTCCAAAAGGTGTCCATGCTTATGAGATAGTTATGCACAAAAGCATTAGTATCATTGGCAAAAATTCTCATGATCATTTGGTCTTGATTGAGTGGAAGATTGGGGCCTTGAATGAGACCTAACTGTGATTGATGCTTAACAAGGTAGTTGAGACCATCGACCATGATAGCAAAAAGAATAGGAGCCAATGAGCACCCTTGTCTAATAGAATGTTTTAATCTAATCACTTGAAAAAGTCAGCCATTGATTACCTGAGTAGCCGCATTCTTCACCATCATTGAGATCATATTAATGATCTTTTGGCTGCATCCTAGGTCTTTCAAGGATTGGAGAATGAAGTCCCAGTCGAGCCTATTATATGCTTTGTCAAAGTCAATCTTAAGGAAGAGGACATCTTGCATATCTTCATTAGCAAAAACCAGTCCTTCCTAAGTAACATCAATGATAGCTTCAAGGATGGATTTCCCCTTGATGAACCCTTTTTGATCCTCACTAATCAAGTTTTGTAGGTGATAAGTAATACGATTTGCAATAACCTTTGCCAAAATCTTACAACCGATTTGTAACATTGTAATTGGATGCTAGTTTTTTATTCTATTTTTACTTACTTTTTTTGTGAATGATCTTGATGATGCCCTCGTTGAGACATTTGGGGAGCGCATCAAAAGATAAACACTCTTGCCACACCATACATAATGGAGTATCCACCACGTGCTTGAAGGTCTTGAAAAACTCATTGGAATCTATAATTTTAAGAATCTCAACATCTGAAATGGGAGCTTCAAAAACAGCCTTCAGGTTTTGTGGGACTCTTTCGGTTCTGACTCTAGAGATGGAAACCATGCAATCATGCCTCTGTAGAGAAAGGGTCATGGAAACCCTCAACATTTGGGTATTAAAGTGATTGACAATCAATGTACTATTTTCTTCATCCATTTTGCATTCCATTCCATCGATGCCCATCATGAGTGGAATTGCGTCCTTGGATTGCTTCTTCTTGAGGAGGCCACATATCTCTTTAGTAGTTTTGTCCACCTTGCGAGCCCAACAATTGTTAAAATATATTTCTAGATTCTTTAGACTTTGAATTTCTTCTTTGAATCTTAGCTTGCTTCTAATTTTTCAGAGTCATATCTTGTATTGCGAGTGGTCTTTGTTGAATTCTACCTCTAATCACCTCAGCCCTTGATAAAGATTTTCCCATATAGCATGAGGAATGATTTGAGGATTCTTTGGATCCCTGACCAAGATGTGCTGAGTCTATAGGACGGTCGTCTACCAACACCTTACAAGCAAGGAGCAGGAGGCAAAGGCACTATTTCATGCAACGGTAATCTCCCTCTAGAGGGAGGGGAGAGAGAAAGTTGTCAGATTGGCATGAAACCAAGGGGATTTCTTGAGATTGATGAACTGCTTGAAGTTAAGCATGATTGGGTACTGATAAGAGACAATAAGTTCCATACTTTGGGAGAGTGAAGGGGTGCCCCACTTGTTGATGCTATTTTGCGTTATATAGCTCCTATCAAGTCTAGCTTTCTGCAAATTGCCTCCATCTTGAAGGTTTGACCAAGAGACCAACTTCATCTTTAATCTCCACAGGATAGCATATTAACTTTTTTCTTGGAGGAAGGAGGGTCCTGGCAAAAGAGTTTCCCCTTAAGGGGGCTCTTCCATGATATCTCGGTTGGTTGTTTTCCTTTATGAGAAGTCTTCTTCAAAAATCAGTCTATTATCCTTTCAAGGATTGTAGACCCAATAATCGAGCTTTCATTGTCCTGTTTACCATTTTTGCTAGTGCTGAGCTCAACCTCTTTGCTAGTTGTGTCTTTTTCTTGATTTTTTTCCTTGTAATTGGAATCCTCAAGGTTTTCTGCATCACTGGGATAGTCTTTGTGATTCATTCCCCCCAGGTAATCCAATTCATTGACCTCCTTTTCCAAGTTGTAAACAAAGTTTGTTTCTGGGGCCATGTGAGAGGGGCTCTTCTAAATAATTCTTTTAGGGCTTCTTCTCCTTCTTGTTCTTACTTCCATGAAGTCATTAGGGTTAGATTCCAAGACTTGTGTTGCCTTCCCTTTTTGAATCTCCAACTGATGATCTACTAAAATGCTATGAGCCCCTGATCCAATTTAGGTTCCTATTTCATTATCTTTTTCTGGATTTTCGTTGTTCTTTTTAGTGTCTCAAAGGACGTTCTTTTATTCTATGGACCTGCATTCCATAGTGAAAGCAAGCATTCGGCTGGTTCTTGTATATAATCTCTTGTTCAATAGTTTTCTCTTCTCCGATGTCTACGTAGATTTTAGAGGGGAGATCTTTGTCTAGATCTGCTTCAACACAAATGCATGCTTCGACAAGTGCTCTTGGTGTTTGAGAATGAGGATATGGCCTTTCAAGCTTTTTAGATTCGCACTTGGCAGGTATGGAGGACTACCTTGTACCTTTTTAAATGGTTTCTTGATTTTGTTCCTAATTAATTTAATTAAGAATGTTGTACAATATCAGGTGATGGTTTCATTAATGATGTCGATGTAGATGATGGCATACCTTCTAGAAGCCTCCAGAATGATATGGAAAGGGATAATCTCCACCTTCCCTACATCGTCATAGTAGCTTCAAAGATGTTTCTTCTTTGCAATAGTCACCCCCACTTAATACTCGTAATCTCTGACAGTCATTCTTAAGGATTTTCTTGGATGATACTCTAGCAGCTCAAGATATTGGATATGATATTTATATTTATTTTTGACGTACTCAATCCTGAAAGGTATTTTTCTACCATATCCATTTGCCTCCTTATAGTTGTAGACACCAATCTTTCTTTGGTAGGCTAGTTGACTCATGATATTATCTAATCTTATGAAAGCTTCCTCATATACTTACTATGAGTTAGCAACTGTAAACCTCGTATTTCAGTTTTCCATAGTTTGGGTCTCTGTCTTCTTCGTCTTGTGGCTTCTTTTTCTACGTTTCTTCTTACTTCTCTCTCCCTATTTAGTTGAGGCATGTGTGCCCCGTTGGATAGTGTTGGTTTGCGCACTCCACCCCTCTTGGACTCTATCGCCCTCCATGTATCTGGTTGATGCCTATTGCAACTTCCATAAATAATTTGACATCGTTGATTCATTGCTGCTGTGTAGGATTAACTCATTATATCCCCATAATTTGATTGGATCAGTCAAATGTACTCAATTCGAATTAAGAAATTGTATTTCACATGCAAACCTGTGTGCATCAAGGTATGAAAGTTACTTTCAAGATTATATGTCCATTTTGTTCAAAAGATCTTGTAGAAAAATTCCTCTTTGAATGTTTGTAAGCACAAACTAGACACAAGCATTATTGTGGAGGAATATGCCATACGTTTTGCTCTACTTGGGGCTATTCATAAATGAAATAGTGAAATATTTATGCCTTGATTAATGTTTGTAAATTCTAAAAACGAAAATTTTGCATCTTTGAACACCTTTGGCATAGACAAGATGAGTCTCAAAATCATATTTGTCATTTTTATTGCTAAATGTGGAAGATTTTAATGTACTTTTAACCTATATTCTATTGTTTGGGTCATATAATCTTCGGGCCTCTAGGTGGACGTACTAGTTAGAAATTGAAAGTTCAACGACCGTTTATTTATTTTATCCTTTCTCTGAGATTTTCAAAATTCTAGCCAAGGTCTTCTATTTGGTACTGGATAATACAAAGGATTTATCTATAATATATATGGAGGGTCTATTGAATATGGTATTAAGGTTGTATTCTTCTTCAAAAATGTCATTCTCCAAGCTCGATCAACTTCATAAAAGTTTTCTTGGGTATACTTGAATGCATGAAAGAAAAATTGAGGTCTTCTTCTAGATCCTTTTAGTTATCCACTTAACATATCCTCTTGTTTGCTCCATCATTATTCCAAAAGGCAGAGTATAAGGTATCAATATTGAATGGATGTTCTTTCATGAATTCAGCCATCTTATTTTCAAGATCTTTTGTTAACCTTGCAACTATTTCACCCATTCGTGTTGCCCTCTAGAGATACTAAAAAGGAGTAATTATGCACATTCGAGAGGGAATCCTTTTTGACATATCAAGCTCAGCATGTGATGATCAAGGATGATAAATACCACTTTTCATTTCTCTAAATTGTATATTGGTTATGTTGATATATGTTAGGGATACTATTATTCATATTTACATGATTTATCTATAGAGAGTGATGGCATATTTTTTCCTTTCCTACTCACTCTTTCATGGAAATTAGGGTTTTCTTTATCTACTCCTCTTTATATATTGTACTAGTTGTAACATTGTATTAGCTAATCCTTGTATATTTTCTTTCTGGAATAGAAGAAGTAGAAGAAGATCATTCTTTCTTGCCTCAATTTGTGTGTGCTTCTCTCTTCCTGTGTGAGGGGGTGTGAGATATCTCTTCCTTATATCCTTTCTCGTGACATATTATCATAGAATAATGTGTGTGTAAAGAGCTCAAAAAGAATGCCAATAGTGAAAATTTATGAGAAGGCATGGAGAACACACTAACATCATGATTCGAAAGGTGAAGCATGGAAGTCCAATATGAAGCATGAGTATAAAGCCTAGCTAGAGGTATGTATAAAGTAAATGGAATGATTAGTATGCTATTGTTGATATATTTAGGTAGTGATGTTTGTGAACACACTAGGACCACCGGGGCATTTTTTTCCCTCCTTAGGAGTTTTTTTTCCCCTGGCTTGTATATACGCCTATAGCCCTAATGGGTTACTTATCTTTGTACATTCTAGTGGTAATACATTCAGTATTGTGTGTTGTGCTCCAAGCTTCTTCTTCTTCCTTGTGTTGTTCGCATGCTGCCGCAGATGTCTAACTCCAACAATTGGTATCAGAGCAGGTCCCCGCTTCATCTAGGACATCATCGACACCCCTCCGGTCATAGTCTCAGAATCGCATGAAAGTTGGTGAGCATACTCAAGCTGATTAGGATATCAAAACCGCTTTGCTTTTTCATGCCGAAATTGCGATCTGAGCTCATTTCGACCTCCAAACGCACTATTGTAGTGCTTGTGCAAGCTATTTTGTCTTTTTGCACCAAAAATATAAAGGTTTCGGTTCACCAATATAAGCATCTCGGAGTTTGTTACAGGCTTAGCAGAACTCGTTAGGGTAGTTCTGTTCAACTTTTTAAAATACAGTCATTTTTTTGCATCAGGGTATTTAAGTCAATGGCCATGTTGAAAGTAATGATGTATTCCATATGTTGACCGTTGAGTTTAAGTTGGACGGTACCAATTACCCATTGTGGGCTTATATGATGTGACATGTATTGGTTGCAAAAGGACTGTGGAACATTGTGCAGGGTGTTGAAAAACATCTTATTACACTTGCAAATACAGGTATTGAAGCTAATGCAAATGGCATTGAAGATGCTCATATTCTTCATATTCCTATTCATGCTATGGTTCCTATTGCACCTACTCCAAAGCAAATTCGTTGGGATGGCAAAGATGCTCATGCACATGCATTGATAGCTTTGTCTGTCAAACATGCCATTATTCCTCACATTTGCTCTTGCAAAACATCTAACGATGCTTGGGATACACTTACCACATTGTACCAGGCTAGGAATGAGGCTTTGTTACGTACCTCCAAAAATAGTTGAAGAGTGAGCACACTGTATCTTGGGAAACACTACAAGAAATAGGGGGCGTAGCGATGCCCCCGAATTGAAAAAAAAAATGAGCACCATCGCTTATGCGATGCTAGCATCGCATAAGTGATGGTGCTATTTTTGGATTTCTTATTACGGGCATTCATCGCATAAGTGATGCCTGCGTCGCTTATGCG
>CM035409.1:77024872-77119872 GCA_020310875.1 Ceratopteris richardii
CATACATACACATACATAATGCATACACACACATATGTATACATAATTCATACACACACATACACACACATATGCATACATACATGCATACACATACACACATAGACACATACACACACATAGACACATACACACACATAAACACATACACACTCATAGATGCATAGTGACACATACACATAGACACATACACATACACACACACATATACACACACACAAACATAGGCACATACACACATACACACATAATGATTCATACACACACATATGCATACATACATGCATATACATACACACATAGACACATACACACACATAGACACATACACACACATAAACACATACACACTCATAGACACACACACACATACACATAGACACACACACACATACACACATCGAGACATACACACATAATGACACACACATACACATGCATACACACATACAGACACATATACACACACACATACAAACATACACACATATATGCACATACACACACATATGTATACATAATGCATACACACACATACACACACATATGCATACATACATGCATACACATACACACATAGACACATACACACACATAGACACATACACACACATAAACACATACACACTCATAGACGCACACACATACACATAGACACACACACATACACACACACATATACACACACACATACACACATAGACACATACACACATAATGATGCATACACACACATACACATGCATACACACATACACGCACATACATACACACACACATGCATACATACACATACTTAATGCATACACACATACATATGTACACGTATATATATTGATTTCTAACCCATTTTGTTTTATATGTTAGGTATTATGGATCCTAGTAGAGAGAGAAAGGCGAAACTCACTCTCATAAAAAGTCTTATGAGAGCAAGAGTTCCATCCGATACTCTAGGAGCCATCATGCATAATTACTCAGAGATGTCTGATGATGAGCTAGACTATACGATCCAGATGCTTACCCAGCGATCAGAGGAGGGCTCTTCTGCGGCTCCACATGCAGGAAGACAACTATCTGCTCATAGGTATGTTTTTTTTTCTTAAACTTTTTTAATGATATTATAACACATATTTTTATTTATTTTTATCTATCTATTTTCAAGACACCTATATCACCTCCAGATCATGATAGCATAGCAAAGTTGCCTATGAGGACATGCATAGGCACCTTAGGACTAGAGTGCGATATAGAGCCAGAGGGGAACATTGTGTACATAGGGAATGGATTGGAGTTCAAGAGAAGAATGCGGGCATTATGCGACTCTTACATGCGCCTTGTCCAGTTACCATGGAAGTACATATAAATTTTACATAAAAATTGAAATAAATATCTTATGTTTTATTTACATTATTTTTTTTATTTTTGTAGTGAGCATGATGAGAGGGATAAAAAATACGTACTTAGTTCACTTGAGATAGAGTTTGGGACAGGATGGTCGCTTAAGTGGTGTCTAAAAGAGATGCCGACACTTATGGCTCATCGTCCCGATAATGCACGGTATGCACTGCTTTTATGTATATATATGTGGATATGAGTATGTGTGTTTATGTATGTATGTATGTATGTATGTATATGAGAGAGAGAGAGAGAAAAGAGTGAGACTAGAGGTACAAATACACACATACACACACATATACATCATACACGCACATTTACACACATATACACATACATGCACATTTATACATACACACACATACGTGCACATTTTTACACACACATACACATGCATGCAGTTACACACATATCATGAATACACATAGACACATACACATACTCACATACACGTACACATATTCACATACACATACACATGCATAATCATATGTACACACACATAGACTCATATAATCATATTTACATGCATATATACATATACACATGCATATACACATACACACACAACACATGCATATGCACATATAGATACACATACATACACAACACATGCATACGCATAAATAAATAAATAAATAAATCCTATTTCAAAAATCCTAAATTGAAAACACTAATTTTGATATTAGGGTTTTAAAACCCCTAATTTAAAAACTCTAATTCAACCTTTTAGCCATATGTTTGAAGTATATGTACACATTGCATCTATTCCTGCGACGTCCTACTAGAGAGATGTCTCTCCTCCCAACCTTATGCCTCTATATATAGCTACTCGAATCAACAAGGATCATACTATATATAAATATATATACACATCATGTAGATACACATACATAAATATAAAATGGATTTGGTATATTATGCATCACACATACATGCCTAAATGCACACATAAATATATATATATATACATGCATACATATTTACATGTACACATTTACACATAGACATATATACATATATACATGCACACATCACATATACATGCCTACATGCACACATAAACATATATATACATGCATACATATTTACATGTACATATTAACACATAGATACATATACATATATACATTTACACAATTATAAACACTTGCATATATTACATGAATACATCAATATTTTACATAAATGCATATGCATATATACACATATGCATGCTAACACATGTATACATATATCACACACATGCAAACACATACATATACATGAAATACATATATATGCATACTAACATATGTATACATATAATACACATGAATACACACACATATGCATACATACATGATAAAAATTTGCTCCTCCAAGATAAAGCTATATATAAAATAATTAGGCATACCCCCGAGCTTCATGTTCTAACTTAAAAGAACATGATTTCATCTCTCTAGTAGGATTCATCGTTATTCAAGTTAATAAAAAAATCTATTATCTGATATCCATTCAGAAGCTTCAAGTTATTTATCAATAACTAGAGTAGAATTTACTATCTAAGATGCTCATATGTTTTCATTATTGCCATCATTTTGGTAAGACATCAATATAGTCTCATCTTCATTATCCTTATTGATTTCATTTATTTCTTCTATTGTTAAATCTATGTTCTCATGAATCACATCATCTATTGATGGATTAATATCTATTTCTGGTAATTCCTCTTCCTCATCAGTAGAATCAGCATGTAGAGAATTATCCTCTTCATAAAAAAGATTAGTATCATTATCACGTATAATGATACTAATTTCTCTTTCAGATGTTGATGTATCAGTATCTGATGTTGAATCATCAAGAGGACTTTCTTCGATCTCTCTAACAATAAACTGTTCAAACAATGACCCACCTCTAGGTTGCACATGAATGACTTGCCACCAAGGATGAGCAACTAGGTTTTTATAAAAAAATGCTTGTTCAATATGCCTAGGAAGAGTATATGGTTCTTTAGTAAATCGTATTACCTTGGAGGAATCAATTGCCCAAAACCCAGATAATTCCTTTCTTAATGTGGAGTGTTAAACGCTGTGTTCTAACTGTCAGAAGTGCGTTTAAATGTTGTTGGGTTCTTGGGAGTGGAAGGGGTCTATAAAAAAAACAGAGGCCCTATGCTTGTTTCCCAAAATGACTTCACACCACAATATACTAATATTCAAGACTTCTATCATGAATTGGTATACCCTTCTCAATCTTTACGGTTCGTTATTCTAATTCTTCCAAGGTTCGCCGAATACACTGTACCAGACGATTAGTATCATGATACCAAGTTACCTTGGATCCTTTTCCGAATACACATTGCAGTAACATTAGGAACAATAGCAGTAGTTCAACCTTCACCGAAGAGTACTCATAGTCAAATTCAACCGAAGACACAGAAGGACTCAACAGTTACAGACACACAGTGCTTGAAGATTCAGTATGCAACTTAGGACGGCTCTTACCGTAGCTTAATCTTTGCCGTACGAACATAGACCTCAATACGGAAGACAACACAATACAAACCTGAATACCAGAAAAGCTACCATAGCTACACAGACTCCACCAAACACTGACAGACCATTTCAAGAAAGAATAACAACACGATACGCGAACTAACACAACAATCCCAGTAGAGACTCGCAAACGACTTACTCAGACAACAGTACAACGATCTACCGTATGTAAATGAAACTCACAATCGCAACAGAGATCGATAGACAACAAACACTGATATGCACAGTATACTTAGAGTACTCAGAAATTAGCCAAACAACGCTACAGCAACGCCTCAGACAATCACCCAGACAGACAGTCTAGTGATTCCATGAATCATCACTGAGCATCTCTTTTCATTGCTTTATATAAAAGATTACAACCGTCAGTGTAACAACTTTTCGCGCGTGCGAACAAAAGATTCAGTTTTACAACTTCGGATCCGGCGGCCGACTAACACTCTGGCATGCACGGTGGACTCGAACCCGCAGGTTTTACAAAATTAATGTTCTTCTATAATTCCGTCTAAATACATGTTTCTGGCTAATCTAAAGGTTCGGGCGATTTTCTTCTTTAAAGTTTCTAACAGCTCTGTGAGAGTATCCGGTTCTACTAGTTGTGCATCTACTCTTACAGAACTTAAAGCTATAGCTTCGGTTAGCAAAATTTCTGCTTGCACAGGAGTTACTACCTTTATACTCGTCTCGAAACCAGTCAACCTTCAAAATGACCTATCAAAAAATATAACAACAAAAACTCATTATTAGGTGCTTAAAAAATAAACTAACTCTATCATAAAAAATATAAACTTTTTTCTACCTGTTTGAATGTATGAAATGAAATTTCGTAGATACCAACAATAGTTCCTACGTAACCGAGTTCGCTATCTATAAGGTTCGCAGCAATACTAGAATCCTCTGTTTTACGTAAAGAATCAATGGCTTTGATTCTAATATGCTGTCCAAAAGCCCACATATTAGTGAACATTCGAGCCTTCAAAATAAATTCAATTAGTAAATAGAAACTAATATACATATATGAAAAAATAAAATATTATTTTAATAAAATTACCTTTTGTTCACAACCTATCATTAGCTCTCTTTGCTCATCTGAGATTTCTTCATTATTTGCGTTGGCGCGTTGCAAACGACTATATAGCCAATCCGTGAAAGAAGATATATCTGTAATCTCATTATTATCGAGATTATGTCTATATCTTTTGTTTTTTTGCCTTTTACTTCAGAGATTTTGAAATTCCTCGTACGCGCTAAGGAATGCTTGCATGCATTGGCTATTATATGCTACAAAAGTAGAAACATCATTTTTTTCTTGAAATGTAAATAAGAATGGAACTCCCTTACCTGATAATACCTCATCTGTTATTTTTGAAGAAGACTCGTTGGTCCATGCACGTGGAGCTTCTTCATGAACTTTTTCAAGGTACTCACTAACGTAATACATGCACTCTTCAAGCATCCAACCCTTTGCCATGGATCCTTCTAGTTTCACTCTTTGTCGCACATAACCTTTTAATATTCCCATAAATCGCTCGACCCAAAACATCCATCGAGTGTTGACAACACCTGCAATCTCTATTTCATCTACAAGATGGACTAATAAATGAACCTGAATATCAAAAAATGAAGTAGGAAGTTCTTTCTCCATCAAACATAGTAGCTCTTTGCATTCACGTTTTTTTTGTGGGATCGAGTTTTTGTCAATCTCTTTGGATGTAATCCACCTATACATATCATAAAAACAATTATAAAGAAGTTAATTAAAAAATAAAAGATATCCAATATTCATACATATTAAATATAAAAGTATCATAATTACCTTATAATTGATCCAAGACGATAGATCACATCTCGTACTCCTTTCGTTGTACATCCATCGATAACCAAAGGTAAAATATGTTTCAAAAAGTTATGCCAGTCATGGGTCTTTAACCCAGATGAGCTCTTATCATCCATAGTAAACATGTTTTGAAAAGATGCTCTACATATTAAATATAAAAGTATCATAATTACCTTATAAGTGATCCAAGACGATAGATCATATCTCGTACTCCTTTCGTTGTACATCCATCGATAACCAAAGGTAAAATATGTTTCAAAAAGTTATGCCAGTCATGGGTCTTTAACCTAGATGAGCTCTTATCATCCATAGTAAACATGTTTTGAAAAGATGCTCCATATCCTATAGGAGTCTTAATCAATTGAATTCTATTGTTTCTAGTCTGTATCTCTTTTGTTGTAAGTACCCAAGGAGCAGGTGCATAAGTCCTTTCTTTTCAATGTCTATCAAAAACTGGCCATAACTTTGGTTTGGATTTTTGATCTTTCAAATCATTCCTTGATGCTATGGTATCTTTTAGTCCAAGAAGATGCTGCCATAGTGAATAACCAATATTTTTGAATATATGCATAGGATCAAGAAGATGACAAACTTTTAACTCTTTCCAATACTCCAAAGAATACCATATTGATATGTTCTTTGTGAGTGCCAATTTTCCTTTACCTCTATTCACATACTCATTATCTGAATCATCACTGAAGATATCTGATTCTGGATCTATCAGAGGTCCATCTGTCCATTTTTTATACCAATCCATAGGTGTCATAGGTTTTGGACACTGACCTATTTCAAGCTTTCCATTAAAATGTATCGCTTCTCTTTTAGATCTTAATGGATGATCATCCGACAAGAATCGTCGATGTCGAAGATAAATATTTTTGTTGAGATTCTTACTAAAGATTGATCTCAACCAATCACCACAATATGGACAAGCTTTATAACCCTTAGTAGATATTCCTGCATCATGAAAATGATAAAAATATAATTAGATTAAATCATATTTATTTACATGCATATTGAATAAAAAAATTACATCAATACCTGAACAAACACCATATCCTGGAAAATCGTGAATAGTCCAAGCCACAATACCAAGAACTGTAATATGTCTTTCATTGATGCTTTTCGATACATCAATGACATTAATACCTCTCCATAATTCTTGGAGATTGTCAATGAGAGAAGCAAGATATATATTCATATCTTTAACTTGTCTTTTGCCTGGGATTAAAAGTGAAGGCATTAAATGTTCCTTTTTAATGCTAAGATATGGCAGAAGATTGTAGTTTATGACTACCACTGGCCATGTTGACCATTTATTGGATTTCATGGAGAATGGATTAACCCCATCTAATGCAACTCCTAACTTTAGATTCTCTGGATTTTGTGCAAATTCAGGCCATGTAGAATCAATATGCTGAAAAGCAACACTATCATGAGGAATTCTGATTATTCCATCAGGACTTTTGTAATCAAATCCCCAAGTCAAAAGCTTTGATAATTCGTGGCTTTGAAACATATGTCTAATCTGTGGAGCCAATGGAAAATGTCTCAATACCTTTTTTGGGATTTTATCTTCTTCACCCTTATATCGAGGAGATTGACATTTGGGACATGTCAAAGACTCTGCGTATCACCTCTATATAAAATACAATCGTTAGGACATGCCTGTATACATTGATAATCTATACCAAGATTGTTGATTATCTTCTTCATTTCATCATGTGAGGTAGGAAGAATATTCTGGCTTGGTAAAAACTTTTCAAATAATAACCTGTAAGTTCATAAAAAAAAGATATATTAAAAAAAGTAAACAAATAAATATACATACACACACACACACACACACACATATATATATATATATATATATATATATATATATATATATATATATATATATATATATATATATATATATATATATATATATGCATATAATTTTGTGTATGCTTATGTGCAAAAATATTCGCAAGAAATTTGATTGTTTTGGATGGCCGGATACGATTGTTTGTTTTGGAGGATATGAATGATTTGTTGATTCTATCATATGTTCAGTTTGAAAGTATGAGAAGCGGGTTTATAATTGCGATTCAAAGAATTTGGCACTGTTTATAGGCCATACGATGGTGACTTGGATAGAGCAACCTCATTATAATGGACTAGTGGCAGCAGGATTCCTGGGGTATGCAGTAAACCTCTTGCATGTCAGTGATGAGCATGTGAACTTTAGGATACAAAGTGGAAATCATGGTGGCTTGAGAGGATCACTTTTATACAGCTTGTTCAAAGAACTTCAGGTTTATGAACCTGAAGTTCTTTGAACAAGCTGTATAAAAGTGATCCTCTCAAGCCACCATGATTTCCACTTTGTATCCTAAAGTTCACATGCTCATCACTGACATGCAAGAGGTTTACTGCATACCCCACGAATCCTGCTGGCACTAGTCCATTATAATCGGGTTGCTCTATCTTCAGTAACCTTTGTGCATGTGATTCATGCAGGTCACCATTGTATGGCCTATAAACAGTGCCAAATTCTTTGAATAGAAATTATAAATCTGCTTCTTACACTTTCAAACTGAACATATGATAGAATCGACAAATCATTGAATGAAGGTACATACTTCATATCCTCCAAAACAAACAATCGTATCCTACCATCCAAACAATCAAATTTTTCGCGAATATTTTGAAAGATGCATTAATAGTTTTAAAAGATGCGCAGAAAAAAAGTGTCCATTCAATTCAAGTTCTTTTTCTTACCTTATCTAAAGTAAGAATAAAAACCTGCATTGAATGGACACTTTTGTTCGCCCATCCTTTAATGTGTGTATGCATTTATGTATATTACGTGTATGTTTATATATGCATGTATGTATATATATATATATATATATATATATATATATATATATATATTTATTTATTTATTTATTTATATTTATTTATTTATTTATTTATTTATGCATATATATATATATATATAAATAGATAGAAAATTGAAAATTATACCTTAATAGTGTCGAAACAGATACATTACATTACTCCATCCAAAACAATTTTAAAGATTGAAAATAAGTAAGCTCGCACTTAGTCGTGTCAAACGACTTCCTTCATATACATGTTTTAGACATTCCTCTCGAAGATATTTCTCATTTTTAGAAATATCAATGCTCTCACTGTCATTTTGATACCAATCCTCAATGAAATCTGACATGCCATCATCTTCATCATTGTCACACAAATCTTGTACTTTATGGTCTATTGAATATAGATCTTTCAACCTTGCATATTCCACAGGATTACTTTTGTGTAGCCTCCTCATAGAAGCTTCTGATAAATGAGCTCTTATTGGCAATTGTGAATGCTATGGAGGAATATCATCAACATCATACGTTGGAATCTACACATATAAATAAAATTCATTAGTATTCCATAAATGAATAAAAAGTAAACTTTAAATATAAAATTAAGTATATAACTTATTAAATATGGATAGGAAATGTTTATTCTCTCTAGCTAAAAGGTGCTCTTGGAGGTCTACGCCATCCATAATTCACTAATAATTCATCATCGGCATGTAATGTAGTAATAGCATTGACAACTATGTATCTTGATACATCTCTACTCATGTATGGTGATTCATGACTATTTTCATGCTCCTCAAATGTGCAATTAGTCATTGAACTATTATGTAACCCTCAACTACTATTTATTAAACCTGCTATATTTCCATGTGTGTAAGGTCTTCCATCATTATATAATCTTTCATTTTCTGCATGTAAAATTCTTCTATTAGTAAGGGATGCTGCGTTCTAGCATATTCCATAAGTACGCATGCTTTGAACATAATGTGAAAGTCGATGCCAATCTCCCCATCCATATATAGGACCACAAAATGACATAAGAGTGACTTCAGAGTTCGGAGGCACATACAAATCCTCTACAATAAAGAGACCACGACCAGCATTAGTAATAGTGGATGGAGCAATCATATAGCAATTACCCCAAAAGTTGAAAACCTCTCCATCTAAAGGAAGTGGTTCTCTATTCCATCCTCCATATCTTTTTCTATCATATATTTGTACTAAAGAATGATCACGAGCTGGCAATGGATAATCTCCAACCGTTTCAGTCTCTAAACCAGGAGGTAGAGGATTTCTAGAAACCTCTATTTGTAATTGATGAACAGCAAGTCCATGACGTGTACGAGGTATATTAACATTGTGAGAAAAATTATCATCATCATCATCATCGAGCAAGTATTCCTGTATATCAATAGTAATTTGATTTTGTATATGGTTTTTAAATAAAATAATGACATTAATATATATATAAAATACATACCCAAGCATTATCAGGTTGACCAGGTGATGGTGCACGCTCAAAAGTACCATACTCTACCTCATGTTCAATACATTCCAATCGTGGTCTTCAATACATGCCATAACAAGAGTTACACCAACATATAATATGCTCTTGATAGTAAAATGCATCATAATTCCTATCGGAGGACACATGTGAAGTCGTTGCATGGGTAGGAGGTGGTGGAGTACCCTCTGATTGATCATAATCTGCACATAATAAGAAACAAAAAATATATAAGTTATGTATCCATCAAATATATTTAAACTTAAATGTTTGATATGCTTACAATATATAGTCGTTGCACGATGAGGAGACGGTGGTGGAGTTCCATCTGATTGATCAGAATCTACAAATAATGGTATTTGATATTAATAATCTGATTATCTACATACACAAAAAATTCACATATACATATTTACACATACACACATATTGAAATATACACATTTACACATACACACATATTCGCATATACACAACTACACATTATTGTGGGATAAATGCATGTATTTTGTATGAATGAGTGTATATGCATGTGTGTGTACGTATATATGTGGATATGTATATGTGTGTTTATGTTATATGTATGTATATCTGTATATGTATACATATATGTATGTGTATATGTTTGCATGTATATGTGTATGTGGGTATGTGTATGTGTATGTGTGTGTATATATGTGTATGTATTTTGATTTTTTTTTCTGTTTGAGATTAAATTAACAGGAGATATTGTATGGTGGAAAAAAATAAGAGGCGACCTAACATACCACCTGAGACGTGGTAGTTTTTTCGTAGATAGCTACGTCTTTAGGAGTCATTTCCTCAGCACAAGGTACACAAATTAATAGTTTATATTTATAATTTTTATATATTTTAGTAATTTTTCACATTTAATTTATGTATTTTTTTTCTTACATAAACAGGTTGCTGCAAAGAAGAGAGTGGAGTCGGGCCACACATCGCACCTAGGCCAAATGGGCCATAATGGTTTTGTAGCTACATTTGTAAGTATATGTGTTATTGTGAGTATACTTTTTATTTTAGTTAAAATTCAGGCAACTAATCTTTTTTATTTGTTTCAATGCAGCGGTGCCGATATCCTACGAAACATGAGATCGAGTATGCTACATATTTTGGATATCGGCATTTGAGCGAGTATATGCGAGATCATCCTGATGCCTTTGTGAGTATTATTAAATTTCATATAATTATTTTATTTTTATGAATGGTTTAATTGTTTTATTTATTTATGTTTGTTATATGTAATACATGAGTACTATGGAGAGACAGATATGGATGAGGTGGAGAGACAGACATAAGAGGGACGATCTCGATCGTCATAGGGTGATCATGACGATGAGGATGAGGATGATCAGGATGATGATGATTAGGATTTTAGTTCATTATATATATATATATATATATATATATATGTATATATTTTTTATCTATATATTTTTCATTTCAGTTATGTTTTTAATTGTGTGTATGGTATTAAGTAATGAAGAGTTTTGTTCTATTGATTGTTATTATTGTTTATATTAAGCATGTGTTTTAATACTTTAATCATATAATTCATTCATATGTGTGTACCTAAGTGTATATGTATGTGTGTGTATATGTATGTATGTGCATGTGTATGTGTGTGTATATGTATGCATGTGCATGTGCATGTGTAAGTGTATATGTGTGTATGAGTATGTGCATGTGCATGTGTATGTGTGTGTATATGTATGTGCATGTATATGTGTAACTCTATGTGTATATGTGTGTATGTGCATGTATATGTGTATATGTAGGTATGTGCATGTGTGTGTGCATGTGTATATGTGTTTTAATACTTTAATTATATAATTTATTCATATGTGTGTACCTAAGTGTATATGTAAGTGTGTGTATATGTATGTATGTATGTGCATGTGTATGTGTGTGTATATGTATGTATGTGCATGTGCATGTGTATGTGTGTGTATATGTATGTGCATGTATATGTGTAACTCTATGTGTATATATGTGTATGTGCATGTATATGTGTATATGTAGGTATGTACATGTGTGTGTGCATGTGTATATGTGTGTGTACGTATGTGCATATATATGTGTATACTGTATGTATATGCATGTGTATATGTATGAAACATGCATGTGTATGTGAATGCATTTCCATTTGCATCCATGTGCATGCATGTGGATGTGCATATACATGTATTTGCGTATATGTTAATGTGTGTGTGTATATATATATATATATATATATATATATATATATATATATATATATATATATATATATATATATATATATATATATATATATATATATATATATATGTATATGCAATAATGCATGCATGTAAGTCTTTTTATGTGGTTGTAGAAATGTTTGTGCATATGCATGTGTATATGTGTGTATGTCTAAGTGTATGTGCACATGTATCTCTATGTATATATGTGTGTGTATGTGCATGTGTATATGTGTATATGTGTGAAAGTGCATCTTCATCATGTATAAGTGTATAAGTGCATATCAATAAGTGTGAGTATGCTATCTAATGAAAATAACACAATTCAAATGATATACAAAGAATAGAAATTGTACTTACAATAGCTAGCCATACTTTTTGCTTGGTTAGCTTCTTGAATAACCTGCAATAAAGAGAGAAAGAAGAGAGAGAGAGACAGAGAGAGAGAGAGACAGAGAGAGAGAGAGAATTCAAAGAGACAAAGATGTAGAAAGAGAGAAACAGAGACAGAGGGAGACAATAAGAGAGAGCTTAGGCAAAACAACAATTCTGCATATACTTGTTTCAGCTCGTAAGCGCAGCGCAATTGCGAACATTGGAGAGCTCTTCAATTAGATGCGTGAAAATGTCGATCGAAGAGCCTCCAACATTTTAATTGTTTTCCGTCAACAGAGCGTCGTGTAAGCGATGCTACGCGTCGAAAAATCATTCCAGTCGGTGTCGCATAAGCGACATGTTTTAGTGTCGCTTATGCGATGCAAAAAAGCGTCACTTATGCGATGCTATTTAAAACCGTCATGTTAGCGACCCTCTATGCGAGCGTCACAGACCTCGTCGTGCCACAAGTCGCAAAAAACATTGTTTGGCTCATCATTTAACCGATGGTGCACGCGTGATGCTCATTACGACACCTTTTGCAATTTTATAGCGACAAAATTGTGTCGCCTTAACCATCGCTATACGCCTGTATTCCTTGTAGTGAAAAATGCAGTGTCCCCGGCTCCCAAAAGATAGTTTTGTTCGAGCTACATAGAAATTG
Source organism: Ceratopteris richardii (assembly GCA_020310875.1). NCBI lineage: Eukaryota > Viridiplantae > Streptophyta > Polypodiopsida > Polypodiales > Pteridaceae > Ceratopteris > Ceratopteris richardii. The sequence goes on from CM035409.1 coordinate 77,038,298, forward strand.
CAACTTGTTCACAGTGAGCTATGTGGTCCTATGCAGACACCCTCTTTTGGAAACTATCTCTACTTCGTGGCTTTCATTGACGATTTTTCCAGGCATGCATGGGTATATCCATTGAAAGCAAAGTCTGAAGTGTTTATGTGCTTCAAAGAGTTTTTGGTTTTGGTTTAAAATTTGTCAGCATGTAAAATGGGCACCCACCGTTCTGATTGAGGGGGGAAATATATGTCTTCTGACTTTAATGCAGTTTTGGCTGAACGTGGGATAAAACATCAGTGTATAGTGCCATATACACCTCAATAGAATGGAGTTGCTGAACGAAGAACATGTCACTCATGGAGACGGCGAGGTGTATGGTCAATAGTTAGGCTTTACCACATAGTTTCTGGCTTGAGGTTGTTATGTGTGCAACATATGTACTTAACAGGTGTCCCACTAAAGTGGTGTATTCTATCACTCCATATGGGGTTTGGCATGGTCGCAAGCCATCTACTGCTTATCTGCATGTTTTTGGTTGTTTGGCATATGCATTAGTGCCTGAAAAACATCACAAAAAATTAGATGATAAAGCAGTAAAATGTATTTTTGTTGGGTATAGTTCTGAAAGTAAAGGCTATCATCTATATCATCCATAGACTAAATGCATTTTGGTTACCCATGATGTTGTTTTTTTGGAAGATGCTATTCAACTATTACTTTCATGTACTAAGGAGACATTTGTTAGCTCCAAAGACATGTATGATACTTTGCTGCCTATTTTTATAGTTGGATTGTCTAGTGCTGGTACTAATGAGGCAACTTTGCAGCCTTTGTAGGTTTCATGTGATGATGCAGATCATTCCATTTCTGATGTAGATTTACATGATACACTTCTTGATGAGAGAGCTGATATTGAGCATGCAAAAACTATGCCAAAATGGCTAGTGCAGACTTTGCATGACAACAATTAGATGCACCTCTATCATATTGTACGTGTTTAGGCTCTCATAGTTCCTCTTTTGCATCGAAATGCTATGCTATGGCTGCCTCTAGTCTCTATGATGAGAATTGAGCCTATTTTGTTTGATGAAGCACAAAATTTTGAACATTGGATGGCTGCAACACAATCTGAATATAATGCTATCATAAAAAATGGTACTTGGTCTTTATGTGACTTGCCTCCTGGTAAGAAGGCCATTGGCACTAAGTGGGTATACAAGTTGAAGCATAAACGGGATGGAATAGTTGACATGTATAAGGCTAGGCTTGTTACCAAGGATTATGCACAAGAAAGAGGCTTTGATTTTGATGAGACCTTTGCTCCTACTTGCTGAATGACTACTATTCGTAGCATCTATGCACTTGCAGCTCATCGTGGTTGGAATGTACATCAGTTGGACATTAAAACAACATTTCTGAATGGTTACTTGCATGAAGAAGTGTATGTTTTTCATCCTCATGGCTTTGTGTAGAAAGGGCATGAAAACCAGGTGTGTAGGTTGAGAAAGGCTTTATATGGTTTGAAACAAGCACCACATGCTTGATATGAAAAGATACATGCCTATCTGATTGCACATGGTTTTGAGAACATTCCAATTGAAACCACCTTATATATTGAGTGTGCTAGTGATGTACTTCTGATCATTGTTGTGTATGTTGATGACATATTGCTCACTAGTCCTCATGACACACATATTGTTGAATTTAAGGTTGATATTCATGCCTCGTTTGAGATGTTTGATTTGGGGCATTTGCATCATTATTTGGGCATTTAGTTTATGCAAGTTGATGGTGGAATGGCTTTGTGTCAAACAACATATATCGACACATTATTGTAGCATTTTGGCCTTGAAGACTGCAAACCTATTGCCACTCCTATGGAGACAGGTTTACGATTGAGTCTTCATGATGATGGAGATGCATTTGATTTTGTTCTCTATCAGCAAGCTATTGGATGCTTGATTTACTTATGCACTACTCAGCTAGATATTCAGTTTGCTGCCTCACAAATGAGCACGTTTATGCATTTCCCAAGTGTCAAGCATTGGCAACCGGTTAAGTGCATCTTTTGCTACTTGAGTGGTACCCAGCTACTTGCACTATTTTATCCCAAGGGGGAATCACTACTACCATATTTGTGTTTTTTTCTGATAGTGATTGGGTTGGTTGCTATGACACTCGTGTGTCCACTAGTGGCTTTTGCTTCATGCTTGATAGCTCATGTATCTCTTGGTTGAGCAAGAAGCAGCCTACTATGGTCACTTCCAGTTGTGAGGCTGAGTATAGGGTAGCTTTCACAATGACCATTGAGTGTGTGTGGCTCAGATGCCTTATGGCTGATTTGGGTGTTGGTCAGTCTATTACCACCATCATCTTCACTAATAGCCAGAGCACATTGGCAGTTGCGAGTAACCCTCTGTTCCATGCTCACTAAGCACATTGAGGTGCATTATCATTATGTTAGGAGAGGTTCTCTGTTGGAGAGATCAACTTGGCATATGTGCCCACATAGGAGAACATTGCAGACCCTTTTATGAAGGCTCTGCCTAGGGAGAAATTTGAAGCTTTCCACAAAGCTTTGGGCTTACTTCCTTTTGTGGATTGATTCCACATAGCTTGGCACTTCCTTATACATGAGTGCAAGCTCCTTCTTCACCGCATCACTTCGAGGGGGGATTTGTTGATATATTTAGGTAGTGATGTGTGTGAACACACTAGGACCATTGGGGCACTTTTTTCCCTATTTAGGAGGTTCTTTCCCCGACTTGTATATACGCCTATAGCCCTAATGGGTTGCTTATCTTTGTACATTCTAGTGGTAGTACATTCAATATTATGTGTTGTGATCCAAGCTTCTTCTTCTTCCTTGTGTTGTTCACGTGCTACCATAGATGACTAACTCCAATAGCTACTTTTGTAGGTAGCATTAGTGAATGACATTCAACTTCAACAAGATGCTACCAACATGATTATTATCTCGTGATATCCATCTATTTTTCTAGTTATACACATTATTAAAATAATTCTTTACTTTCTTCTTTGATGAGCATTTATCAAACCGCCTCTATAAGTCAATCCATTTTCAATGATCCTCTACACAAACTAAAAGGCTCAAGACTAACCTATGCCAAATACTTTTTTGGAATGCAAACACAGAGATCAAGGATTTCCATCTACTCCTAGCCACGTACTATTGGCCCATTAATTCCTTTTCTTTCTTGGTATAAGCCAAGGAGTTCCCACACGGCTTCACACATGGGTGCCACATGGCACTCATATGTGAGCTCATCTAAATAGGATTGAAAGGTGGCTCACACCTCTCTCCCAAGGCTAATCCAATGTAACATTTCCTTCCCATTAACTCCATTTTTGTTCCTCAAAAATGGTATTGAAAGGTTCTCAAAGAAAGAGAGAATTAATGGAATAGTACTCCCACTAAAACCCATGTATTTGATGTACATGGTCAAATCTCCGTGTTATCTCCGTGTATCCTTCCTCTTAAGAAGACTCTTGGGGAGGCCATTTCAAATTGGGAAAATTTCTCTTTAGGCTGCTAAGTCGCTCACTTGTAGCATTGTCTTTTGAATTGTATTTCCACTTTAGTAGAAACTCTTTAGATAAGTGACTCCTCATCCATTTCTTTCATGTGTGTAGTATGCTCTCAGGCTCATGTGGAATAGATTGAACAAAAATAGGCTCTGCTACCTCACTATCTTGAATGATATTGTTAGATTCACCCAGCTTTTCTTATGCCAACTTGCATTAAATAGTTGATGGATCTAGATATTCTCTAAAAATTCGAGTTGGTAAGCCATCTTTCCTATTCTCTTAAGTATTGGGAATGGTCCCCAATACCTAGGAGATAGTTTTGGACAAGGTCCTATCTTCATGGTTTCTGACCTAGATGGAGCTCTAAGATAGACCTGCTCTCCTACCTCAAAGTTGATGTCTCTCCTTTAAGGCCTAGCATAGGCTTTAACCCTATCGTGAACTCTCCTAATGCTATCCTTAGTGATTCTAAGCATATCATTCATGTGATCTAAGAAGCCCTTTATAGCTTGGACTTTCTCATCCGCAATCCTATTGCATAAGGAGCTCTTTTTTTAAACATGTACATATGCATAAATGGACTATGCCCAATGGAAGAGTTCTTGGCACTATTATATGCAAACTCTTCGATAGGCAAGTACTCTTCCCAACTAGTTTGCCTTTGATTCACATATGCTTGAAGCATATCCTCTAGGATTTGGTAAACCCTCTATGTTTGACCATCAGACTTTGGATGGTCGATCACACTCATGCTAAGTTTCATATCCAACCTTTTAAACACCACTCTCTAAAAGTGGCTAGTAAACTTCTTATCCCCATCAGAAATGATGTCTAAAGGAAGACCATATAAATGGTATAGGTTCTCTACAAATGATCTAGCCAACTCAGGTGTGCTCACTATACTATGTGTTGGAATAAATCTAGCCATTTTGGTTAACCTATCCACAATTACAGAGACCAAGTCATGCCCTCTCTATGTCTTAGGTAATCCTACTATGAAATCCATGGAGATGCTCTCCCACTTCCCATTGGGAATATCCAATGGGTGGAGTAGTCCTCCAATCCTCAATCTTTCAACTTTATTGGCTTGGCATTTACTGAACTTTAAGCACATACTCTAGGATGTCCTTATGTAGTCCAGGCCAGTAAAATGACCTCTTAAAAAGATCATAAGTCTTGTTAACTCCTGGATGTCCCACACTAGGTGTGTCATGACACTTATGAAAAATGTGTCATCTCATCTCAAGGTCTCTAGAGACATACACCTTACCCTTATGTAAGAGATATCCATCATGAATAGTGTAACTCTTCCACTTCAATCCTTTTTCAGTACCCATCAATACTTCCTCCTCATTGGCAACCCGTACATCATGATCACCTTCTCCATAATTTGCTTCTATTCCTCTCCCCAATGAAAGGCTTTCCCTTCCCTTTAAGATGTTCCATCATCGAGATAGCAACTTTGGCATAATTCTTAATGAATCTTTGATAGAATCTTGATAAACCTAGGAAGATCTACAACACGTCTAGGTTCCTGGGAAGTGGCCATACCATGTCAGCCCATAATTTCTCACGATCCATCTAGATTCCATCTTGGGAGACTATATGTCCAAGGTATCTAACATATTTTTTGAATAAATCACACTTTAGTCATTGGAAAAGAGTTTATTTTCCCTCAACACTTGGAATACTTTGCTCAAGTGTTCATGTCTCATCTACTATAAATTAGAATATCATTTGGAAAATATTATAAAAACTACCCTAGATATCATCATAATACACTTTTCATGAGCTTCATGAAAGTGACAGGAGCATTGGTTAGACCGAAAGGCATCACCAAGAACTTGTAGTGCCCATATCTAATCCTAAAGGTAGTTTTAGGGACATCCTCTACCATAATCATAAATTGATGATACAGTGATCTAAGATCAAGCTTGATAAAATACCTAGCTTGATGTAATTGATCAAATAGTTCTTCCAACCTACGCATTGGAAACTTATTTTTTATAGTTACCTTATTCAATGCCATATAATCTAAACATAGTCTCATAGATTTTTCTTTTTTCTTAACTAGGAGGATTGGTGATGCCCAAGGTGAGTCACTAGGTGTAATGAAACCTTTATCTAATTAGTCCTATAGTTGCTTCTCTACCTCCTCATGCTGAGAAACACTAAGCCTATAAGGTGGCTTACAAATAGGGTTAGTGTTAGTAACTACCTCAATAGCATGGTCAATTTCCCCTTTCTCAGATGGTAGCACTCCAGCTAAGTTAGTGGGAAAATCATCTCTAAATTCAAAGATAAGATCCTTAAAACCTGTAACAACACTTGCAAGAAAGAATAGTAAAAAGTCCTATCCATAGTTACATTTCTAGCATGAAAATATACATAAGATGAAGTGTCTATACAATGCTCGAGATCTTGAATATACAATAAAAAGATCTCATGTATGTGCTCAAAATGACAAAGACTAGATACATCTCTCCCTAAATAATAAAATTACTTCCATTTTTATACATTAAAGATTTTTGTTTTTGTAACTATATTCTAGTGTGTCTCCCAGCCTCCATTGTCACTCTCTACCTAGAACAAGGCTCATCCTCTCCCTATTCATGATTAGGAACTCTATGTAGCTAGTGTAGTCTTGTACCTTCACTTCAAACTTGGAAACGATATTATCCCATATCCTCTTGTCTTCCCATTGCATCATATATACTATGTATATATGTGCATAGGGTTGTTGGGGAATCTCAAGCTTCTTGACTAGAGCATAGTTTATGAAGTTATGAGTGGTAGAGCCATCTATCATGACTCACAACCTGGTCGTGTTCACACTACCATGAAGTTTAACTAGGTCATGTGGTCCAAGCTGTGGTGAACAAAATGATCATGTCAAACAATATGTGTGTTGATATCCTCGTGCATCACTTCCACTCCGTTGCAACTAGAGCTATCGTGAATGGGAAGTTTCTACACTAGGTGGACCTCCTTTTTGCCCTTATCAAGGCCTGCACTACACCTTGCTCCTCCCTTCTTTTCTTCCCCCTTCCTAATGTCACGAGGAAGGAGATAAGGAAGAGAGCTCACACACACACTCTCACAATCAAAGAGAAGCACACACACACACACAGAGAGCTTGAGGCAAGGAGGAATAATCTTCTTCTTCTTCTATTACATAAAAACAACATTACAACAAATGCAATATATAAAGAACAGTACATAAGGAAATCCTAATCTTCGTGAATTAGTGAGCTGGCAAGAAACAAATGTGCCATCGCTCTCGGCAGATAAATCTAGTAAAGCTCAATGAAGTATCCTTGACATATACTAGTGTGATGACTATACATGTCAGAGAAATGAAAAAGTGATACATGTCATCCTGGATCATCACATGTTGAGCTTGATATCTCAACACCTACCTGGATAGTTCCATTGTGCATGGCTAGGAGATAGGCACCTAAAACACAAGTTCTCCCTCTTGGCCCTCTCATACTAGTCACTAGGTAATTTAGGCCCTTATGATCTTTGCTTTTTAATAAAGATTTTGTTTTTCCCCATGTTCACTTTCTTCTTGAACTTTTTTGTACTAAGAGGTTTTAGGGGCTCATCCCTCTCCATAGGAGTATACTAAGGAAGGTTATGGTCCTCATAGACCTAAGTGTACTTGACTGCCTCTTCAAAAGTCTTAGGTGTATTTCTTCTTATCTCTCTCTCTTATTAATCGATTTTCTAAGCCCCTAACAAACCCTCTCATCTTTTGAAATTAATGTAACCCCTTAAGCTTGAGTATGATCTTCCTATAGTGGGATATGTAGATTGATAAAGGCCTACCTCTCTATGTAATCCTATCCCACTCATCCCAATTCCTCTCTTCCCCATTTGTAGGAAGAGACTCTTTCAAGAAAAGATTTTCAAAATAAGTCCAATCTGTGGGGATGGAATTCCCCTCTTTGAGACTCATCCACCACTTACAAGCACTTGGGCTAAGTGAGAGATTCACTTCTAGGATAGGATATGTAGGTGGGGTGCCCTTTAGTTGATGCATGCCAATCCACTTTTGCAAGAAAGTGTAGATCACTTTCTTATTCCTCTCACGGTCATCCACCATAAAGGTTGGTGGTTTGAGTTCTTTTAGGATGGGACTCCCCCTAGAACTCTCTCCTTTATGCTTGGCAGAAAAAGGAACATCCTTCCTAACCATCTCTACTATAGGAAGAGTAGGCATCTCTCTTTCCTTCCTAGCTAGGAAAGAGGTAATGTGAGTCTCCAGTGAGATTATCAGAGTCTTAAGTTGTTCTATTAGAGATTTCATGCTACCAATGTCTCTCTCTAACCTATGGATTTGGTCCTTGAGCTTCATGAATTTTGCTTGTGTGAAAAAAACTCATCATGAAGCTCTACATAATAATATTTCTCTTCTTGCTCAACCTTTTGCTCTACTTTTGCTCTAGGTCTATCTCTTCCATTCTATGGTCTAGATCCTCTAGTTGTTGCTCTCTAGGTGGAAAAGTATGCTCTTAAGGTTGCTTACCCTTAAGATTCATGTTTACTCCCCTCGTTTACTAAGTATAGTCTTTTATAAAAAAGAAAAAGAAAAAATAGAACTAGAGCACTTGATACAATTGCATCCTTCCAAAGCTATGTTGAAACAATCTTCCAAATTTTGAGGCTCTGATTTGCAATCCTCATCAAGCCCGAAAAAAATTTGAAATGCCCACTTGGTCTCAAAGGGCTCTTAGCACCAAAAATCGATGAAAACGATGCCAAAAGCAAGTGCCAATAGCTCAAAATATGCAAAAATGAGCAAAATTGATGCACTTTTTCTCCCTACCTATCCTCTTTATTCAAATATAAGTATTTCAACACCTACAACAGGAAGATATGATGCCAATCCAAGTGATAGAACTCCATTTGGATGCCAAAAAATCCAAAATTAGACTTAGAAGTGATTGCCTAGTGGCTATTGAAGTGCTCCCAAGGGATTTTGGCCCACCATACCTCCAAGTCATGCATTACTTGATGCTAAGCAAAGCCCAAGAATAGAGCTTAGTTTCAAGTGTGAAAAAAAATCTCTTTGATTAGATCTTGGAGCACGAAACTATGGCTCAAAGAATACTAGCATGTTGATGTGGGAAGGTGAAATGCAATTCTCCATGAAGAGCTACTTTGAGAGCTTGAAAGGGAAAACATTGAAGGTTTTATTCTAGCTATCATGCCCAATATCATCTCCACATCCCAAGTTACATGCATATATAATTGTTCCCCCAAGGGTATGTTGAAATATCAAGCTCAACATGTGATGATCCAGGATGATATGTACCAGTTTTTTGTTTCTCTGACATGTATAGTGGTCACGCCGGTATATGTCAGGGATACTTCATTGAGCTTTATTAGATTTATCTACCGAGAGTGATGGCACATTTGTTTCTTGCCAGCTCACTCATTCGCGGACATTAGGTTTTTCCTTATGTACTGGTCTTTATATATTGCAATGGTTGTATTCTTGTTTTTTAGGTCATTCTTGTACATTCGTTTTATGTAATAGAAGAAGAAGAAGAAGATCATTCTTCCTTGCCTCAATCTATGTGTGTGCTTCTCCTTGAGAGTGAGAGTGTGTGTGTGAGCTCTCTTCCTTATCTCCTTCCTCGTGACATGGTATCAGAGCCAGCGTGGCTGTAGAGAGCTCGTGGAGAATGCGACGGTGAAGACTACGCGGCAAGGCGTGGAGAAAACGCGATTTCACCAACGGCCTCCGTTTGCTATGAAAATCGCCGTGAAGGTAGAAGACCTCAAAATATTTTCGTGAGTTATCCCTTTAGGGTCACTCGTTTTTGTCAGATCGAAGGTTCGGAACCATCTCGACCTCCGTTTCGAGCCCGCAAGGTTGGGCCCACAGAAAAACCAGGTCAGTTTCAGAAACTGTAACTTGCGTTGTGTTTGGCGACACTCATATATTCCAGATTCAGAATTTCACGCGATTCCGTGTATTGTTGATACACGAAAACTATGTTTTTCTGAGATCGAACTGTCACGTCATAGTGCGACAGTGTTCAAGCAGAAGTGCTGCTTGTAGTGTGTTGCGGTGTTGTGAATTGTTGCAGAAATGGCAAACGCAGATGGAATGAGTCAGCTTATGAGCGATAAGCTCGACAAGAACAACTTCCATGCTTGGAGATTCAGAATGATGAATTTCCTGATGGGAAAAGGCTACTGGAAGTACATCGAAGGAGAGAATGAAAATGCTCCGCAGTTACCAGAAAGGAATCGGACTGGAGAACAGTTAAGAGCATATGAGGAATGGAATCAAGGAGCACGAAAGGTAATGTATTGGCTATCTGTTAGCATACAGGATAGCATGATTGGACACATACAGGATGCCAAGACTCCAAAAGAGACTTGGAATAGTTTGGTCACTTTGTACGAGACCAATACAAAGGCACGGAAACTGCAACTCAAGAACGAGCTGCATACATTGGAGAAAAAGAGCATGTCGGTAAGTGACTACACTCTAAAAATCAAAATCATATGTGAGTCACTTGCATCTATTGGAGTGAATGTAGATGATGATGATAAGGTGGAAGTGTGCCTTCGTGGTTTAGGAGCTGCATATAAGCAATTCAGAACTTCTATACAGACCAAGGAAAATATTCCGAATTTTGCTGATTTGGTCTCTATGCTGATCATTGAAGAAAAGAATCTTGGTGAGGATTCAAACTCCCAAGGAAATCCCAGTTCTAAGTAGGTATTCTACTCTGGCAGAGGAAGAGGCAGAGGTAGAGGTTTTGGAAGTGGAAGAGGAAACAGTAACCAAGATCAAGGTCAACAACAGAATCATGCAGGAGGAAGAGGACAGTTTCAAGGCAGGGGGAGCCAAAGAGGTCGCAGAAATTTCCAAAGAAATGATTCAGGTAATGATAGTAAAGGATGCTGGAATTGTGGTAAACCTGGACACTTTGAACGTGATTGCAGGTTAAAGAATCAAAATAACAGAAGGCAGCAAAACAACTATGCATCCACAAGTGCAGATGATTCTGAGAAGCTGTTTATGGTTCAACATCACATGATGAATACGATGTCTGCTGGTGTTTCAAAATCGAATGATAATGTCTGGTATGTTGATTCAGGTGCTTCAAATCACATGACCAGTCATGCAGAATGGTTTAGTAGTTTGCAGAAAATGTCAGTTCCTGGATATGTTGAAACAGGTGATGACACATCGCATCCTATTGAGCGTACAGGAAACATAGCATTGTCTATGGAGGACGGAAAGGTAAAACATCTTGGTGATGTGCTACATGTTCCAAATATAACGAAGAATCTGGTTTTTGTTGGACATGGTTGACCAGGGATTACAAGTCAGGTTCAATGCTGATGGATTATATGTAGAAGAGTACAAGCAGGATGGATGATTGGTTGCCAAAGGAAACAAAGTGGGTAGGATGTTCACCTTAAATGTGAAGATTCCTAAAATGAATGCAGCCATGTTTGCAAAAGGTGAAGGAGTTATTGCAGATATAGAGATATGGCACAAACGGATTGGACATGCAAACTTGCAAAGGCTGAAACTAATGCAGTCAAAGGAGATTGTCCATGGACTACCAAATTTCAAAGTTGCAGAAATGCAAAAGGTATGTGCAGCATGTCAATTTGGTAAACAATCAAGAGCATCATTTCCACATGACAAGCATGTTAGTGAGAATGTACTAGAAGTAGTACATACAGATGTTTGGGGTCCAGCAAAGACCACATCTATGGGCGGTTGCAGGTTTTATGTTACTTTCATTGATGACCATACACGCAAAGTATGGGTATATTTCATGAAAGAGAAGAGCGAGGTGTTTACTCACTTCCAGAATTTTAAAGTTATGGTGGAAAAGCAGACAGGGAAGTACATTCAAACATTAAGATCTGATGGAGGAGGTGAATACATGTCAAATGAGTTTAGTAGTTTTCTAAAAAATCATGGAATTCGGCGTCAGTTTTCATGTAGGTACACACCACAACAGAATGGTGTTGCTGAATGCAAAAATAGAGATATTGCAGAAATAGCAAGAGCCTTGATGGCTGAGAAGAATATGCCTCATTGTTATTGGGCAGAAGCTGTGCATACTGCTGTATACATCATGAACAGAACTCCCACTATTGCTGTACATCAAGTTACACCTGAAGAGAAGTTTACAGGTAAAAAGCCAAACTTATCACATCTGAAAGTTTTTGGCTATATTGCATATGTACATGTTCCAGATGAGTTGAGGACGAAGCTTGATCCGAAAGCAGAAAAATGTGTCTTCATTGGATATTCCCTTGAGCAAAAGGGGTACAAATGTTATAACCCACTCACACGACAGGTGAAGGTGAGCAGAGATATGGTATTTGATGAAATGTCAAGCTTCTATGCAGATGCCAAAGAAGGACTGAATCTTGAACCAAATGACAAAGAAAATGCTGAAAAATCTAGTGCAGAATCTCAAGTTTTGAGTGGACCGGCTGCATCACCAAGCAATAGTTCCAACTCAAATCCATGGAGTGGAAGATTGCGTGGAGATTTCAGTCCAACAAATTCATCAAATACATCCAAGAAAGGTAAAGAAAAGCTTTTTGCTGGTAGTAAAACAGGTGCAGGTTTTGAAGACGTTGATGGAGATTCAAGCGGTTCAGAAAAGAGTCTTGATGAGGAACTTGGATTGCCCTCTATGAAGACTCCAGGAGTAAGAAGGGCACATGCAGATGATACAAGAAGAAGTGACCCAGGACCAAGAAGATCTGGGAGGATGCGTAATTCAGTGCAACGATTGACATATGATAGTTACATGGCTCGCCATTGTGCCTACATCACAAAGGTAATACAAGATGCTGAACCTTCGTGTTTTGAAGATGCAATTGGTAATGCAGATTGGGAAAAAGCTATGGATGAGGAGATGGCTGCACTTTATGGAAATGATACATGGAAGCTGGTTCCATTACCGCAAGGAAAGAAATCCATAGGCTGCAAATGGGTTTACAAGGTAAAGCATAATGCTGATGGTAACATAAGCAGGTATAAAGCACGTTTGGTAGCTAAAGGTTATGCACAGACATATGGCATTGATTATGAGGAAACATTCAGAACACTTGTGCATTAGCTACAGCAAAAGGATGGACTTTGCATCAGATGGATGTGAAGAACGCTTTCCTACATGGTGAGTTACAGGAAGAAGTATATATGGACCAGCCACAAGGATATGAAGATTCAAAGCATCGAGAATATGTTTGCAGGTTGCAAAAGGCTTTGTATGGGCTGAAGCAGGCTCCGCGTGCATGGCATGCAAAGATTGTTGATTACTTAACCAGCATTGGGTTTTATATGTGTGATGCAGATCATTCACTATATGCAAGGAAGGCTGATGATGGCATCACTATTGTGGCTATTTATGTTCATGATCTGATTGTAGGTGGTGATAATGAAGAAAGCATCAAAGAGGTAAAGAAAATTCTTATGCAGGAATTTGACATGAAAGATCTTGGTGTGCTGCGCTATTTCTTGGGCATTGAGTTTATACATACAGAAACAGGTATATGGATGTCGCAAAGGCAATATGCCTTGAATATGCTGCAAAAATATGGTATGGCTGATTGTAAGCCAATTTCTATGCCTTTAGATCAGAATTTGAAATTGGATACTGCATCAGGTGAAGCATTGGAAAATGCTACTATGTACAGGAAAATTGTGGGAAGTCTTATATATCTTACAATTACAAGGCCTGATTTAAGCTACACTGTTGGACTTGAAAGTCAGTTTATGCAGGTTCCCAAGAAGCCACATTTGGATGCTCTGAGGTGCACTCTACGTTATGTGAGTGCTACTTTGGATTATGCATTGTTTTATGAAGCTAGTGTAGATTTGCAGGTTCATGGATACACCGATGCAGATTGGGCTGGTAGTACTCCAGATAGAAGGTCTACTAGTGGCTTTCTTTTCTCACTTGGAGGTGCAGCTATTACATGGAGCAGTAAGAAGCAACCCACTGTTGCTTTGTCGAGTACAGAGGCTGAGTACAGAGGTGCTGCAATGGCAGCATGTGAGGCATCATGGCTGGAGATGTTACTTGCAGATTTAGGTGTGGAAGTGCAAAAGCCTATCACTATCTATTGTGATAATCTTAGCAGCATACAGTTAGCACGGAACCCTGTTTTCCATGCTAGAACAAAGCATATCGAGGTACATTATCACTTCATCAGAGAGAAGGTATTAGGAGGTGATATTGATCTTGTTTATGTGAGAACAGATGAGCAGGTTGCTGACATTTTCACCAAAGCACTTGGAGCTGAGAAGTTGAAGAAGTTTCGGAAGATGCTTGGATTACAAGATATGGCATTGAGCTTGAGGGGGAGTGTTGAGATATCAAGCTCAACATGTGATGATCCAGGATGACACGTACCATTTTTTCGTTTCTCTGACATGTATAGTGGTCACGTCGGTATATGTCAGGGATACTTCATTGAGCTTTATTAGATTTATCTACCGAGAGTGATGGCACATTTGTTTCTTGCCAGCTCACTCATTCGCGGACATTAGGTTTTTCCTTATGTACTATTCTTTATATATTGCACTGGTTGTATTCTTGTTTTTTAGGTCATTCTTGTACATTCCTTTTATGTAATAGAAGAAGAAGAAGAAGATCATTCTTCCTTGCCTCAATCTATGTGTGTGCTTCTCCTTGAGAGTGAGAGTGTGTGTGTGAGCTCTCTTCCTTATCTCCTTCCTCGTGACAAGGTAGCCTTGGAGAGTGGCTCCTCGACATGAGCAGAGCTACTCTACGTGAATCGTCCTTCATCCGATGTCCACTGTTGGGCGACACATGCATGTGGGTCATTGGACCACTCTCGCACTAGCTATTAAGTCTCCTCTATGAGTCCTTCCATTCTCGATGATCCTCTACACGAATGTCAGGCTTTGATCCACAAGGATCAGTCCATATGATCCACATGGATCATTTATCCACAGGGATCATTGATCCACAGGGATCATTGATCCACAGGGATCATTGATCCACAAGGATCATTGACCCACAGGGATCATTGATCCACAGGGATCATTGATCCACAGGGATCATTGATCCACAAGGATCATTGATCCACAGGGATCAATGCATATGATCCACAGGGATCAATCCATGTGTGTGAGGGACAAGGGCCAGCTAGCCAAGGTCCCAAGCTCGGGGGATACCCTAAGGTACTGTGGTAGTAATGGGAACTACTTTGGTAGTAATGGGAATAAGTGTTGCATGATGGCCACATGTTCACACTGGACTATTTCATATCATTGCTATTTATAGCAGTACATCATTGTTATTTTTAGAGTACAAGAGGCTATATATGGATGGGAGGAGAGTCACACACATCATTCGGGCAGTTTCCAAGTGTTAGACTCAAGAAATGGCAGGCATGAGATAGTTGAACCATACCTTAAGAGTATAGGTCATGAGTTCAAATCCCAGAATTGGTATCAGAGCATAGGAAGTAGGCTTGGGCAAGTGGATGGGAGATGCACGCATCGCTTTCAAAGGTGAGCCCAACAAAGATTTGAGTGTACCTCCCAATCCGTAGGTTAGATTTAGATGTGTAAGATGCCATTGGAAAGCTCTTGAAACGAATGTTCCAATGAGGGCACTAGATTGAGTATACAAGATACCTAGCATGGGTGAGAATCAGGTTCAAGATACTAAGCTTGAGAGCAAGGGGCTCGAGAGACCAAGGTTGCAAACAAGGCAAGTCCATAGGCAAGTGGCCAAGAAGCGGAAAGGCAAGGTTCAAGATACCAAGGTTCAGGGCAAGGTTCAAGAGACCAAGGGTGAGCCCAAGAAGGTTCAAGAGACTTTGCAAGGGTGAAGATGTGAATTCAAGGGGAGATCAAGGATTGATCATTGAGTACAATGATCTCTAGAAGGGGAAGAGAGTGTTAGACTCAAGAAATGACAGGTAAGAGATGGTTGAACCACACCTTAAGAGGGATGATTAGGAAGTAATCCTCAACCATGGCTTTTGGAGCAAGTGGTTAGCCCATCATACTCCTAGCTGGTAGATCATGAGTTCAAATTCCACAGCGAGCAAAGAGGTTGAAGACTAATTGGTGTCCGCTATGTTTTTGGAATGCAAATATGGCAATCAAGGATTTCCACTTTCCCCCAGCCATGTACTACTTGCCCATTAATTCCTTCTTTTATTGGTATAACCCAACGAGTTCCCACATGGCTTTACACATGGGTGCCACATGGAACTCATGTGTGAGCCTGTCTAAATAGGAATAAGAGGTGGTTCATACCTCTCTCCCAAGGCTACTCCAATGTATCATCATTAATACTTGCAAGAGTATAAGTGTTAGTATAAATGTGGACATCAAGGTGTGTGAGTGTCAAATGCTAAAAGAGTCTGCATTTGAGAACATGTAATAAAAAGCTATATGTTAGCACATGTGTATGTTAAATTATAGAATATTGCCGTTCCAAGAGCATTTTCAATATGTGTGAATGAGTCATATATATATATATATATATATATATATATATATATATATATATATATATATATATATATATATATATATATATATATACGTGTGTGTATATGTGTGTGTGTATCTATGTATGTATGTATGTATGTGAGTGGATATCAAATTTTCAATATGTTGATTGTGATTGTGCATTGATATGAGTATGCAGATGTTGTGTAATGTAAAAATGAACATCATATGTTTCGTGTATTGATGACTATATTTATGTGTGTTAGTGTTTATGTTTTTTTATATGTATAAGTTTCGTGTAATGGATGTATGTGCTTACGTGTGTTTTCTATGCATGTGAATGTGTTTATATACATTGTGTTGTTTGCCTCTGTAAATAAGTAGGTGTGCATATGTGTATATTTCTTGTGTTTGTAAACACATTGTGCACATGTGTATATTTCTTGTGTTTGTAAATATATTGTTTGTTTATGTGTACCTATTATGTTTGTTCTTTTTTTAATGAGCATGAAAATATATACCCATGCTCATATATGGAAAATGAGATATATGTTAATGTGCTTTCATATGTATGTGAATATACATTTCATGTGCATGTGAATAAGTGCCTATGTGCACATTTAGGTGCATACCTATATGTGATAATGCCATGCGTATTTGAAAGTATATGTGTGCGCATGCACTACAAGGAATACAAGGGCATAGCCATAGCTAATGTGACACATTTTTGATGATACGTGATCGTGCATTTTGTCGCACTAGGCATCGAGCACCCACCATCTTTTAAACTACATTAATCTCGACATTATGATGTTTTTTTGATGCTCCTAGCGATGTACATGAAAGCCTCGCTCACTAAATGTTGCTTATATGACTTATTCTTAAGCATCACATATGTGACACAACTACAAATTGCATGATCGCACATACAACAATTTTACATTGCTTATGCGATAGTGGTGTTTGATCAAAATAAAAAAAATGTTGGATCACTCTTTGATCGTCATTTTTTGCACATCTGATCGAAGAGCTCTCCAACGTTTAGATCTGCGCTACACTTACAAGCTTCAACAAATCTCTTTTTGGATCTCTCTCTTTTTTAATCTCTCTCTTATTGTCTCTCTCTCTCTCTCTCTCCTTCTTTCTACCTCTTTCTCTTTCAATTTCTATCTTTGTCTCTCTCTTTCTCTTTTTTCTTCTCTCTTTTGATCTCTCTCTCTCTCTCTATTGTAGGTTATTCAAGAAGTTCACCAAGCATAAATATGGCTAATTATTGTAAGTACAATTTTCATTGTTTGTATATCATTTAAATTGTTTTATTTTCGTTACTTAACATACTCACACTTACTCATTCATATGCACATATATACATATACATGAGCAGGCACAGTCACACACATACACACTCGTACACATGCACATACACACACACATACACATACATGCACATACACTTACACATACACATACATACACATGCATATGTACAGACATGTCTATAAACACATAAAAGGACATGCATGCATGCATTATTGCATGTCGACATCCTCATACACACATTAACACATACTTATACACATGCACATACATATATATATATATATATATATATATATATATATATATATATATATGTGTGTGTGTGTGTGTGTGTGTGTGTGTGTGTGTGTAGACACACACACACCTACACATACACATACACATACACATATGTACACACATATATGCACATACAGTTACACATACACATGCACATACATACATATACACACACATACACATGCACGTACACATGCACGCACACACATATGCACATACACTTACACATACACATGCACATACATACATATACACACATACACATACACATGCATGTACACACGCATATGCACATACACTTACACATACACATGCACATACACTTACACATACACATGCACATACATACATATACACACTCATACACATACACATACACACATATACACACACATACACATTCATATGCACATACACATATACACATTCATATGCACATACACATATACACACATATGCACATACACATGCATATGCACATACACACATACACACATACACACATGCATATGTACATACACACACATGCATATTCATAAAGCATATCTACATGCACATATATACACACAGATGCACATATATACATGCATATAGAAACACTACACAAATATAAATATATACCTACATGTGCATACATACATTTTATACACACACAACTACATGCACATACATGCATGTATACACACAAACACACATATAATATGAATGAATTATATAATTAACGTAATAAATCACATGTTAAATATAAAAAGTAATAAAAATCATTCAAAAAAGACTTTTCATTAATTAGTACCATAGACACAATTCAAAACATAACAAGAATGAGAAAATATATAGATATAAAAATAATATGTATATCAATGTAAAATATATATCCAATGTAATATGTCAATCATCCTAATGATCATCATCTACATCATCATCCACATCATCATCCACATCATCCTCCACATCATCATCCACATCATCATGTAAGTCCTCATCATCATGTTCATCGTCATGATCATCCTCATCATCATGATCATCCTCATCATCATGATCATCCTCATGATCTGATGTAGGTGTAGTGGCATCATGGGTAGAGGTGTGAGCACTCTGTGATGATTGAGATCATCCTGCCTATGTTTGTCTCTCCACCTCATTCATATCTTCCTCTCCATAAAAATCCTATATTACATATAACAAACATGATTAAGTAAAACATAGAAAACATCAATAAAAATAAAATAATTATGTGAAATTTAATAATACTCACAAAAGCATTTGGATGATCTTGCATGTACTCACTCAGACATTGATATCCAAAATGTGTAGCAAAATCCATTTCCTTTTTTGTAGGATATTGACCACAAATAAATATGATTAATGATTATTCTTTTGACTAAAATAAAGAATATAGTTTCAATAATACATATACTTACAAATGTAGCTAAAAATTCATGATGCCCCATTTGGCTTAAGTGTGATGTATGACTTGACTGAACTCTCTTCTTTGCAATAGTATGCGTTCATTTAATGAAAAAAAATACATAGATTAAATGTAAAACATTTGAAAAACATATGAGAATTATAAGTCACAGTCATATAAACTATTAATTTGTATACCTTCTGTTAAGGAAATTATTCTTGAAGACGTAGCTATCTACAAAAAACTACCACCTCTCAAGTGGTATGTTAGGTCTTCTCTTATTTTACCATACAATATCTCTTGTTATTTTAATCTCAAACAAAAAAAGGCTCACAATATAAAAAAAACTCTAAATTTATATACATGCATACACAGACACACATACACATGCACTTACACATGCATACTTACACTTAAATATACGTAATTACACATACATATATATACCCACACATATACATACACACACATACTAAATACATACCCACACACATACATATACACTCACATACATGGATACACATACACATATACATACACTAACACATACATGCATACATACACTTACACATACATACACACACATACATGCATACACATACACATATTCATACACTTACACATACATACATACCCACACATACACATACATACACACACATACATGCACACACATACACATATACATATACTTACACATACACACACACATACATACACACACATACATACATACACATACACATATGTATACACTTACACATACATACATACCCCCTCATACACACATATACACACATACATACATACACACACAAATACATGCATATGCATACATGCATACACATACATATATACATACACATACACATACATACATACATACACTTACACATACATACATACATGCAAAAACATATACCCACACATAGATACTAAATACATGCACACATACACACTCACACATACATACACACACATACAAATATCGGCAAACACACATACATGCATACACATACACATATACATACACTTACACATACATGCATACACTTACTCATACATACATACATACACATACACATATACATACAATTACGTGTACATACATACCCACACATACAAAATAATACATTCACACATACATATCACATAAACATACACGTACACATATATACACACATACATAACACATAAACATACATACACACATGCATACACACACATACATAACACACAAACATACAGATACACATATATACACACATATGTAGACTTACACATACATACATACACTTGCATATACTACATGCATACAAACACATATTATAAATACATACACATTTATAAACATTACATATACACACACATATCCATACCCACACATATAGATACACACACATTCATAATAAATACATGCACACATACACATACACACATATACACCCACATATATTTACATACATACTCATGTCATACATTTATGGTTTTGTATGTGTATTTATATTTCAGAATGTGTATTTGTGTCTATGTGAATATGTGTGTATGCATAAAAATATACATGTGAACGTGCATGTATGTAAATAATCAGATTATTAATATCTAGTACCTTTATTTGCTACAAAATAAGATTCTAATCAATCAGAGCTCAATGGCATCAAGACAATGCATCAAGAAATGATGCTATATTGTCTTCATGCCAACATCTCATCAAGGTCAATGGCATCTAGGACAATGGATATCAGCTAACAGAAGGTTCTTGTTGTCTTCCTGAAGAAGGTCTAAGGATCTGTGAAATATATCATCTTGGATATCAAGAGCTCAAACCAAAGATGAAGTTGAACCTTGTACCAAGCTTTAAGCATCAAGACTCTTTCTTGGAAAGTGCAGATGATGATATGCTTATTTCATAATGTACAATGATGAGTCAACGTTTGGCCAAATATTCCACTAACCTTTGATTCCATGCTCTCATGATATATAGACAACCTGATTACCTTCCTTCTTCATATACAATGATGAGTCGACATTTGGCCAAATATTCTGCTAACCTTTGATTCCATACTCTTGGTGCTTGCTTCAGACCATAAAGAGCCTTCTTTAGCTTGCACACATGATGTGGATACCTCTCATCTTCAAAACCTTTAGGTTGCTCCATGAAAACAATCTCCTCTAGGTCATCGTTCAAGAAAGCATTCTTCACATCTAGTTGATGGATCCTCCAAATCTTTGAGGCCACAATTGCAATGTGAGTTCTTACTATAGTCATCCTTGCTAGAGGGCTGAAAGTCTCCTCAAAGTAAATACCATATGTTTATCCAAAACCCTTAGCTACGAGCCTTGCTTTATACCTAGATATGTTGCCATCTCGATTTCTTTTCACCTTGTATACCCATTTGTTGTCAATAACCTTAATGTACTTAGTTTTAGGCACCAATGAACAAGTGTGGTTCTCCTCAAGTGCTTTTACCTCTTCACTCTTGGCTTGGTTCCATTCTTCATACTTGCTTGCATCCTCAAAACAATTAGGCTCCTCACATGCAACTACTTGACTCATATATGCATAGTATGAAAAAGATATAAGTTAATCACTAAACTAGATATCTCTCTCTTGTAATACTTCTTCTCTCTTAAGGGGCTTGAACGAATCTTATTCTTCTTTCTTTTGATGTCTTTACACTTGGAGTTTCTATTTTTTCAAAATCTCCTTCATTGTCGCTATCCATGTCTACCACAAGATTGTGCCCATCATCCTTTTCCTCCATGCCTTTGCTTCTTCTAGAACTTTCTTCACTTGAAGTAGGCTTGGTTCCCAACCTCCCTTTCCATGGAGATATGGGACTGCCTTTTGATGTTGTTCTTGAAGTTGAAGGACCAGAAATTTCCACACTTCTTGGTCTTCTACATGTCTCCTTTCAGCATCATGTATGTCTTCAACCTATAATGAATCTTTCACACCATACCATGGCAACAATTCATCAAAGATAAAGTCTCTAGATATCTTCAGTTCCTTGGTTTTAGGATCATAGCATCTAAAACCCTTTTGCTCTCTTGAATACCCAATAAAAATGCACCATTCAACTTTTGCTTCAAGTTTATGCCTAAGTTCCTAAGGCACGTGCACCTAACATACACAACCAAATATCTTGAGGTGAGAAGATCTAGTTTCTTACCATACCATGCTTCATATGCGCTTAAAGTATGTACCCCTAAAATGGGGCATCTATTCCTGATGTATATGGTTATACGTGCTACATTTTCCCAATAGTAATGGGCCACATTCATCTCATTGAGCATCAATCTTGCCACTTCATCTATGTGTCTATTTTCCCTCTTCGTAATCCCATTTTGCTGAGGTGTATACCTACATGTATATTGTATCTTGATGCCATTATGAATTAGAAATTTTGAAAAATCCCTGGAGAAGTATTCTCCCCCTCCATCAGATCTAAGGATCTTTATGTACTTGCCCATTTCCTTTTGAACAAGTGCTTTGAAAACTTTAAAGTGACAAAAAACTTTAGCGTTTGACTTCATACAATACAACCATGTCATTCTGGTACGATCATCAATGAAGATAACAAAGTATCAATTGCCTCGCAATGAGGGTTCTTTGGTTGGTCCCCATACATCGGTGTGAATGAGGTCCAAAAAAAATTTGCTTCTTTGTGTACTCCTCTTGAATGGAAGCCTTGTTTGCTTCCCGAATTGACATGCATCACACAAGTTTTGCATACTTTTAGAGTGGAAATTTGTAAGACCACTTACTACTCCTCTCCTTTGCATATCCTTCAGCTTTTGAAGGTTTGAAGGTTTGTGTCGCAAATCCTCTTGTGCCACAAATCCACCTGAGCTATTTGCTTACTTCTAATTGTCAAATAGTTTGTATGTGATGAGGGTGGTTTTTACCTCCATGGTGAATAGTCTTCCTTCCTTCTTTCCTTTAGCTATCACTTTGTAGCCTTGCTTTGGGTCTTCCAAAAAACATCCTTTGTTGTTGAACTTGACTACATACCCTCTTTCAACCATCTCTCCAATTGATACTAAATTCTTTGTGATTGTCACTACATGTAACACATCTTTAAACACTTTGCATTCTGATTTTCATCCAAAGGAACATCACGTATGTGTGTGATCCTACGCTCAGTTTCATCCTCTATTTCTACATGCCCTTGTGTGCTTGGTTCATGAAAATTACAAAACATTTCCCTATTGCAGCTCATGCGATTTGAACATCCACTATCGATGTACCATGTGGTTTCTATGCCTTCTCTTCTACCATTTCTTTGCATCATGGCCAAGAGATTATCATTCTCTGATGTATTTAAAGTATTTGTATAGTTACCTTGATTCTTTTTATGGCCTCCTTGGCTGTCCTTTGAGTAATAGTCCCTTGGAAAGTGGCCTAGCTTGCCACAATTGTAGCATTCCTTTGTTTGGTTCCTTCCTTGATATTAATCTCCTCTTCCTCTAGCCCTTCCTCTTCTCCTTGCTCCATAGCTTTCACTCACTCCATCTTGATCATTGCTTGATCTTCCTCTACCTCTACCTTTTCCATTGTGTCCACCTGTCTTTCCTTTGCCTTTACCTGCATAAAAGACTTGGGCTTTATTGCCCTTTGAATGACCTCCATTGAGGTTCATTTCGTCAATCACCATGAGTGTGACTAATTGCTCAAACTCTGGTAATGAGTGCCCACATATACTAAAGTATTGAATGGCCTCCATATGTCATCATCCATTAGCCCATTTGGTGTATGAGCTACCAAATCCTCATCATCGATGGAGCTTCCTACTGATCATAAGGCATCTGCGATCCCTTTTACCTTGAGGATATAATCATAGATGATATATTTTAAGTCTTTCTTAAGTTGTTCAACTCATTCTTGAGCTGAATCTTTTGTGCCTTTGTGGAGGTGGAGTATAATCTTTCCAAGGCCTCCCACACTTTCTTAAATGATTCCAAGTCTTGGATATGACCAATTATGCTATTACTAATGTTTAGAGATAAGTCTTGGATATGACCAATCATGCTATTACTAATGTTTAGAGATACGATGAATATGACTCTTCTATCTCTTTCAATCCACTTATCCACTTCCTTTTCTTGTGCTTGAGTGAGTGGCTCTGCATATTGAGGTCTAGGCTTAGCTCCACTAACTAATCCCTAGAGTCCTTTGCCCAAGAGGAAATTGCTAGCCCAAAATCTCAAAGGTTGGTAGTTTCCTTTCTCCAACTTCTCTATTTGGGTAGCATACCTAGCCATTGCTTAAGGTTCTATGCTTACTAAGATTCTTTTGAGTGTTATAGAGTAGGAAAAGTTCAAAATGATTACCTTCTTATAGCGTTTTCCCTTGGTATGTAATGAGGAACTTGCTACAAGCTTCACAATCCACTTTTGGATTCTGATGTAGCTCATTGATCTACTACAAGTCCTTTCCCAAGAGCTTTACTAGTTTTAGATAGTTTCTTTGACTTCCTTCAAGAGTCCCAAATGCTTTGAAATGCTCTAGTACCACTGTTGGGAAGATTCAAGACCCCTATGCAGCTTTGGAAGGTTTTAGGCTCTCGCAAGTTGTTTTCCATAGTGACCCTGAGTCACTATTTATCTTTCTGCAAGTTAGACTAGTTGTCCGTATTGTTGTCTACCTATGTGTAGAGACACACCTTCAGTGTTTACAAGTCCACTAAAAGATCACTTGGCATATAGTCTCCAAATTCACGCCACATTGAATAGACTCTATAAGTAATCAAATGCAAGTGAAATAACTTGAAATGGACATCAAAAGAAGGAGTTACAACCAAAACAAAATAGTGTGGGAAACTAGCTCACTCCTTAGAGAGGTAGTGAGCAATGGCTATCTACAAAGAAGAATAAGCTAACAAAATGACTAAGGGGGCTGCATACAACAACTTTCTTACACTCTATAGTAAATCTAGGAAGAGAGTACAGGTCATCCACATTTTCATGACTTTCATTCATACATATATAGGTTGTCCAAAAGTGCTCCTATAATTTTGCAAGAATCTCTCAATCAATCTCTATAACATTTTTGGTAAGCTATGATTTAGGAAAGTGGTTTAGGTGTCTTGATATCTAAAATTCGTGATATGAAGCCTCTAATCAATAGGTCCACTTGTCATCCATACCTCCAAGACTTTAGGCAAATATTCAAAATACTTGCATACCGGAACATACCGGACTACATACCGGACCATCAAAAAAATTACCAAAACGTACCAGAAAGATACCAGAAAAGCATCCAAGGTCACCAAACTGCATGACCTTGATACTTTTAGGCCATCGAAAAAGTACCAAAAAAGTATCTAAAAAACACCAGAATAAATGTTGGTTGTCTTCAAGGCTTGCTTTTTAACAGATTTGATGTGTTAACCCTATGTAAATCCTAAGATTGCACCCGCAATGACTCTATTTCCCCTTCAAGCTATACAATCTTATATGCCTCTTTCTTCTTCATATCAATAGGCCTATCATGTTCTTCCTCCCCTCTAGTCAATTTCTGGAAGCATTGATCCACCTTTCTCTTGTGAATCTCAATGCTTCCCAAAATGCATTGATGCACCCTTTTGTTGTTCCTCGTATGACCCATCATGTGATCTAGTCCTCCTAGGAAGCACAACATATGGTATTACAGTATCACCATCAACACTCTCCAAGAAAGCTTTTTGATGCTTAAAGCTTGGTAAAAGCTCGTTCGACTTCATCTTTGCTTTGAGCTCTTGATATACGAGATGATAAATTTCACTGATCCATAGTTGTATTAATACAACAAGAACCATCTGTTAGCTAATATGCGTTATTTGGATGCCATTGACTTTGATGAGATGTTGGCATCAAGATAATAGCATCAAGAAATGATTTAAAGGATCAAAACTCAAAACCAAAGTTATGGACAATTTTTTATAGAAATTGGCTTATGCATCTGCTTCTTGGATACTTATGACAAAAAAAAATGCAAACAAGTAAATGAAAGTTTTTACTTTTTATGATATAGTTTATTATTGTTTAAGCACATAATAAGGAATTTTTGTGTTTTTTTTGGTATTTTGATAGGTTATTTTGAAGGTTGATTGGTTTCAAGCTGAGTATAAAGGTAGATTAATTCCACATTAAAAAATGATCCTTATCGATTGTTAACTGAATCATTTGAATGGGTATTAGACAACAGATTCTCCTTTATTCAACTAGAATATAGGTGAATGCCACCACAAAAATGAAACATGTTCTTTTAAGTTAGAACATGAAGCTCGGGGGTATGCCTAAAATTCTGTATATAACTTTATTTTTTAGGATGAAATTTCTCTCATGTATGTATGCATATGTGTGTGTATTCATGTGTGTTATATGTATACACGTGTTAGCATGCACATATGTGTGTTTCATGTGTATGAATGTGTGTGATATATGTATGCATGTGTTAGTATGCAAACATGTATGTATGCATGTGTATTTGTGTGATATATGCAAGTGTGTTTATAATTCTGTATGCATGTATATGTATACATGTGTGCATGTGGGCATGTATGTGTGATCTCTATGTATGTACATGTGTGTTGTATATATATGTATGTGTATATACATGATATGTATATATCTTTATATGTATTATGGCCCTCGTTGATTCTAGTAGCTAAATACAGAGGCATAAGGTTAGGAGGAGAGACATCTCTCTAGTAGGTTGTGGGAGGACTAGATGCAATGTGTATATATACTTCAACCACAGAGCAAATGCATATGGGTACAGAAGTATAAAAAACGTATGGTTGAAAATACCATATGCAAAAGTGTGTATACATATACATGTGTCCAAGGTTGGTTCTTGAAGCATCAAGAACCCCTTTTCTTGACTTTACTTACTTGTACATGTCTGCCAAGTCAGATAAGGTTTATTGACTGCAATTTTTTTTCTCAAGGCTCAAGTCGAATTACTGTATTCAATGTGTTATTTACTAGACTCACATACATATATATATATGTGTGTGTGTGTGTGTGTGTGTGTATATATATATATATATATATACACACACATACATACATATATATACATGTATATATCTATGTATATATATATATAAATATATATATATATATATATATATATATATATATATATATATATATATATATATATATATATATATATATATATATATATATATATATATATATACACATACATACATACATACATACATACATACATACATACATACATACATACATACATATACATGTATATATCTATAATACATACATACATACATACATACATACACACACATATATATATATATATGTGTGTGTGTGTATATATATATATATATATATATATATATATATATATATATATATATATATATTTTTTTTTTTTTTTTTTAAATTTATATATATATGTGTGTGTGTGTGTATATAAATATATGTATGTATGTATATATATATACATATATATATATATATATATGTGTGTGTGTGTGTGTATATATATATATATATATATATATATATATATATATATATATACATAAATATAACAAATAAAAACAATGCATACCATGCATTATCTTGTTGATGTGCCATAAGTATATACATCTCTTTCAAACATGATTTATGAGACCACATAGTGCCAAATTCTATCTCCAATGAACTAAGTACATACTTTTTGTCTCTCTCATCAAACTCACTGCAACAGAAAAAATATATATAAGTAAAACATGAAATATTTCTCTCAATTTATATGTAAACTTACACTTACTTCCATTTCCAGTGAACAAAATGCAGGTATGAGTCTTATAAATCTCTAATTCTTCTTTTAAACTCCGAATCATGCCTCATCTATACTATATTCCCCTTAGGTTCTATGTCGCACTCCAACCCTAGGCTACCTATGCATGTCCTCATAGGCACCTCTGTAATGCTCTCAAGAGTTGGATCTAGAATAGCTGTCCTAAAAATAAATAGATGAAAATGAATAAAAACATGTGTTATAATATCATTAAAAATATTAATTTCTAAAAAGAAAACATACATATGGGTAGATAAGTCTTTTCCTACAAATGGAGCCGTAGAGGATCCTTCCTCTGGCCACTAGGTAAGCATCTGTATGGTAAAATTTAATTCCTTATTGAGCATGTCTGCATACTCATGCATGATGACCCCTAAGGAATCAAGTGGAACTTTCTCGTTCATAAGATTCTTTATGAGAGTAGGTTTCACCTTTCTCTCTCTATGATCCATAATATCTATATATATATAACAAAATGGATTAGAAAAAAAAAAAAAAAAAAAAAAAATATATATATATATATATATATATATATATATATATATATATATATATATGTATGTGTATGTGTGTATGTATATATATGTGTATGCATATGTATGTGTGTATGTATGCATGAGTGTATTTATGTGTGTACGCATGTGTGTATGTATGTGTTTGTGTGTTTATGCATGTATGTTATGTGTGTGTATGTGTATGTATATATATGTATGTATATGTGTGTGTATGTGTATGTAGGTGTGTATGTGAGTGTATGTATGTATCATATGTGTATGTGGGTGTGTGTGTGTATGCGTATGCATGTATGTATGCATGCATATGCATCTGCATTGTGTATCCATATGTATGTATCTGTGAGTTTGTGTGTGTATGTGTAGGTGTGTGTCTCTATGTGCATGTGTATGTGTATGTGTGTGTCTCTATGTGTGTCTCTCTATGTGTGTGTACGTATATGTGGGTGTATGTATCTATATGTGTGTGTATGTGTGTGTATGGATATGTATGTATAGTGTGTGTATGTGTGTGTATGTATACGTGTGTGTGTGTGTGTGTTTATAAATGTATGTATGTGTATTTATAAATCTGTATGTGTGTCTATGCATATGTATCTATAGTGTGCATATGTGTGTTTTTATATGTGTATGTGTGTATGCATTTGTATGTGTGTGTCTGTATGTGCTTGTGTATATATATGTGTGTGTCTCTATGTGTGTGTATGTATATGTGGGTGTATGTATATGTGTGTGTATGTATACGTGTGTATATGTGTGCATATGCATATGTATGTATAGTGTGTGTATGTGTGTTGTGTATGCATGTGTGTGTATGTATGCATATGTATGTATAGTGTGTGTATGTGTGTTGTGTATGCATGTGTGTATGTATGCATGTGAGTGTATGTATGCTTGTGATGGTATGTATGTGTGTTTATGAGTGTGTATGTATGTGTAAGCATGTATATGTGTATGTGTATATGTGTATGTGTATATGTATATGTGTGTCTATGTGTGTGTATGTATGTGTAAGTATATATGTGTATGTGTGTCTATGTATGTGTAAGTATCTGTATGTGTATTTGTATGTGTGTGTATGTATGTGTAAGTATTTGTATGTGTATGTGTATGTGTGTATTTGTATGTATGCATGTAAATGTATGTATGCATTTGAGTGTAAGTGTGTGTCTATGTGTGTATGTATGTGTAAGTAGTGTATGTGTATGTGTATTTGTATATGTGTATGTGTGTGTATGCATATGCATGTGTATGTGCTTGTGTATATGTATGTATACATATGCATGTGTGTATGTATGTATACATATGCATGTGTGTATGTATGTATACATATGCATGTGTGTATGTATGTATACAAATGCATATGATTATGTATGCACATGTGTGTATGTATGCATGTAAGTGTATGTATGCATGTGTGTGTATGTATATGCCTCTGTATGTATGTGTGTGTATACATGTGTGGATGTGTGTGTATGCATGTGTTTGTATGTGTGTGTATGCACGTGTTTGTATAGTGTGTTTGTGTGTCTATATGTGCATATGTGTGTATGTATGTGTGTGTATGCATATTTGTGTATGTATGTGCATGTGTGTGTATGCATGTGTCTATTTATGCATGCATATGCATGTGTATGCATATGTATGCATGTGTGTATATGTATGCATGTGAGTGTATGTGTGTGTGTCTATGTGTGTGTATGTATATGTGCAAGTATCTATATGTGTATATGTACATTGTATCTATGTGTGTGTGTGTGTATATGTGTGTATGTATGTGTGTCTATATATGTTTATGTATGTGATGCATATGTGTGTATGTATGTGCATGTGTGTGCATGCATGTGTCTAGCATGTTTATGCATTTTTGTGTATGCACACATGTGAATGTATGTGTGTGTACATGTGCATATGTGTGTGTATGTATGTATGCATATGCAGGTGCCTGTATGTATGCATGTGAGTGTACATATGCATGTGAGTGTATGTGTGTGTGTGTCTATTTGTGTGTATGTATGTTTAAGTATTTGTATATGTATGTCTATATGTGTATGTGTATATGTATATCTATGTCTATGTGTGTGTATGTATGTGTAAGTATCTATATGTGTATGTACATGTGTGTGTCTATGTGTGTGTATGTATGTGTAAGTTTGTATGTATGCATGTAAATGTATGTATGCATGTGAGTGTATATGAAGGGCTTTGGTGTGCAGAACAACAGGAGCAAGGAGTAGATGGAGGGAGAGAGAAGAGAGGAGAGACACGCATATATGCATGGGAGCCTCAAAACCCACATAATGATCTCTCTTGAGGCAATGTTCTATATATGATGTATATATATGAATATGTCGGTAAGGTCACATGATCCTTACATCCCCAACAATCTCCCACTTAAGGGTCAATGTGACCATAAGTGCTAACACATACAAAGAATGATGTAGGACTATACAATAATGTATAGGAAGAGTCTGGATCTCAACCTATACGGATCAACCTACACCAACTGCCTCAAACAAGGTGTATCCATGCACCTCAAACTACTCGAGACTCATATCGATAAGAGTCGAGCTCACATCTAACTGATGCAAGAACTGATGAAGTTCTTGCAAAGCTCCCACTTGCTCTATGCATGTGTCAATCATCGAACGATTGACAACTCCAATTGCAAATGCTCCAATAGCAATTGCAATGCTTGGTCTTGAGCATAACAACTCGTACATCAGACACCCGAGTGCTGATGAAACTTGTGCCATCCTGGCTAACCTAAGCATGTCAGCCATGCTTGTATCCAAGGCATCTAAAGCACCATCATCATGACCAACATGTCCATATATATCTATGTCAACATCTGGCATGAGCGAATCCAAGAATGACTGCATAAATGTTGACTCCTCAGCATCCAAATCAGCCATCCTCTCAACCAAGGATGTGTCAAGCTATGCATCCCAAGAGCTAAACTGCTCTATCACACACTCTGTATCATGAGAGATATCCTGCTCTACCACACCAAGTGTATGATCATGCTCCACATGAGCTAACTGCAAAACATCAACAACAAGGTCAAAGTGATGATCACACTCTAATCGAGTATCATCATAATGCTCTACATGAGCATCCACATCATGCTCTAAAGCATCCAAAACATGTTCTACATGTGCATCCATCTCAGCATCTGAATCCTGCCATACATGTGCATCATGAATATCCATAGACCTATCTGTAGGTAGATAAAATGAGACATGACGAGTCTCACATCGCACATAAGGCTGAACTCCCACTCAGATGAGACTGTCTCTCACATGAAGTACCTGAAGTGGATACATGTGCCCAATCCTAGCACCTCTGACAAGCATAAGTTGTCCCAACTGTAGCTAAAAATGATGCTCACCAAGGAATTCATAACATCTACTCTCTTGTAACTGGCTAATTGAAATCAAGCTTATAGGGAATGAAGGCACATAGCGTACATGTCTGAGCATAAGTGATGCTCCACTAGGTAGCATAAGGCATACATCTCCTGCTCCCTCAATGTCATATGCCGTACCATCAGGCAAGTGCACACATCCATGACTCTCACCTGAGAATCGACAAAACCACTTGTGGTGGGGAGTAACATGAAAAGTGGCTAATGCATCAAGTAACCAAGCCATATGTATGCTATCCAATGAACAGAAGAAATCTAGAGATGAACCATAAGAGAAAGTGAGATCATCATCACAGGCATAATCAACTACCATAGACTCTCATGAAATCACTACCTGACTTGCATCACATGCATATCTCTAATGTTGTCATCGCATCCACCTGAAGCAACATTGTCGAATATGGCCCTCATGACCACAATACCAAATCAAAGCTATCGATATGATCTACGTCTCACATGAGTCAATGGACTCACATACATATCATGTAGTCTCTGCCATAATGCACTACTCGTCTCCTCATATATCACAAACTCGTATATAGAATCCACAAGCTGTAACCGGATAGTGGAGCTGGCCAATTCATCTATATCCATCCATACATGGTCGGGCATGTCACAAGGCCTCTGTGCATCTCTATGCACATACATGTGTAACCCTACATGAACCAATGTATGCCACATCTGATCTTTCCATCTCGAAAATTTAGTCCCATCAAATCGAAAAGACACCATGCCGACAATCCAAGAGACTATAAATATAACAAGAGATTAGAAACAATACTGTATCCTCAATAGAATCACACCTGCATATCCATATGCATAACTCACATCACAAATGCCTCAATGGAGAAGGAACCATGTGAACCACCTATCACATAACCATGCATCTAGCATGCACATAAAACCATGAGCATAAGTCTGCTCACCAAGTCTCCAAACCAATCAAGTAGATATGAAAGAATCGTGGAAAAAATTCAATAGAGTATCCCTTGTAAACTGAGCAATCAAACAAGATAACCAATAGCAAAAGGACAATGGATAATATTTCACCATCTATCACTGATCCAATCAAAGATAATGGCAAATATATATGCCAAAAAACTGATGGTAATATACGCCAATACAATGGCGATACACCTCCCACTCAAGAATGAATCCTGCAAGATGGTCCAATCTATCACAAATAACATGTGACCAATTTGAAGTGAAAGTAGATCATCAATGATCCAAAACTATCAGACAAGCTTCAAGATCCACTAGAGCTCTCTTCTAGCATAAAAACTGTCAAAATTTTGGCAGCATCTCCTCTATAAAATGGACTCTAGAACCAAAATAACCATGTGGGAATCACCAACCATATATGCCGAGAAACACACTAGCAAATACATATCAATCAATGACCAAATGCTAATAACAATGACAAAGGAATGTGTGACTGAGGCTCCAATCTAGATTATGTAACTGCAAAGAAAACAAAGATACAAGTACTAACCAAGATCCACAATCAACTCTCATAAAAGTATGTGCAACCAACAAGTAAATCCATATCCAAGTGGCATAAGCAAGATATACACCACAATGCCACTATACATCCATGATCGAACTTATGATGAAATAAACCTCAAAAAGAAGGTATATGACAATGTCATCTCACATGCCAAACACGTGATAAGATCATGCTCTTTTCTCATATAGAGAAGCTACCACAGTGGTCATACATGTACAATGCCTTGAAGCTCTGAAAATAAGAGCTTGCACACCAAAAAATCTCTCTAAAAGAAGTTCCAAACCAAAATGAAACTCCAAAAGCAACTAAGGTTCTTTTGGTGAAAATATTTTGCTCTATGTTTTGTTGTTTCAGAGGTGATAACCTCTGAATCTGAACTTTTTCTCTTCATCAAACTTCAAGATCTCATTCTTGCCTACGAAACAAGATAAAGAACACCTCAATCGGAGGTGCATAGCTCAAGATATGCACAAAACAAATACCTTCTGTCAATTTCACTTTCACCTACAACACTCCTGCTCTGTATTTTGCAGTTTTGGCGACCTTGCACTCCGAATTTGGATCTGCTGTTCAAGTGATTGTAGAATTGTCTTCTACATAGGTCTACGTTTTTTGAATTTTCGGTGCTGTAGCACTGCGAAGCAGGTTCTGCACTCTTCTGTGAAGTTGTAGATCTTTGTGTTAGCTACACATAGAACTTTAAAACGCATCAATCCAAGCTTCATAGCTGGAGTTATGGCCGAAATACTAAGCTGCTGTTGAGAGGGATTCCGACCTGCACTTTCACCTCTTGTGACCTAAGCTTCCATTGAAACTTCTTGCACACAAGCCTTCAACATGCTCTCATACCAATGAAGGGCTTTGGTGTGCAGAACAAGAGTAGTAAGGAGTAAATGGAGGGAGAGAGAAGAGAGGAGAGACGTGCATATATGCATGGGAGCCTTGAAACCCACATAATGATCTCTCTTGAGGCAATGCTCTATATATGATGTATATATATGAATATAGGGGTAACGTCACATGATCCTTAAATCCCAAATAGTATATGTGTGTCTATGTGTGTATGTATGTGTAAGTATCCATATATGTATTTTTCTCTATGTATGTGTGTATGCATATGTGTGTGTATGTGCTTGTGTTTATGTATGTATAGATATGCATGTGTGTATGTATGTATACATATGCATGTGTGTATGTATGTATACATATGCATGTGTGTATATATGTATACATATGCATGTGTGTGTATGAATGCATGTGAGTATGTATGCACATGTGTGTATGTATATGTCTATGTATTTATGTGTGTATGTGTGTGTGTATGTGTGTGTGTATACGTGTGTGTATGTGTGTGTATGCATGTGTTTACATGTGTGTATGCATGTGTTCTACAGTGTGTTTGTGTGTGTATATGTGCATATGTGTGTATGTATGTGTGGATATGCATATGTGTGTATATATGTGCATGTGTGTGTATGCATGTGTCTATGTATGTGTGCATATGCATGTGTGTGTATGTATGCATGTGACTGTATGTGTGTGTGTCTATGTGTGTGTCTCTGTGTTTGTATGTATATGTGCAAGTATCTATATGTGTATGTGTATATGTGTGTATGTGTATATGTGTGTATGCATATGTGTGTGTTTGTGTATGTGTGTATGTGTGTATGTAGGTGTGTATATATGTGTATGTGTGTATGTATGTGCATGTGTGTGTATGCATGTGTCTATGTATGTATGAATATGCATGTGTATGCATGTGTGTGTATTTATGCATGTGAGTGTATGTGTTTGTGATTATGTGTGTGTATGTATATGTGCAAGTATCTATATGTGAATGTGTATGTGTATATGTGTATGTGTGTGTATGCATATGTGTGTGTATGTGTATGTGTGTATATGTATATATGTATGTTTGTGTATATGTGTGCATGTATGTGTGTGTATGCATATGTATGTATCTATGTGCATGTGTGAGTAAGCATATGTGTGTATGTATGTGCATGTACCTTTGCTCGTTCGATTGCTCCTTCGTTCCTTCGGTCACTCCTTTGCTCGTTCAATCGCTCCTTTGCTCATTTTCTCTCGGTCTCTCACTTTATCTCGACACATTCCAATTTTCTTTTTCAAATCCTAGTGCATTGCTTATGCGACGCTAAACTGTTGCAACCAATTTGCCACCATCACTAGAAGTGTCATTAAGCTTCGATGCTCTTAGTGATAGTGATTATAAGGGTTGTATAAGTGACACTGTACATCCCTTATGCATTGATCCCGGTTTTTTTTCTTTTATGCAACGGGAATATGATAAAATATCAAAGGAGAAAAGTCCCATTGCAATTGGGCATGCCTTGTTCGGGTTTATACAATTGGTTGTTTTTTGGAAAGGAAACAAGCGGCAGTAGCACCAAAGGTGGCAAGTTTAGGAGGGTGAATTTTGCAAAAAGAAAAAAACAAGAAACCATTGAAGGGAGGACATCTATTGGTGAAACCTAATCTTGTATCTAATAGTGATCAGATGCATGTGCAATAGAGGGAATTGGGGCTCAGAAGATCCCACGAATCTTGTAGCACAGAGATATCAATCATAAAGAGATGAAGACATCTCCCTACTGTAGTTGGGCCTTCCTCGCAAGTTGGCATCATCATTTCCACTAAAAAGTAGGATTGGTGGGGTAAGGCATCCTCTTGATACCTCGGCTACTCCAACTATTCTTTCCTTGTCTACCACATGATGGAGGTGTAATAATGTAAGTCTATGATATAAGG
This sequence comes from Ceratopteris richardii, assembly GCA_020310875.1. Taxonomy (NCBI): domain Eukaryota; kingdom Viridiplantae; phylum Streptophyta; class Polypodiopsida; order Polypodiales; family Pteridaceae; genus Ceratopteris; species Ceratopteris richardii. The sequence goes on from CM035409.1 coordinate 77,074,347, forward strand.
GTCCGACTGGTTCACACAGATCTGAAATCAGACACCGTTTGGTCACTCGTTTATATGGCCAAAGATCTTGAGACTAGACTTAAGCATAAGTTCATGTGCTCTCTTAAACAAGTAATCCACTTAGCCTAGTGGTTAAGTCTCAAGATTGTGAAGGGTGAGGTCTTGGGTTCAATCCCCATAGGAAGCATGGGGAGAGAATTTTGCCCAAGGAGCTCTAGAGCCTTCTAACTCAAGTTAAGGTGAGTTAACTTGAGACTTGAGAGACTTAACTTGAGAGGTGAGTACACCAACCACTAGTGGACTCTGGTGGAAGGTACTAAAGAAGTGGTGGAGAACACTCTAGCCACTAGTAGACTATAGTGGAAGATATGAAAGGAGTGGAGGAGATTGCACATGCACTTGTGGACTCTAGTTACATTTGTGGTCCTCGTTGATTCGAACAGCTATATATAGAGGCATTTGGTTGGGAGGAGAGTGATCTCTCTAGCACGTTGTGGTCGTAATTTCTTAGGTTGTTGCATTGGTATCAGAGCTCTAGGCTAGCTTTCATGGAGACCTTGGAGGTTTCATCATCTTCTTTAGAAGCATCCTTTGAGGCTCATTTCTTTTATCTTAATGCATGTACATAAATTTTGTGTGTTTATATCTTCCTTGGGTCAAGATATTCACGAATTTCTGTTCATTTATCTATGTCCCGAGTTCTTCCCTTACCAAAGCCAAAAGGCAATTGATTCTACGAGCACGTAAGGGGATTCATTGCATGCTTTCGCAGGCATAGAACCCGCGACTTCGCTTTGACAGATCTGTACTATAGCCACGAGAACAAGGTGCTGCATTAAATCATATTCTTTGTGGTGGACATAGAGGCATAGACGCGGATCAAACCGTGTGCCTCATAGAAGTGAATTACACTCACAAACCGAAAAGTCCTAGCCTTTCGACACGAGCATATATCAATATATATGCAATTACTAGTAGTCAATACTGCAACACATATTGGGCGCGCAGAATTGGGGGTTCAAACAGATGTGGCACCTGATATGACCTCCGTCATATCCGCCCGACCAGTTGAACAATGTAGTGAATTGAACATTATAGATATAGTTTTCTATCACTCACGAGAATACCAGAACTAGCAAAAACTGAGAAGCTTTCTACAAACGATGCCAACCGGGGCTTGAGAATGCTTCTGATCCAATCACAAGTCCAAGGGGCATCGATGCTTAAAAATAGAAAAGCAGAGATACAATATCTCTTATCAGGCGACGCAGAGGAATCGAGCTCTTTGCCTCTGTCAATTGAAGTGCGCAGAATATCAGAGATTCATATCTTCTTGCACAAAAGCTCTGCTTATCACACATAAAAAAGTAATTTCTTCTGAAGCCATTGTGCTGACAGGAACCCGTGACACGAACCAGAAGGAGAGGACCTATCCATTAAGCTACTAAGGCTTGATAGTCGACTTCATCGACTAACTTCTAAAGTGAGGATTTAAAATCGTCCTCCTATATCAACTTTGGCTTTCTCAACCATTAAACCCGCATCCTCTTGAGTTTGATGCAATCTCCAATGGAACCTTCATCACCAAGATGGAAGGCACCTAACTTGGTCGACATACCATACATGTGGAGCATACAACCGACCCTGAACCAATTTTGAAGCCAAAAGCGGAGTTGATTTTGCACCTTCCTCGACTTCAAATTCAAGGGCTTACCTTGAGCTCTTTGTTCATTCTCAAGCACCATCCAAAGACAAAGTGAAACAACCTCTGGGCCAAGAGGATCAATGTTTTGGCAGTCATTCCTCTTGGAGCAATAAAGGAAGGCTTCATCTCTTCAAAGATGAGGACAAGAGGAAGCAACGGTCTTCAAAAAGGAGTATGTAATTCTTCCTCATAGACCAACGGATTGAGAACAACTCTTCCAAAGGATCAATGGAAGGATGTAGCTTAACTGGGAGATAAGTATTTTCCAAGTTAATGATTGGTTTCAATATTTGTTTTTGCTCTCTGGTTTCATGTAGGATGCATTTTAATCATTCAAATATGGTAGTGAGCTTCATTTTTGATAATCTTGATGCAAATTATTGAAACCTACATGAAAGAGCATAAACATATTCAAACACTCATTAAGCACAAGCATGCGTAGACGAAAGAATGTTTTCATGCACAATTTATATTTTCTTCTTGCTTGCAAAAGGAATAGGATGCACTCAAGCCTGTGCATATGTATATTTATAACTTTTTGTAAGGTAGAAGATAGATTGTTTCTGCATGGATGATTGGACATGGATGATTGGATGTACACATGTCATGGGCTAGTATGGATCTCTAGTCATCGAAGAATAATGTTCTCCCAAGTAGTGAGAAGGAAATTCTTCAAACTCTTTGACAACAAGTAGTTCCCAAAGTCCCAAACCACTAGAAGTGGTACTTAAAGTCCAAATGGTTGATAGCACATGGATGTGTATTAAAGATTCTTATCTGTAGAATTTGAAAGGCATTAGTATATGCTTGGACTTGAGTAGGGGAAAGATCTCTAAAAGCCCATGGGTAAGCAAAGAAGCTTTCGATAGTTTAAGAGATCTTATAGATAAAGACTAAGCCTTTATTCTAGTTGCAAGGTCAAGCTTGGCCATGATTGTCCAAGAACTTTCGATAGGAACTACTGAAGTTCGCCCAAGTATTGACATTCAAAATAGTAAGCTATTCCAAGTTTGAACAAAGTAGATATTCCAAGTATGTAGTTTGCAATCGTGTCAATGGTACTTAAGTCTATGGAAGGTAAAACATAATGTTTTCCTATCCTTAAAGGGATTTTGGTACAAATCCAGAAAGCACGAGTGGATGCTTAGACTTATGAAGTCGAGAGATTCTTGTAAAGTCATGGCCAGGGTAGCTATTTAAAGCTACAATTAAGGAATCTAAAGACAGGAAGTAAACAACTCTTGTCGCTATAAATTAGACATGTATAACCAATTGGACTTGAATTGGAAAAATTCAAGAACTTGGAATTCTAATTGGTTTTCATTTGAAAACCCGAGTAAAGAAGAGTAGATATTGAGGTTTGGAAAGCACAAGATCGTGAAATGATCATGTGAAGGGATCAAAATCTAGAATATCAAGTTAGAGATAATGCCTGAAACTTCAAAATTCTTGAAGTGAGAAGGTACTCTATCAAGCGATGTTTAGACTTTAGGATAAGTATTACCCACACATTAATGTGAATATAAAATAGGATGGTATGGGGCACCAGATTTTATACTCAGATTGATGTACAAAAGATGGTATGGGACATCAGACCGTGGGATAATAATTATCTTTTAGTCGTAAAGTGAATCTTGAAGTTAGATTTGATCTTCAAGGGAATTAAAACTTCCAAGGATAAGTTTTAATTCAAGGAGGATAAAAGTATGATCTCAAGATACTTCAAGATTAAGTTCGTAAGAAGATATGAAGTAAGTAACTTCCAAGATCTCCTTGAAACACTTCAAGCTAAATATTTGATTGTATCTCAAAAAGCTAAACAGAAATACCCTATCAAGTTCTGCTAAACATGTAGCAGACTTCAACATGCTTATACTAGCAAATTAAAACATGTATATATCGTTGGCACAAAAAGACAAAATTGCCTACATAAGCACTGAAATCATGATTTCGGCACCATAGAGCAAAGTACTTTTTATCTCCTAATCACCTTGAGTATGCTCTCCAAATTTTGTGTGATTCTGAGTCTATGATTGAGGGTGTTGATGATGCCCTAGATGAAGCGATGACCTACTATGATACCAATTTTAGAGTTTGAGGTCTATGGAAGCATGTGAACAGCACAAGGAAGAAGAAGAAGCTTGAAGCACAACACACAATAATGAATATATTACCACTAGAATGTACAAAGATAAATGACCCATTAGGGTTATAGGTGTATATAAAAGATATGTAAAAAAAAAACTCCTAAAGAGGGAAAAAAGTGCCTTGGTAGTCCTAGTGTGTTCAGATACATCACTGCCTAAATATATCATCAAGTATCCTTGACGTATACTGGTATGACCACTATACATGCCAAAGAAATGAAAAAGCGATACTGGTCATCCTCGATCATCACATGTTGAGCATGATATCTCAACTAGGAAGGCCAACCTAGTGAATTCATTTCTTTTCAAAGATTTCTATAGGACCCACTGTATACTCCCTATGTGTTGACAGTCAAGGTCACACACAAGCAGCGAAGTGCATCAATGAAGTGGACACACAAGAAGAAGGAGCATGTAGGGAGCTCCAAGAAGCACATGTCAAATGTTTAGAAGAAATCCCTATAAAAATAGTGATTGCTATCACTAAAAACCATTGTAAATACCATTTTCTATTTTTACAACTTGATTTTGTTCAAGCCAAGGAGTGCTCGAGCTCGAGGAGTATTAGAAGTATCATCCTACCAGTTTTCATAACTTTTAGACTCTTTGAGTCCCCAAATAAGCCTTGGAACCTAATCTTCAACTAGGCCGGACACTAGGTTTGGAGAGGGCCAAAACCACTCAAAAAACTATAAAAAGGGGTGGAGAGCTCATTTGAGAGGTTAGCTTGTTGTAGATTTGAGCTTTTGTAATAGAGTTCTTTTGTAATCGAAGTCCTTCCATTGTTCCACTCTTTGCTCTTACTTTATGCGCGTGTGTGTGTATGTGTGTGCATGTTTGTATGCTTTCACTCATGCACTTGTGCACTTCACTTGCTCTTGGTCTTCATACCAGTCCTCACATCTCTACGGATTGACATTTATGAGGTGTATCTCCTCACGTTGGTACTTGCCATTGTGCTAAAGTGAGACCAAATTTGGCACCATTGCCAGGGAGAAAGCTTGGAGGAGGAGCGTGTGACGGTAAGACGTAGAATAGTGATGTTGGAAGGTAAAAAATCACCATTTTCAGTTCAGTTTCTGAGTTTTTTCTTCATCTTCATCATCATCATCACCACCATCTCCTCCCATCTTCACCTTCTCAGATTTTTTCACTTCTTGACTGTACATTCCCTATTGTGCCTCTTTTTCTTCCTTCTTGGCTATGCGAGGAGTTCAGAGAGGGTTCAGAGCTTAGGTGTCCTTGAAATACAGAGATTTGTGCCACTAAAACATAAAAAATCTGAGCAGTGGTATCGCAGAGTGACAAGAGCTATGTCTGGTATCACAAGTGTCGTATCGTGATTGTGGAGGGTGGTTTTGCATCTACAAGCTGATAGGAGTGACAAGGAGAACATAAGGTACACATATCTGCAAAAAATTTTGAATTTGGGTGTCAAAATCTCCAAGTATTGTGCCCAGTTGAGTTTTGGTATCGCAATACCAGAAGTCCCAAGTATCGTGATACTTGTTGAGGTATCGTATCATGCGCACCCACTTGAGGTATCGTGATACCGTTCTGGTATTGTATCGTCAAGTGCTGGTTTCACGATCGCGATCGCCTCGGTGGTATCGTATCGTGGTGGTCACGGTATCGTATCGTCAACCGAGTGGGATCGTATCATGGCAGTCACCGTATCATATCGTCAATTAAGTGGTTTCGTATCGCCAACTCGGTATCATATCGCCTCCTGTTTTGGTATCGTATCGTTGATTGAGAGTTATCGTATCGTGCCTATTCTAGTATCGTATCGTGCCAAAAAGTGGTATCATATTGTCCATAGAACTAGTATCGTATCGTGAGAGTTCCAGTATCATATCGTGTAAATTTTTGGTATCATATCGCCTGTAATCTTGGTATTGTATCGTGACCATTTTAATATCGTATCGTCCCTTACCCTGGTATCGTATCGTGAGCAATCTGGTATCCTATCGTCCACTAACTTGGTATCATATCGTCGAATGCAAAGGTATCGTATCGTGTGATTTCTGGTATTGTATCGTGAGAGTGGTATCATATCATGGACTTGGTGGTATCGTCTAGCGAGTGGTATCGTATCATGGAGGTTGGTATCGCCTTGGTGGTATCGTATCGTGAAAATCTGGTATCGTATCGCCTATCCTGAGGTACTCCCAAAGAGATCCTATTTCCCTGTTTGAACCCCCAGAACCCTGAACTGGCATAACTTTCTCATACGAAATGCGTTCAGAGTGATCTTGGGTTTGTTGGAAAGCTCGTGGATTATTAGATATAGTATTTTGAAGTTGACCCTCAGGTTGGACTAGGAACCAAGGGGTTCCACAAGATTTTGAGCAATTCAAAGGACAATTTTGGACTTGGAGACAAGGCTTATCAACTTAAGATCAAGTAGACACTTAAGAAGAGATAGATAAAGTATCAAATCATCACAAGCTAGTATCGACCACACAACCAAGTCGGGGACTCACAACTCAGTGGTTAGCACTACCTGCTGAGTTCACAGACGAGCGAGTCAGAAATGTCATTTAACTGGGAGAGACTCTTGGACTCTGAAGACTTGCATAGTTCAGTGCCTAGGGAAGGTTTTATTTCTAAAGTGAAGGGGAATATCGGATCAGATGTCTCTTGAATACATATCCACTAACTTGCAAGGAATACCCATCTATCTCGATGGTCTACACATGTCAGTAGCAAGAATGATAAACACTACAGAATCTGAAATAGTTCCAAGACCAGCAATCAAGTATGAAGGTGGAGTTTACATGGACAAGATGGGCTAGATATATGTAGTAACCAAAAACCCTCATCAGATTAATGAAAGAGGAGAGTTAGAGGGACAAGGAACTTCCAAAAGAACCAACAGTGGAGATATGGTGACTACCCCTAGGGGAAAGTCAGTAATTACTCAAGTATTGCAAGCGAACAAGATGCTCCAAGATGACTATTTGATGGATGTATACTTGGTGCATGGATCAAACCTGCTCCTACAAACTGATTCATTGACACAAAGAGAAAGCATCAGCCCAATGACTATATACGTGTTAAGGGATCTGGAAAATCCATTTAGAGTTACATACCTAGACCAAAATCAAAGGAGATATTGGCCAGTAGATGAAATGGAGGGTTCTAGATTAAAGTAAATGGATCTGCCTATATTCCCTCCTCGAGATTAGCAACTACCTCAAAAAACCCATTCCAGACCCAGCAAAGAACGGAAAATTTGATGTTAAGACAAATGCGCCAATGTAGTATGCCGAACAAACCTCAAGTGCAATCCACCATGCCAGAAGTAACTCCCACAACCAAACTAGCCAGGGAATAGGAAATATGAATAGAGCCACCCTTAAGGCAGAACAACCCCAAGGTGTAGGAGCTGGAATACAACCAGTAAAACCCAATTTTCCCATCATAATTCGATCCCCGGAGCCAAGCAAAAGGCTAGTGGCCAAATGTATGTGAAATCATTACGATGGCATAGGAGATCCCTAGGACCACATTGTAGAAAAAAAACAGGTGTTGCAAGCGGAGCAAGTGGATGACTTTTTTGTGCAATATGAATCCTTTGGGCTAACCCTCACGGGAATAGCTTTAGCGTGGTTTCAATCCTTGGATCCAAATTCCTTTGGGAATATCGAACAATTTTCCAAGAATTTATTTAGGAATTCACTAAGCGAGGGATCAAGCACAATTCTTCATCCTTACTTCATAGTTTCAAACAAGCTCCTAACAAGACAGTAAAAAATGCAGCAGGAAGATTTAATCAATATGTAGACCGATGCGCTATGGTGGAGGAAGTGGCAGCATTGGTGGCCAAGAAATTATGGGTACAAGGACAAAGGAACTACCAGAACTCCTCCTTGAGAGTGCAAATGTTAGAAAGTTGCACACTTGTGGTGGAGATCATCCATCTCATGTTTGCACTAGAGAAGGATTAGGGTTATCACAAACTTACCCTTACGATAGACAACCAACTCAGGAGCCTAACATGTACTCTTACGATGAGCAAAAGTACATCAACTACAACACCAAAAACTATCCAATGAATATGCAGCCACGACCGTTTGTACCACCCCAATGTAGACTGTACGGGTACCCTCCTAGAGAACAAGGCGGAGAAGTTCCTAGGTTTAACCCATGTCCAAGACCACGAGAAGCAACTAGACCATATGAACATGGAGGATATAGCCAACCTCAATCCATACTAGGACAACAACCACCACACCCACTAGCTCCGACACAAGGGTAGAACATCACAATACAAGTTGTTTGTCTTGAGTGTGGCAGAGAAAAACTCTTGAGAGATTGTCCCAGACATCCCTCTAGTGCACCAAAGGTTACATCCATTAATGTGGTAGGCCTAGTAGGGGATTCAAGTTCTAGTAGCGATAATGTGGCTCCTATACATGTAGTTCCGAGGGCACAAGCCTTACAACAAGCTAGACCAGCTGAGCAATCAGATCCAAGTGAGTCAGGAGAGCCGATTAAGAGAAAAACAAGAACATGGAAGGACACTAGAGAGAAGGCCAATCGTAAGTGGACCAAAATTTAAAGTTATCTGAACTAGAAGAAAGCTTGAAAGATGCAAAAACAAAAATAGAAGATATTGCCTTTGAAAATCTCTCGCATGCTGAAACTCCATCCACACCACCTCATCCCCAACCTCATCTTCACCCACCAACCATTGTAAATAGACCATAACCAGGGTCTGTTCTTGCAGATCCAACCCCAGAACACTTGGACATGATGTTCAAGGCATACCAGGCTCAACTTCAAGAAGGGCCAACACTTGCAAACCTAGACAAGAGCTACCCTAGAGCAGATTTAGAGATTGAACGGACAAAAGTGTGCATAAAAATGGTGGAACTAGCTCAAGCTATGTTCGAGGTCAATCAATCATTCAATCAGACGAATGCTATTACATAGGCTTTGCACTTCCAGGGCTTACTAGATAGATTATAGCAGTTGGTCAGTAAAGCACAAGTTGCTTTACCTCCACAGGCTCAACCAACTGTTGAAAGAGGAAGCTCATCACCAAAGAAAGTCTATGTTCCAGACTCCATAGATGATGGAGAACCTCTTTCACTTCAACAGCACACTCAAAAGTTCTTGCAGGAAATACAAGAGGAGAAATGGGCCAAGGAGAAGGATACTTCCCCTCCTATTCTTGAGATTGATGACTTTCATGATCAATTTCCACAAGACATTCCATCAATTTATGGAGACCAAGTAGAGCAACAAGAGGAAAAAGGTTCAGGATATATGAATCCAATTCTTTACAAGAGTTGCCACAGTTCACAGGCCCATGGGAATCTGAATATCTCCACATCAGAGCTCCCACAATATTGATCAGAAACGAAGACTCAGTGCTTCCAAGAAACACTAATGTCATGAAGAACACTAAGGATCAGTGTCCTCTCACTTTAGAAGAGATGCCCAAAGTAAAACCTGAGTTATGGAAACATGTGGCAAATCAGGTTCCAGAATTTGATTCCAAAATACCAAAAGCAGACTCTAAGCAGGAAGTTTGAGAGATACCTCTAGACAAAATAGGGGACATGAGTGAAGGTGAGGAAGGTAATACTTATCTTCCGATCACATACCAAGGTTACACCACCAAAGCAATCATAGATTCAGGTGTTGGTGTTGCTATTGCAACTACCTCCTTGTGGAAGCAATGGGGTAAACCTGCATTAAGACCAACTAGAATGAAGCTTTAGATGGCTGATGGCCATGTGGAAAGACCTCTAGGATTGCTAGAAGGGATAACTCTAACCACTTGTGGTGTAGATTTTGAGCACACCTTTGCTATATGTGACTTTGGTAAAACTAATACCTACAAAATGATCCTATGTAGACCCTTCCTACAAGTACTGCAAGTTGTACAGGATTGGGGAACCAACTCCTTATACTTGTAGCGCTTGGGGGTAACAACCAAGGTCAATTTGAAGGATCACACTTTCAGAGATGTACCACCCCTACAGTGGAATCCTATCCACAAGGAGCAGGAAGATTCAATCTCTCGGCATTCTAAAAGTTCATCTGAGACATCCTGGATGCATGAAGATACTCATCTGTGGATGTGCAAGGTCGTAAAGGAAGAGGAAAGATGCCTAAAAGCGAGAAAAAAGGAACTTCTCAAGGAGATAGACCAGTTAAAGACCCAACCTATACACCGACGATCTTTCAAGATGAGGAATTTGAGCCACATGGTTGGGTAGAAATCTTAGCTACCATGGACATTGCAGTCAATGAAGAATAGTGGACACCTCATTGTGATGAGGAGGGTTATGATATTTCACTGGTCATGTGTCAGCCCTTGCTAGAAGAATGTGATCCTAGTGAATTCATAGAAGAAGAAGAGAATGATGATGATCTAGAATCCATTGTGATGGATAGTTGCTTTATTTCAGAGGAGCACTATTTAGAAGACATAGGCGTATTTACACAAAAAGAAGAAGAACCTCTCACAAGCATCAAAACCGTAAATTCAAAGAATGGCAGTGAGGGAGGTCAAAAGAAAAAGAAAAGACAAGGAGTGAAACAAGAACATACCCTTGAGCACTTAGCTCAAGACCCAACTTCTTGCACCATAATTCTTCCAATGCATTTCCCAAGTATGCATGCAAAGGGATGCATTACAAGGCCGTACACAAGGCACATTCCTCTTCTAAGCCATGCACTAATGCACTTACCCATCAGCCATTATAGGGCATGAGTACTTGGTCTGGAAACTAGGGAAGTCATCTTTGGAAGAACTAGAGGACATCACGATGACAACAACACGGGCCAGGAAGCCATCCACCATGAGAGTTGCTCATAATCGACATTGACAACCTCTTTTGAGTAGCTCATAATTTTCAAAATTTCACAAAGACACCATCAAGCTGGAATACAAGGAAGACATCCACACACAGGTAGCAATGACAAAATGACAAACCAGACAACTGCCCCAGCTACAATTGGAAGATGGAACACTCTTGTGGATACATGATGGACACTATCTCTCCACACCCTACATGGAACAACCACTACAACAAGGGTCTGTCTAGGATGCCAGACTCTAGAGGGGGGGAGCGTTGACAGTCAAGGTCACACACAAGCAGCGAAGCGCATCAATGAAGTGGACACACAAGAAGAAGGAGCATGTAGGGAGCTCCAAGAAGCACATGTCAAATTTTTAGAAGAAATCCCTATAAAAATAGTTATTGTTATCACTAAAAACCATTGTAAATACCATTTTCTATTTTTACAACTCCATTTTTTCAAGCCAAGGAGTGCTTGAGCTTGAGGAGTATTAGAAGTATCATCCTACCAGTTTTCATAAATTTTAGACTCCATTTGAGTCCCCAAATAAGCCTTGGAACCTAATTTTTAACTAGGTCGGACACTAGGTCTGGACAGGGCCAAAACCACTCAAAAAACCATAAAAAGGGCTGGAGAGCTCATTTGAGATGTTAGCTTGTTGTAGATTTGAGCTTTTGTAATAGAGTTCTTTTCTAATCGAAGTCCTTCCATTGTTCCATTCTTTGCTCTTACTTTGTGCGCATGTGTGTGTATGTGTGTGCATGTTTGTATGCTTTCACTCACGCACTTGTGCACTTCACTTGCTCTTGGTCTTCATACGAGTCCTCACATCTCCACGGATTGACATTTATGAGGTGTATCTCCTCACGTTGGTACTTTTCATTGTGCTAGAGTGACACTATGTGGACCATTACATGCGCATATAAGGTATTTCAAATAGATGAGTGAAAAGATATACTTGCAGAGAAATAATTCATTGAAAATAAGAGATATTAGAGGTGGGAATTAATACTAGTATTAGGTGTGTAGAGGTGTTTGTGTATACGAAAGCATGAGAGATAATGGAGTTAAGGGCATGTTTACATGCGACTAAGATAAATAACCAAAATAAACAAAAGATTGAAAAAATAAGGTAGGTAACCAAGTTCAACCAAAGGCCGCACAATTTCAAACCCATTCCAAGTGTTAAGGTGCATCCAAGAAGTGTACACAACATGATTTAAAGAAACCAGTGATTAAAGGCTGAACATACTTGGCAATGGTCCCAAATTTATTGGAAAAGGGGAGTATCTAACCCTAATCACCTTTCATGGAAGTGAGATGTTCCTCCAAGTGTGTCTTAAGGTTGCCACAAGTAGATGGAAGTTTTTTCCTATTGATTGGGAGAACTTGGTTAAGGCATGCCTATGTGCTGCATGATTGGGGAAAAGATACTATGTGGATAAAAGAAGAAGGAAGAGCGCTACAATAGATATTTTTAGAAGGAGGACTAGACAACCAAAGACATACCAATATGATGTAGAAAATTGGTATTTGTATGGAAAAAGATATGTTGGAAAACCCAGATTTGGATTTATATGAAGAAGAGAACATGTTGGCTTGGCTACAAGTAGAAGACTCATCTTCCTGCTATGCAATTTTTCCAAACAACTCAAGTAGAGAGGAAGTCTATGAAAGAAAAGAGGAGATCATTTAGGATGCTGATTTGGGTGAACCAATCAAAGGCCATAGAAAAGAGAAGAAAAGAAAAACCCTTAAGTGCAATATTGATGAAGGAGATTCAAATCCTATATCAATGGCCACTTGGTTACGGATAATGGCATGGATATCATCTTTTATGAAAATTTTGTCGCAGTAAGTGTAGGGCATTACAAGAATGTGGAAGGAATACTTGCATGTCTTTGGAAACACAAGATTACATTGGTTGAAAAAGCTAGAATAGTAAGAGGGAAATGTGAAATAATAAATAAAAAATTATCCAAAACAAAGATACAAAAGATGAAGTATGTTGGAAACAATATTCCAATGGAGGATTAAGGGTGGCCCTATCCCATGGTTAGTGTGCCCAAAAGGAAGACAACCAAAATGGAGTGCAGTATATAGTTAGAGATTGTGGAGGGTGAAGAGGCTCCATTAGTCATCATATCCAAGCTCAAGGCCTATCATCAGGAAAAGTGAAGCTTTTTGGTCTATCGACGTTGTACATAGCCTTTTGATTTTTCATGCAAATTACAAGCCATTTCATGAACACCTTGTTGGAAATTTTTAAGCTTTTTTTTGGAATTTTTAGATTAATTTTTTTTAATAATTTTTGTCTTTCTTTCAATGCTAGTTTTCTTGATAAAATTGAAGAAAATAGCAAGCTCTATCGTTTTGAGTGTGGCAAGCTGTCTAGAACTTGTGGAAATTTTTTCAGAATTTTGTATGATTTTTTTTATTTGTGTTGGTGTTTTTTGATTTTTTACCTATTTTCTAGGTGTTTTCCTAAAAAAACAGCCCTCCCTAGTTTTTTTATTATTCTTATTTGGAAAAAAATCTATCTACATCTCCCTATCTTCTCTCTACCTCTCTCTATCTTCTCTCTATATCTTCTCTCTCTACCTCTCTCTATCTTCTCTTGAAGTATCTTGATGGAGATGCACCTGAGTGCGCTCTCCTTCTCGAGAGCTCCACAACGATATCCTCGGAGTAGAAAACTGAGCTCCTAAGGCCGCACACAGTACTTAGTACAGAAGCTGCAGAATACACAGAGAAACACAGTACACAGGGAGCACGAAGATAGATTTCTTAGGTCTTACAAATGCGGTTGAACTTACAATCTATGACTGACCAAGCCACTATATGTTTTATTAAAGAACATATACAAAGAAGTGTCCAGTGGCCATTTGGCCTTTCACATGGACACTAATGGTAACAATCTCCCACTAAAGGCCAATATGGCCAAAGTAACTATGGAAGAAAAATAAAGAATGATAAAGAATACCTGAGTGTAAGTATTCAAACTATACCTCCCACTTGATGGGCATGTTACACAGTATACAAGTGATTGTGTAAGATCAGGAATCAAGTAACCCCCATCAAGTGACAACAGTGTTGAAAGCTATCCTGTGGTAGAGCTTTACTCAAAGCATCTATAGCATTATCTCGAGTGTGAACCTTCTCAAGAATAATGCGCTCAATGGCTAAGCAATCTCGAATGAAGTGATACCTCACCTCAATGTGCTTGGTCTTTGCATGATAGACCGGATTCTTAGCCAAAGCAATGGCACTCTGACTATCACTGAGCAAATGAGGTGCATGCTGAGCTAAACCCATATCACAAGCAAGACAAGAAAGCCACAACGCTTCCTTACATGCCTCACTTGCTGCAACATACTCTGCTTCTGTGGTGGAAACAGTTGTACATTCTTGAAGACGAGATCTCCAAGAGATAGCACCTCCAACAAAATGAGAAATGTACCCTGATGTAGACTTACAATTGTCTACACAACCAGCATAGTTAGAATCTATGTAACCAATAATGGATGCTTTTTATAAGCATAGATACTTGTCCTTAGTGCCACTCAGATATTTTAAAATCATCTTGACTACTTCCCAATGTTTCTTGCTATGATTAGACATATATCTGCTCACAACTCCCAGTGCAAATGCAATGTCTGGTCTCATAACTACCATAGCATACATGAGACTACCAACAACAGACTGATAGATGGTCATGAATTCCTTTTCCTCATCTGATTTGGGGCAATCATCCTTGCTCAATTTCACATATGTGGGTAAAGGTGTACTCAATGCCTTTCCATCCTGCATATTGAACCTGTGAAGTACTTTGGATATGTACTCACTTTGAGTTACTCCTATCACAAGTAATGCGCATGCCAAGAATATGTTTGGCATCCCCCAAATCCTTCGTATCAAATGTCTAACTCAACTTCTTTGTGAGAATTGATAAATCATAGGAGGACTTCCCAGCAATCAACATATCATCGACATAAAGTATCAAGCATATCAAGCTGCCATCTAAGCATCTCTTTGTGTAGAGAAAATGATCCTTATTACTTTGAGAATAGCCTTGAGACTTCATAAAAGCATCAAAGTTTTGGTACCATTGTCTAGGGGATTTTTTAAGTCTATACAAGCTCTTCTTAAGCTTACAAACTAGACTTTCCTTGCCAGGAACTACATAACCTTCTAGTTGTTCCATATAGATCTCGTCTGTAAAATCTCCATGCAAGAAAGCAGTTTTCACATCCATTTGGACTAGCTCTAAGTCCTCCATTGCAATGAATCCAAGCAACATGCACAGGGTAGTCATCTTGACCACTAGAGAGAAGATTTCCTTGAAATCAACACCATGTTGTTGCTTAAAACCCTTTGCAACAAGGCGTGCTTTATACTTTGGAGAAGCACTATTTGATGTGAATTTCAGCTTATATACCCATTTACATGGTAAAGCTTTCCTACCCTTTGGCAAAGGTACTAAATCCCAAGTAACATTCTTGTGAATAGAATCGAACTCACTCTTCATGGCACGCTCCCACGACATGATCCTCTGTCTGCATAGCCTCTTTGTAGCAAGAAGGCTCATCGGCATCTGTTAGCATAACAAAATCTAAACCTAGAAGATATCTATCAGGTGGATGTGAGACACGTGCAGAACGTCTCAATGGTTGCTGAACACGAACATGTGCAAACTGATCAGAATGGACAATCTCTTGAACATCCCTATGTGCAGCATTTTTATGCATGCTAACCGAAGGACTAGTATCCTCAAACACCACTCTTCTCACTTCAACCTCCTTAATGGGCTCTTTATGCATCTTAGACTCATTGCAAATGACATCACTACTTTTGATCACTGATCGTGTTTTAGGATCCCATAAGCGATATCGAAATTGTCCGTCTCCACCATATCCAAGAAAAATGCATTTCTTTGACTTACAGTCCAACTTTTGTCTAAGATTATTTGGTATATGAACATATGCTTCATGATGAGATATCAAGCTCAACATGTGATGATCCAGGATGACACGTACCAGTTTTTTTGTTTCTATGACATGTATAGTGGTCACACCTGTATATGTCAGGGATACTTCATTGAGCTTTATTAGATTTATCTACCGAGAGTGATGGCACATTTGTTTCTTGCCAGCTCACTCATTCATGGACATTAGGTTTCTCCTCATGTACTGATCTTTATATATTGCACTTGTTGTATTCTTGTTTTTTAGTTCATTCTTGAACATTCCGTTTATGTAATAGAAGAAGAAGAAGATCATTCTTCCTTGCCTCAATCTGTGTGTCTGCTTCTCCTTGAGAGTGAGAGTGTGTGTGTGAGCTCTCTTCCTTATCTCCTTCCTTGTGACATGGTATCAGAGCCAGCGTGGCTATAGAGAGCTCATGGAGAAGGCGACGGTGAAGAGTACGCGGCAAGGCATGGAGAAAATGCGATTTCACAAATGGGCACCGTTTGCTACGAAAATCGGTGTGAAGGTAGAAGACCTCAAAATATTTTTGGGAGTTATCCCTTTAGGGTCACTTGTTTTTGTCAGATCAAAGTTTTGGAGACATCTCAACCTCCGTTTCGAGCCCGCAAGGTGGGCCCCACAAAAAAACAGGTCAGTTTTAGAAACTATAACTTGCGTTGTGTTTGCCGACACTCATATATTCTAGATCCAAAATTTCAAGCGATTCCGTTTACTGTTCATACAAAAAAAACTGTGTTTTTCTTAGATCAAACTATCACGTCATAGTGCGATAGTGTTCAAGCAGAAGTGTTGCTTGTGGTGTTGAGAATTGTTGCAGAAATGGCAAACGTAGATGGAATGAGTCAGCTTATGAGCGATAAGCTGGACAAGAACAACTTCCATGTTTGGAGATTCAGAATGACAAATTTCTTGATGGGAAAAGGCTACTAGAAGTACATCAAAGGAGAGAATGAAAATGCTCTGTAGTTACCAGAAAGGAATCGGATTGCAGACCAGTTAAGAGCATATGAGGAATGGAATCAAGGAGCACGAAAGGTAATGTATTGGCTATTTGTTAGCATACAGGATAGCATGATTGGACACATACAGGATGCCAAGACCTCAAAAGAGGCTTGGAACAGTTTGGTCACTTTGTATGAGACTAATACAAAGGCACGAAAATTGCAACTCAAGAACAAGCTGCACACATTGGAAAAGAAGAGCATGTTGGTAAGTGACTACACTCTAAAAATCAAACGCATATGTGAGTCACTTGCATCTATTGGCATGAATCTAGATGATGATGATGATAAGGTGGAAGTGTGCCTTCGTGGTTTAGGAGCTTCATATAAGTAGTTCAGAACTTCCATACAGACGAGGGAAAATATTCTGAACTTTGCTGATCTGGTATCTATGCTGATTATTGAAGAAAAGAATCTTGGTGAGGATTAAAACTCCCAAGGAAAGCCCAATTCTAAGTGGGTATTCTACTCTGGCAGAGGAAGAGGCAGAGGTAGAGGTTTTGGAAGTGGAAGAGGAAACAGTAACCAAGAGCAAGGTCAACAACAGAATCATGTAGGAGGAAGAGGACCGTTTCAAGGCAGGGGGAGCCAAAGAGGTCGCAAAAAGTTCCAAAGAAATGATACAGGTAATGATAGTAAAGGATGCTGGAATTGTGGTAAACCTAGACACTTTGAACGTGATTGCAGGTTGAAAAATCAAAATAACAGAATGTGGCAAAACAACTATGCATCCACAAGTGTAGATGATTTTGAGAAGATGTTTATGGTTCAACATCACATGATGAATACAATGTCTGCTGGTGTTTCAAAATTGAATGATAATGTCTGGTATGTTGATTCACGTGCTTCAAATCACATGACTAATCATGCAGAATGGTTTAGTAGTTTGCAGAAAATGCCAGTTCTTAGATATGTTGAAATAGGTGATGATACATCGCATCCTATTGAGAATATAGGAAACATAGCATTGTCTATGGAGGACGGAAAGGTAAAACATCTTGCTAGTGTGTTGCATGTTCCAAATATAACAGAGAATGTAGTTTCTGTTGGACAAATGGTTGACCAGGGATTACAAGTCAGGTTCAATGCTGATGGATTATATGTAGAAGAGTACAAGCAAGATGGATGATTGGTTGCCAAAGGAAACAAAGTGGGTAGTATGTTTACCTTAAATGTGAAGATTCCTGAAATGAATGCATCCATGTTTGTAAAAGGTGCAGGAGTTATTGCAGATATAAAGATATGGCACAAACGGACTGGACATGCAAACTTGCAAAGGCTGAAACTGATGCAGTCAAAGGAGATTGTCCATGGATTATCTAATTTCAAAGTTGCAAAAATGCAAAAGGTATGTGCAGCATGTCAATTTGGTAAACAATCAAGAGCATCATTTCCACATGACAAGCATGTTAGTGAGAATGTACTAGAAGTAGTACATACAGATGTTTTGGGTCCAGCAAAGACCACATCTATGGGTGGTTGCAGGTTTTATGTTACTTTCATTGATGACCATACACGCAAAGTATGGGTATATTTCATGAAAGAGACGAGTGAGGTGTTCACTCACTTCCAAAATTTTAAAGTTATGGTGGAAAAGCAGACAGGGAAGTACATTCAGACATTAAGATCTAATGGAGGAGGTGAATACATGTCAAATGAGTTTCAGCAGTTTTCTAAAAAATCATGGAATTCGGCATCAGTTTTCATGTAGGTACACACCACAACAGAATGGTGTTGTTGAAGGCAAAAATAGACATATTGCAGAAATAGCAAGAGCCTTAATGGCTAAGAAGAATATGCCTCATTGTTATTGGGCAGAAGCTGTGCATACTGCTGTATACATCATGAACAGAACTACGACTGTTGTTGTACATCAAGTTACACCTGAAGAGAAGTTTACAGATAAAAAGCCAAACTTATCACATTTGAAAGTTTTTGGTTGTATTGCATATGTACATGTCCCAGCTGAATTGAGGACGAAGCTTGATCCAAACGCAGAAAAGTGTGTCTTCGTTGGATACTCCCTTGAGCAAAAGGGATATAAATGTTATAACCCACTCACACGATAGGTAAAGGTGAGCAGAGATGTGGTATTTGATGAAATGTCAAGCTTCTATGCAGATGCCAAAGAAGGGCTGAGTCTTGAACCAAATGACAAAGAAAATGCTGAAAAATCAAGTGCAAAATCTCAGGTTTTGAGTGGACCGGATGCATCACCAAGTAATAGTTCCAACTCAAATCCATGCAGTGGAAGATTACGTGGAAATTTCAGTCCATCAAATTCATCAAATACATCCAACAAAGGTAAAGAAAAGCTTTCTACTGGTCATAAAACATATGCAGGTTTTGAAGACATTGATGGAGATTCAAGCGGTTTAGAAAAGAGTCTTGATGAGGAACTTGCATTGCCCTTTGTAAAGTATATATGGACCAGCCACAAGGATATGAAGATTCAAAGCATCCAGAATATGTTTGGAGGTTGCAAAAGGCTTTGTATGGGCTGAAGCAGGCTTCGCATGCATGGCATGCAAGGATTGCTGATTACTTAACGAGCATTGGGTTTTCCATGTGTGATGTAGATCATTCACTATATCCAAGGAAGGTTGATGATGGCATCACGATTGTGGCCATTTATGTTGATGACTTGATTGTAGGTGGAGATAATGAAGAAAGCATCAAAGAGGTAAAGCAACTTCTTATGCAAGAATTTGACATGAAAGATCTTGGTGTGTTGTGCTATTTCTTGGGCCTTGAGTTTATACATACATAAATAGGTATATGGATGTCGCAAAGGTAATATGCCTTGAATATGCTGCAAAAGTATGGTATGGCTGGTTGTAAGCCAATTTCTATGCCATTAGATCAGAATTTGAAGTTGGATACTACATCAGGTGAAGCATTGGAAAATGCTACTATGTACAGGAAAATTGTGGGAAGTCTTATATATCTTACAATTACAAGGCCTGATTTAAGCTATACTGTTGGACTTGAAAGTCAGTTTATGCAGGTTCCTAGGAAGCCACATTTGGATGCTCTGAGGTGCACTCTACATTATGTGAGTGCTATTTTGGATTATGCATTGTTTTATGAAGGTGGTGTAGATTGTAGGTTCATGGATACACCGATGCAGTTTGGGTTGGTAGTACTCCAGATAGAAGGTCTACTAGTGGCCTTCTCTTCTCACTTGGAGCTGCAGCTATTACATGGAGCAGTAAGAAGCAACCCACTGTTGCTTTGTCGAGTACAGAGGCTGAGTATAGAGGTGCTGCAATGGAAGCATGTGAGGCATCATGGCTAGAGATGTTACTTGCAGATTTAGGTGTGAAAGTGCAAAATCCTATCACTATCTATTGTGATAATCTTGGCAGCATACAGTTAGCATGGGACCCTGTTTTCCATGCTAGGACAAAGCATATTGAGGTACATTATCACTTCATCAAAGAGAAGGTATTAGCAAGTGATATTGATCTTGTTTATGTGAGAACAGATGAGTAGGTTGCTGATATTTTCACCAAAGCACTTGGAGCTGAGAAGTTGAAGAAGTTTTGGGAGATGCTTGGATTACAGGATATGGCGTTGAGCTTGAGGGGGAGTGTTGAGATATCAAGCTCAACATGTGATGATCCCAGATGGCACGTACCACTTTTTTCGTTTCTCTGACATGTATAGTGGTCACACCGGTATATGCCAGGGATACTTCATTGGGATTTATTAGATTTATCTATCGAGAGTGATGACACATTTGTTTCTTTCTAGCTCACTCATTCACGGGCATTAGGTCTTTCCTCATGTACTGATCTTTATATATTGCACTTGTTGTATTCTTGTTTTTCAGGTCATTCTTGTACATTCCTTTTATGTAATAGAAGAAGAAGAAGAAGATCATTCTTCCTTGCCTCAATCTGTGTGTGTGCTTCTCCTTGAGAGTGAGAGTGTGTGTGTGAGCTCTCTTCCTTATCTCCTTCCTCGTGACACTTCACACCCAAGAACTTGAAGATGATCATAATATGGTGGCTTCCCTATCCATAACTCTTGTGCCACTTTCAGACATTTTGCAATACTAGGTGAAAGGTTAATCACATGAACTGCAGTCAATAGTGCTTCTGCCCAAAAGCCTTGTGAGAGATTTGCATGATGCAACATAGAGACTACTCAATCTTGAATAGTTCTATTCATTCTCTCAGCTACATCATTCTGTACTAGGGTATAAGGAGTTGTAAACTCCTATGAATCCCTCTAGACTGACAAAAAAGTTTGAATTCATGTGAGGTATACTCACCCCCATTATCTGAACGTAAAGCCTTAAGCTTAGTTCCTTTTTCAGTCTCAACTGAAAGTAGGGAATACCTCATCCTTCGATTTGACAGGATAACACACATCTGTATGAACGAGATCTAAAGGCTGAATTGAAGAGTCAATGTGCATTCTGTGAACATTTCTGGTTTCCTTTCCATAGTGACAATGCTCACAAAATGAAAAATCAGAGAAAGATAACAGAGGTAAGTAGCCAGAACGAGAAAGATTTTCCATTCCACTACAAAATATATAGCCCAAACAACTATGCCAAATACAAGCCATAGGATGTTCAGTAACAACTAACAAGTGTTCTTTCTGTGATACAAATCAAGGATAAAGTGAGCCCAATTTGCTTCCTTTTGCAATAACCATATTGCCCTTTGATATGCAAAAGGACTAAGCATAGAAGACCACCTTGTAACCAAGGTCATCAAGTTGACCAACTAACATCAAACTGTGTGACAACTGAGGTACATGGTGTACATTATGCATAATAAATTTTGAACCATCAATGAACTGCACAACCACATCTCCAATCCCCACAACATCACAGTGGTAAGAATCACCAAGTCTCACGGTACCAAGAGACTTTGCTACATAATCAGAGAACCATTCTCTATTTGGTGTCACATGGAAAGAAGCACCAGAATCTAGCAGCCAGGTGTGGGAAAGAGAATCAGCCATAAGAGCCTCAGGTGGCACAATACTATCAAGTGTCAACACATCAGCATCATCAGAAATAGCATTAATTTCTTCAATCTTCATAGTCAAGGTAGATGGTGCACGCAACTGTTTAACATGCCCATCAACATTCTGTCCTTTACCTTTAGCATTCTTTAATGCATAACATTCTTTCTTCATGTTTCCTTTCTTATGACAATAATGGCATTCGATATCCCTCTTCCTTGATTTACTTCTACTCTTATTCCGTTGAACATTCTTTTCCTTGTTCTTGCTCCTGCCACGTTGTTGATTCTTTCCTTGCTACAGAATACGCAGAAAAACATACTACACAGGGAGCATGAAGATAGACTTCTTAGGTCTTACAAATGCAGTCGAACTTACAATCTATGACTGACCAGGCCACTATATGTTTTATTAAAGAACATATACAAAGAAGTGTCTAGTGGCCATTTTTCCTTTCACATGGACACTAACGGTAACATCTCTCTCTACCTCTCTCTACTTCTATTTATCTCTCTCTATCTTCTCTCTCTACTTCTCTCTACCTCTCTCTATCTTCTCTCTCTATTCCTCTCATCTTCTCTTTACCTTCTCACCAACTTCTCTCTACTTTTATCACCCTCTCTCTACCTCTTTCTACTCTCTCTCTCCTCTTTCCCCCACCCCCTCCCCTCCCCCTGTCCCCACCCACCATAGGATAAAGTTTTATCCTATGGTGTGGTTATATATATATATATATATATATATATATATATATATATATATATATATATATATATATATATATATATATATATTGTTGGCTACATACTTTTAGCTTTGGATTGCACATCGTGTGGCCATTGTTTTCAAAGTTGGGGTCACTTTCATGCTTCTTCACACTCTTGGACTCCATTTTTGCATTAGTTTCACCAAAAATCACTACCTTTCTCCAACTTTTGTTCCAAACCCACATATTTTGTACACATTTAACATGTGTTGTTTATCTCGCACAAGGTCCACATGGTCTATTCCATCCTTGTATGCATGCCAAAGCTTTGCATTTGAGATAGCCTGACAATCTTGAACTTCACATGTTGAATCATTCATAGATTTTGCATAGTCTATGAGATTATATATCCCACAATGTTAAACTCCATAAGCAATATAACATCACCATTGGAGAGATCATGAATTGAACTTCTATCAAGTAAATTTGACAACCACACCAATCTTGGCTAATAGTGAAACTAACAACAGATTTTTCTTGATCCTTGGCACACATAAAGCATTTGACAATGTGAGAAAACTACCATCAACAATATTTAAAATGATCTTAGGAACTCCCATTATAGGATAAGAGGATTTGTTAGCACATGTGAGAGTATTCCTTGTATGGGTAGGCTCAAGTGAACTGAAGAAACTCCATTGTGAGGAAATATGTCTAATTGCCCCACTATCAAAGCACAAAACATCTAAATCTATTGGAAACATACACTACTCATGACAAGATGGTTCATAGCTGCAAAGAGTAGTAAATTCCCATTCTTCATTCTAAAAAAGATTGGTAGATTTTGTTTTAGGTGTAGAGGCCTCAGCAACAACCATTCCAACCTCTTTCTTCTTTTCCTCTTTGCAATCATTTTAGGATAACACTTTATGACATGATCATTTTCCTTGCAGTACAAATTATTTTTTCTTTTCTATTTCCTTGTCATCATTGTCTTCCTTTTTTGAATGTGCAACATTAGCATATTTCTTCTTACCAGTAGATGAGCTCTAGTTACCTTTTCCCTTTTGAATAGATAAGAAAGCTTGATCTGCAACATGCATAATGGACATGTTTTGCCTTGAGTGATTTTCTTACAACAAAAGAGAGATTAACTCCTTAAATGCTAAGGCATTTGCATTTCCTTTCATCATCAATCAAAGAGTAGAAGAAAAATGCTAGTATGAATCTGGGAGATGATTAAGAATAATCTGCACAAGTGAGCTATCTAGCAAGATCTCATCTTCAAAAATTAAATTCTGCCTCAATTCTTTGATTTTTATCTAAAAATTGTCCATAGAATCTCCTTCATTCATATGCTCACTCTCCAAAGTTTTTTGGACATAAGCAATAAGAGCCTCATTTCTTTCTTGCTATAATGTTGTACGAGTATCCCAAGCATATTTTTTTATCTTGCAAGATTGAATATGAGGGATAATGGCATGTTTGAGAGACAATGTTATCAATGCATCTTCCATACCACTGAAGTTGCTCTGCAATAGGTGCGACAGGGACTAGACCATAACCAAGAAATTAAAGATTATCATCTTCAATGCCATCTACATCATCTTCAAAACTCTATTTGCAAGTGTGGTAGGATGTTTTTAAGACCTTTCACAATATTCCATAGACATTTTGCTAGTAGTACATGGGGCATCATATATTCCAACAATGGTAATTAGTACCATCCAACCTCTCCTTAACAACCAACATATAGAATACATCATTGCTTTTAATCATGGCTACTGACTAAATACCTTGATGTGGAAAATTGATCATATCTCAAAAAGTTGAAAAAATACACTATCGGAATCTGCTAAACCTATAGAAAACTTTGAGATGTTTATATTGTCAAACCAAAACCTGTATATATGTTTGGAAAAAAAGATAAAAATTGCTTGCACAATCACTATGATAATGCATTTGGAGGTCAAAATGAACTCATATCAATGCCATAGACAAAGCTGTTTTGAGTCCTAATCACGTACAACTTTAGTAATTTCATCTCAGGGGGCTTTGGTGACACCTAGATGAACTGAAAACGTACTTTGATACCAATTGTTCAAGCTCAAGGTCTAGAGAAGCACAAGAACATCACAAGGAAGAAGAAGAAGCTTAAAGCATAACATAGTACTGAATGTATTAACAAGTAAATGTGCAAAGGTAAGTGACTCATTAGGTTTATGGGCATACATACAAGGCGGGGGTGGGAAAAGTTCTCGAGTGGTCCTAACTTTGTCCACACACATCACTACCAAAATATATCAACAACAATTGCATGTAATAAAGATCCACTCATGTTCGAAGATGCAAGTGATGATTCAAATTGAATGAGGTCAATGTAATTGGAACTGGATTCTATTCAAAAAAGTTGTATTTGGGAGTTATGTAAATTACCATCTAGAAATGAAATTGGTACTAAGTGTGTTTACAAGATTAAAAGAAAGCTAGATGGTAGCATTCATCACTACAAAGCTAGATTATTTGCAAAGGGTTGTGCAAAAATATGCCATAAATTATGAGGAAAATTTTGTGCCTACTTTGTGCATAAATATCATTTATATTGTGATTGCATTGTCTTCCCAACATGGATGGAAAGTGCATGAATTGGATATAGAAACAAATTTATGGAATGATAATTTTTATTAGAAAATGTGTATGTGAACCAACCTCCTCAATTTGCCACCAAAGGTTAGGAGCATATGATTTTCAGCATTTGTAAGGCTTTGTATGGAATTAAGCAAGATCCACATGCATATCATGAAAGAATACATAAGAACTAGATTGCTCTTGGTTTTACATGTATTCCAATTCAAATCATAGCTTATGTAAACAAAGATGGAGTTGGTCTTATAGTGCTCATTCTTTATGTTGATGACTTTCACTTGATTGGGTCATGTGATGAGAAAATTGGCATGCTTATGGATAATTTGCAACATACTTTCAATGTCACATATCTTGGTCTTTTGGACTATTATCTTGGCATCCACTTTTGTATCTATTGAGGGGGAATTGTTATGCATCAAGCAAAGTATATTAAGAAACTACTTCGGCATTTTGGTTTTGAGGCCTACAAACCTTTTTCAACACCGGTAGGAAATAGGACTTAGATTCTCAATTGAGGCTGCAAATTATGCATTTAATGCTTCTCTTTATCAATAATTTATGGGATGTTTGATATATGCGTGTAACACAAAGTTGGACATATAGTATTCACTTTCCCACTTGAGTTAATTTATGCATAGGCCTAGCACTAAACGTTGGCAACAAGTAAAACATGTATTAACATATCTCAAAGGCACTTTGATTTTGGGCCTCTTTTATGGTAGATATGATCATCCATGCTTGCATTCTTTTAAAGGTAGTGATTGGGCTAATTGTAATGATGTAAGAGTTTCCATTAGTGGCAATTTATTTTTCCTTGGAGGACCATGCATATCATGGTTGAGTAATAAGCAACCTCATAGTGGCCACATTTCTTTGTGAAGTTGAGTACATGGAAGTATCCACGACTACAATGGATTGTATGATGTTTCATGTGCACAAAAAGCACATTGAGGTTCATTATCATTATCTCAGAGAGTGCCCTCATGTGGGAGATAATGATTTGGTATATGTGCCTACACAAGATAATATGGTAGAAATATTCATTGAATCTCTTCCATGGGAAACGTTTGAAGCTTTTAACAAAGCTTTAGGTTTATTACCTTGTTAGGCACTGATTTGTCACTTAGTGGATATACAAGCTAAAGCATAAGCCTGATGGAATAGTTGACAAGTATAAGGCCAAGCTTATTGCAAAAGGTTATGCTTAAGAAAGAGGCCTTGATTTTGATGAGACCTTTGCTCCTACATACCGAATGACTAATGTTCGTAGCATCTGTGCATTTTTAGCTCATGATGAGTTGGACATTAAAACTACATTTCTGAATGGTGACTTGCACGAAGAAGTGTATGTTTTTCAACCTCATTATTTTGTGCAAAAAGGGCATGGAAAAAAGTGTGTGAGTTGAAAAATGTATTACATGGTTTGAAGCAAGCACCACGTGCTTGGTATGAAAAATACATGCCTACTTGATTGCACGTGGTTTTGAGAAAAATCCAACTGAGAGCACCTTATATGTTAAGCATGCAAATGATGTGTTTTTTAGCATTGTTGTCTATGTTGATGAGATACTGCTCATTGGTCCTAATGAGAAGCATATTGCTGATTCTAAGGCTGATTTGCATGGATCATTTGAGATGTCAAGTTTTGGGTATTTGCATCATTATTTGGACATTGAATTTATGCAAGTTGATGGTGGAATCAATTTATGTCAAAAAAAATATATTGAATCATTATTGCAACATTTTGGCCTTGAATACTACAAACCTATTGCCACTCTTATGGAAACAAATTTAAGGTTGAGTCTTCAGGATGTTGGAGATGCATTTGATGTTGTTCTCTATTAGCAAGTCGTCAGATTCTTGATTTACTTATGCATTACTCGACCAAATATTCAATTTGTTGTCTCACAGATGAGCAGGTTTATGCATTTCCCAATTGTCAAGCATTTGCAGGCGGTTAAGCACATCTTTCACTACTTAAGTGATACCCGACTACTTGAATTGTCTTATCCCAAAGGGGGATCACTTCTACTAGATTTACATGCTTTTTGCAAGAAGCAGCATATTATGGCCACTTCTAGTTGTGAGGCTAAGTATAGGGTAGCTTCCATAGCAACTATTGAGTATGTGTGGCTTCGACACACTAAGGTTGATTTGGGTGTTGGTCAGTCTTCTACCACCACCATCTTCAATGACAGTCACAGTGCATTGGTAGTTGTGAGGAACCCTATATTCCATGCTCGCACTAAGAACATTGAGGTGCACTATCATTATGTCATTGAGAGGTTCTCTACGAGAGAGATCAGTTTGGTTCATGTGCCCACACAAGAGAATGTTGCAGACCTTTTCACAAAGGCTCCGTCTAGGGAGAAGTTTGAAGCTTTGCGCAGAGCTTTGGACTTATTGCCTTTTGTGGATGGATTCCACATAGCTTCAAACTTCCTTATACATGAGTGCTAGCTTCTTGTCCACCGCATGACTCACAAGGGGGATTTGTTGATATATTTCAATAGTGATATGTGTGAGCACATGAGGACCGTCGGGGCACTTTTTTCTCTCTTTTGGAGGTTTTTTCCCCCCAGCTTGTATATAATCCTATAACCCTAACGGGTCACTAATCTTTGTACATTCTGTAGGTAATACATTCACTATTATGTGTCGCACTCCAAGCTTCTTCTTCTTCCTTGTGCTCTTTGTGTGCTTCCGCAGACCTCAAACTCCAACAGACTTCTTACACATTGTTGATTATAAGTGTATGCTTCATGATTTTATCAATGGTGATGTGCTGGTAAATTATACAATGGTTTGCATCACCTAGATACATACAAGAGCACCACCTCAAATTCCTTAGTTGCTCACACCCTTTCTCCATGGCTGAAATGAAGCTTTTGCATGCTCATTTTGGTCACTTGAACTTCAATAGTTTACTTTACATGCAAAAGAAGGACACAATTATTTGTTTCCAACACTTGATTCCATTGAAAAGAATGCATTTAAAGGTTGCATTCTTGGAAAAATAAATTGTGCTTCTTTCCCAAAAGGTAGGCATACACTCACTACATGAAAACTGTAGCTTGCTCATAGTGATGTATGTGGTTCCATCAAGAGTCCATCTTTGGGAAACATGTATATTTTGTTACCTTCATTCATGATGCTACTCACCATACATGGTTGTATCCTATGGAAGGAAAGAATGAGGTATTTTGTGCTTCAAAGAATTTTTTAGCTAAGTCTCAAAACCTTTCTAGAAATAAGCTTTTGAGCCTATGCACAAATCACGATAGTGAATACATGTCACATGAGTTTGATGCTCTTCTTTGAGAAAGAGGAATTTCACACCCATGTATGGTGCCATATACACCTCAACAAAATGGTGTTGTAGAGTGTAGAAATAGAACACTCCTTGAAATGGCATGATATATGGTTCACAAAGAGCACCTACTTGACCAGTTTTGGATGGAAGCAATCATGTGTCCAAACTATGCATTGAATCACCACTCTAGAAAATCACTAAATTTCATCACTCCTTATGAGGCTTGGAATGGACATAAACCTACGGTTAGTCATATGCATGTGTTTGGTTGTTTGGCACATGCTCTTGTGCCATCAGAACAACATCAAAAACTTAATGAAAAGGCAAAGAAATGTATAGTTGTTGGGGGATTCTTAGACAAGAAGGAGTTTGAGGGTTTGTAGGAGAAAAGGAAAAGACCAGAAGAGGAAATACACCTTGGAAGCTTCTGCCGATTGATTACAGTAAGACAATTACAATGTCTGAATCACAATACTAGCCAATACTTCTGTGCACAATCACACAGAGTGCTCAATTACAAAATACCAAATATCCCAAAGTCTTCTTGCCGCCGGCCTCCTCTGCACTAGACCTCCACCTGCTTCAAGCTTATCCTTGTGCACACCTTGTATCAAGCTTCCACTAAGGGGGAGGACTGAATACCTTCTGTCGGCACGCGCACACTGCAAAGAGACCTTGAGATCCTTGGGGGACTAGCTTAGCACTCTCTGCACAATCCCTTAGTCACTCTCTATGCACTCCTTCAACTCCACTTCTCTGCGTCGCACACTGGTGACTCTTGCACTTCTCTTTCTTGCTTCACTTAGACTATGCTTCTCTTGCTTACTCTAAGATTGGTCCAAGAATAGACCTTGCCTTGATTTGAGTGTGTCGATCACGTATGCTCCTAACTGCAATAGTATCTTGGTGCTCACTTTGGTGTCCCAAGATTGTCTTCACAAGTGGCAGCCAACTACTCACTGTTTTGTCCTGTAGTGACTTTAGACTAAAACCAAAATTTTTAATCGGGGGCCATACTTTCACCTGTGCGTACGTTGCCGCTTCACATACCTTCACATTTTCCTTTTAAGTCTTCACTTTTGCACATAAGAGGGGGTTCACCTGAACCTTTCAAAACACTTTAAAACACACTTTGAACCTTAGGGAAATTAGAGAAAATACCTCTGCAACCTGCAACCCACTTTCTCCAACTTACCCTTTGTGGACCATTAATTGTGCACTACTTGTGCACTTTGACACCTGCACTTTAGCACTTTGACTTTGACCTTGACCTTGTTGACTTTGACCTTTTGACTTTGACTGTAGTTGACTTTGACCAACATGACTTTTATGGGCTCAACAGTTGCCCACCACCTAGTGTGCTCTCCGTCCCGGAGAGCTACAGCCAAAACTCTGAGCATATATAGGACACCATGATAAGAGAGCTGCAAAAAAGGGAAGGGGACATCGGAGCAGCAACCAATTCCACCAAAAGCAGAATAGAACAAGCACCAGAGAAGAACCAAAAAGTGGAATTTTCCATGGAAAAGCAAAGGGTTGCAATGGGAGGGTAGCAAGGAAGGGGTAGGGAGGCTGAGGGTGCGGAGATGGATGGGGCAAGGAGGTTTAAGGATGTGGCTGGGCAGATTGGTAAAGGGAGGGATTGGGAGTAGGAATCATGGGTCTGGAGAGGGCTAAAATGATCAACTAGAGGGCTATAGAGGGTACATATGGGAAACATTAAAACTTAATGGAAGATGAGGTGAGAATAGACCATGTGGACAATGTTGTGAAATAAAAACATGTGATAAATGTGCTCCAAACATGTGGGTTTTGACCAAAAGTCAGAGAAAAAGATGAAATTTGGGAAAATAAAGCCAAAAACTGAGTCCAGAGGTGCCAAAAAACATGAAAATGACTCCATTTTTGTAAAAAACGGCCAACCGAGGCACGATCCAGAGCCAAAAGCTTTGAGCCAAAAAATGTAAAAAAAATAAAAATAGTAAAAATTAAATTATATATATACTAATAATTAAAAAACAATGGTGGTCTCTTTTTTTTTTTTGGAACGCTCATACAGAAAAAGAAAAAAGATAAAGAAAAATAAAGAAAATAAATAATAAAATAAATAAATAAATAAAAGAAAATAAAGAAAATAAATAAAATAAATTAAAAAATAAAAATTATAATAATAAAATAAAATAACAAAATAATAAAAAAATAACAAAATAAACAAAAAATTAAAAAGTAAATGGGGGGGGGGGGGGCTGTCTGAACCGGGGGAGGGGGGGAGGGGGGGGGCGGGGGTGAGACGTCCAAACCCACAAAACGCATAAGCCAACAAGAGGGACACCAAGAAGATTGCCAGAACACGTTTATATTCGATTAGCAACTCAGGTTTAAGAAGGCAATGAGAGCTTGGTATGAGGAGTACCCCTCATAGTTGCGCACAATTAGGCGCCACAGGGCATAACCCCCAAGCACTGAAAAGGGCTGGATAGAAATACAGGGCTGTGACAGGGCGGGCGAGGGGGGGCCTGTCAGAACTGGGGGGGGGTGGGGGGGGGGGGGGGGGTTAATCCGACCCGAAAATCCTGGGGGGCGTTTTTTTTTGGAAAATAACAAGAAAATTGAAGGAAAAATCCAAAAAAATGCCAAAAAATTACCAAAAAATTCTGAAAAAAATCTCATGAAATTTTCTACATGGCTAGGCCTAATTTCCTTCATCAAACCACAGAGAGCCTCCTTTTATTCCTCCTATTTGGCAAGAAAATGATATCAGAAAAGGATAATAAATGCTAGAAAAAATTCCAAAAATACCCAAAATTTTTACTTTTGCAGAGGTTATGAAATGCCTTCTAGGCTTTCTAAAAACACAAGGAACAAGAATGAAATTGATAAAGAAAACTACTAAAACTGAGCAAAATGAGATGAGAAAGCTATGTACAACCTGGACAGATTTTGCAATTCCCGGTGATCCATACTTCTTCAAGTGTGTTGATGATAGGCTTTGAGCCTTGATATGTTGACCAGTGGCAAGGCCTCTCCTTTCAACATCTCTAACTCCACAGCACCCCAATTTAGCATTGTTTTTACTCGATAAGGTCCTTCCCAATGTGGAAGCCATTTTCCTCTCAATTGTGTATGAAGATGAGGTCTATGGAGAAGAACTAACATGCCTAGATCTATGTTGTTGTTCCACAGATGTCGATCATGTGCCTCCTTCCTCTTCATCTGAGTCTCTATCAATTGTTTTGTTGCTAATAGACGAATCTCCTCCACTTTATTTAGGGCTCCGAGCCTCTGAGAGACATCACAATCTTTCTTGCCCTGCATGAATGCTATCTTAGGTGATCCATGTAAAAATTCAAAGGGCTCAATGGGCAATATGCCATAAACCAGTTGGAATGGAGAATATCCCGTGGCCTCTTTGTAAGCTAACCTGTATGCCCATAGGGTACCTTGATAAGCAATGCCCCAGGAAGTGGGCTGTAACATACACTCCTTCCTTAACATTGAGATTAAAACCTTATTTGTCGATTCAGCCTGTCCATTGGCTCTTGGATAGTAGGCATAAGAGGTCCTATGTAGAATTCTATACCTGTTGAAAATTTCTTGCAAGACCTTATTGACAAAATGGGTACCCTGATCTGTACAAATTTCAAGTGGACATCCAAACCTGCAAATGATGCTACTGTAAATGAAGTCAGCAACAGTTTGGGCAGTGCAGTCAGGGGAGGCAATAGCTTCATCCCACTTTGTCGCATAATCTGTAGCTATCAAGAGATATTTCTCTCTTTTTGGAATCGTGGGAGGGTAGATGGGCCCTATAAAATCTAGCCCCCACTTCTCAAATGGTTGCTAGGAAGTGGAAACAATCAAGGGGCTATGCCTCTGCTTTGTTGGCTTAGGTCCACACCTCTGCCAAACGTCACATGCCTTTCCCCATTCACCTGCATCCTTAAATAGTGTAGGCCACCATAGACCAGCATCTAGTATCCTCTGACTCATAATATGCCCTGGAAGGTGCCCACCACCTGTTCCTTCATGTGCAGAGTGAAGGACTTCCCTCACTTCTTCTTCTTCCAAACACTTCCTTAACCTATCATCCTTGCCCTGTCTATATAATTTATCTTCAATGAAGGTATATGGTATACTCTTGATTAGCAGTCTCTTCCTTTGCACAGCACTAGCCTTTTCTGGATACAGACCAGTTCTAATGAAATGCTTGATATCATAATACCAACCTTGAGCTTGTACAGCAAACAGATGAGCGTCTGGAAAATCATCATTGATTCCACTAGCTTGATTCATCATATTGATTCTGGATAGGTGATCCGCCATAACATTTTCTTTACCTAGTCTATGGACTACAGAAAAATCAAACTATTGGAACAACAATAACCACCTCCATATTCTACCAGTGGCTTGTGGTTTGTTGAGCAAGTATTTTAGTGGTTGGTGATCTATTATAATAATAAATTTTACTCCCAGTAAGTAATGGTGAAATTTTTGGATAGCAAAAACCATTGCTAGGGCTTCCCTTTCTTTAGTACTGTAATTCCTTTCAGCCTTGGTCAAGATTCTACTGGCATATTGAATTGGTCTATCCACTTTAAATTCTTCACATGGTTGGGTCAAAACTGCCCCCACTGCATAGGCACTCACATCTACATGTATATGAAAGATTTTTTATCACTCAGGTGTGATCAAAATAGGAGCAGACACTAACCTTGACCGTAATGTTTGATATGCTTTTTCCTCCTCTTCTTCCCATTTAAAAGGTACTTCCTTACTTGTAAGTTTGGCCAGTGGTCTGGCTATCTCTGCATACATTTTTATAAACCTTCTATGGTATCCAGTATGCCCCAAGAAACTTTGAACCTCTTTAGGAGATTTAGGTTTAGGCAACTTTAATATATAAATGATTTTGTCAGGATCCGGGGCCATACCTTTAGCTGACACCACATGTCCTAAGAGAGTTCCTTCTGTCACAAGGAAATGACATTTGTTTGGATTGAGCTTTAGCTTAGTCTCCCTGCATCTCTTGAAAACATGTTGCAGCTGCCTCAAGTGATGGTCCAAACAATCTAGGGGAGTTTCTTTGTGACAGCCTGAAAACGAAGAGAAGTCATCCATGAAGATTCTAAGTGATTCCAGCAATAGGGGGCCAAAAATGAGATTGAACGTTCTGTTAAAGGTGGCTGGAGCATTTCTGAGCCCAAATGGCATTTTTACATACACATATGTTCCCCAAGGTGTGATAAAAGCAGTCTTTTCACGATCCTCTGGGTGTATTAATATTTGATTATAGCCACTAAATCCATCCATAAAGCTATATAATGCATGCCCAGCCACTTCTTCAATGACCTGCTCTGCAAAAGGCATTGGGAAACCATCTGGAGTGGTCACCTTGTTGAGTGCTCTAAAGTCAACACAAATTCTGTTTTTATTAGTGTTCTTCTTTGGTGCTATAACCATAGGTGAGAGCCACTCTGAGTGTTCCACAGGAATGATGATTCCTGCATCCTCCATCTTCTGTATTTCCACATAGACAGCTTCAGCATATTTTGGATTAAGTCTATAACTCTTCGCTCTTATGGGTTTGGCTCCATCAACCAGAGGGATTTTGTGCTCTCCGTAAGTTGCAGGCACTCCTTCTAAGTCTTTATAATGCCAGGCAAAAATATCTGTATAATGGGTCAAGAATGATTTTACCTTTTCAAGGAGCCCTGGGTGGCTCCACAACCAAGTGGCCACCAAAACTGGCCGATTATTGTCTTGAGTGCCTAATTGTATTTCTTTGACAGGATTTTTCTCTACCATATTATCTTCGTGCTCATCTTCTTCCTTGTCTTCTTCTACTAGCTTTTCGTGCATTGCTTCATAAGCAGGTGTATTTCGGATTTCAATGTGTTCCTCCTTGTCCTGCATCCATCCTGCAGGGATTTCTTGAATCAGGAAAGAACACTCTTCACTAGAATCTTTGACCTTGCCTTTAGCTTTAGTAACCTCCTTACCTGTGGTTGTCATATCCTCCTCCAAGTTGTATTTGAGGGGTGTCTTCCTGCCCCTTCTGTGGTCTATGATGGGCTCTCCCAATCCATCAACCTGGACTTTCTCCTTATCTTCATCATAACCTTCAGTCGTGCAAGAATTTTTAAGAAAAATTCCAAAACAAGAGGAAGAGTTGCTTGCTTGGAGCCAATTTAGAATATCCTCTTCTTCCTCAAAATCTATCTGGGGTTGATCCTCCGATTCTGGTTCCATGCATATGCCAACTGTTTGCATCATGCTAGTGTTTCCTTGATTATCTGGGCCCTCTTCTAAGTGAATTTGTGTCAGCTCTTGCCCTTTCTTTTTTACCCACATAGTGTCCTTGCCCCAATCATGAATGACACTTGCATGCCTCAGCCATGGTCGTCCAATTAAGAGGGGAAATCCTCCTCCAACCTGGGGTAATCTTAAAACCACAAAATCCAGAATGAATAGATTACCTTGTACTTCAAGTGGAACTTTTGGGATCACTCCCAAGGGCCTTACTTTGCTCTGATCTGCCAAAGTAACAGTGAAATTTGCAGGCCTTGAAGGGTGGAGTCCAATCTTTTCCATTGTATGTTCAGGCATCAAGTTAATGCCAGAACCACCATCCACAATAACTCCTTGAAATTCATGACCTTTGATAGATACTGTCAGCCGGGGACTTTTATAATCTGTAAGGGGTGCTTCCCCTACAAATTTTCCTTTATGTAAAACAGCAGTCTTTGCCACCAAACTTGTAGTGGAAGCTTCATCAATTAACTGCAATAACTCTGACCTGAATTTCCCATCCATCTTTATTAAATAAAAAATACTAACCTCCTTTTTCATGGACTTGAGTAGTTTTGAAGCCTCTGATTCCTTGAGAGCATGGGCTCCAGTTGACTTATCAAACTCCTCATGAGCCCTGTTGAAGGCATGCCCAATGGCATCACTGGAGCATATGAGATCTCCTTTTTGCCTTGTATCTACACCTGTGGTGGCTTTATCTTCAGATGGTTCTCTGTCTTGATTCCCTTCCTTAATCTTTGATCCCTGTCCTATGTCTGCTTGAACCTTCCCATTGCTTCTTGTCTGCACAGTCAAAGATTCTATTTCTTCTAATTGCACCACCCTGGTAGATGGTGATGGCTCATTGACTAGATCACACACTTCTTCTTTGTGCACAAAAATCATTTGAATATGGGGCCCGGATGAAGAGGCTTGATTCTTAGGACAACAATTGGTATAATGGTCTCTTGCCTTAGGGCA
Source organism: Ceratopteris richardii (assembly GCA_020310875.1). NCBI lineage: Eukaryota > Viridiplantae > Streptophyta > Polypodiopsida > Polypodiales > Pteridaceae > Ceratopteris > Ceratopteris richardii. The sequence continues at coordinate 77,109,927 of CM035409.1, forward strand.
GTTCCTGCAAGGAGGGGCATTTTCTGGTAGGGTGCACCTACTTTGATAGTGCCTGCATTCTCCACATCTGAAATAGATGACTGGCCTCCTAGGCCCATTTCCAAAGTTATTCCTTTGTCTAGGATTATAGTTGTTACCTTGATTTGGTGGAACAGCCATCACATTTGCTAGTGGGAAACTTGGATTTGTTCTTAGAGAGATACATAGAAAAGGGATGGTGGCACATTTACTTGCATTTTTAGACTTCTCGGAACCATGTGAAGCTTGCATGATGGGCAAGGGACAAAGGAAGGTTTGTGTCCGGTATGTCGTTGCAGGCATTCCCCTTGATTGGCATTCATGGGCCTCATGGCCAACTTTCCTGCATAATTGACAAGTCACGCTTAACAGAGGACATTCACTTACTATGTGACCTTGCTTGTTGCACATGGAACACCAAAGTCCACTCTTGATGCCACTCCCTTTGAGTTCCTACAGCTCCTGTCGCAGCTGAGCCAATTCCTCTACTTGGGCCTCCTCCTCCTTTTGGAGCTTTAGTGCTTCAATCTCCCTCCTCAACTGAGCATCAGCAGTCTCCTCCTCTTTGTAGGGCTTATTCCTTTTTAAGCCCTCCAGCTCCTTCCTTAGCTGGATCACTGGATCCTCCATTTCTAACCATATGTTGGTTGGGAAGAAGTTGCTCCATACTGGTGCCTTATCTGCTCCAAGCGTGTGGCTGTGTTGATGAACTCCTCTATGGAGGCTGTAGGTAACACTAATTCCTTTATTTTGCATTGGGTGGCCACTGGTAGGGGCTTAGCTAACCATTTCTTAACAAAAAAATCATGTGGTGGATCTGGCAATTTAGCCATTAGAACTTTGGCCCTAGTCACAAACTCTGGGAACTTTTCTCCTGGACCCAATCTTGTTGGAGACCTCTTAATCTCCAAAGGTTTGATCTATACTGACTTAAGAACACTTCTATGTCAGTTATAAACCAAACTTTACACAAACAATGTTCTTCTTTACCAAAACTTCAATCAACACTTCTCTGAGTGAAGAAATGTTTACTTCAGAAAGTCTGCTTCAGAAATCAACTTCTTTACCTGCACAAAACTCCAAATTTCTTCAAGTAAATGATGCACAAGTATTAGCAATACCTTTGCGCTATCATACTAGTCATTAGTTCTCAAAACTAATCACCAAAAGTTTAATTTGATCATTAAGATCAAAGATATGTCAAAAAACTATCTCTCAAAAGTTGCGCCTTCGACATAGTCAACTTCTTGGGTTGATTTCTCCCAATCTGAAACCCGTTTTGCTAAATGCTTTTAGCCATAGCTTCCTTATCTTCTAACTTAAATTTTAAGTGCTCACTCATCAAAAACTTTACAGTATACACTCAGATCTGATCAAAATACTGAGATGGAAAAGTGCGCTACTCTCAGACTTCAGTTTCCAAAGTTCACATATGAATGTTCCTATTGATAATTCTCACAGTAGAAGAGGAATTAGATTCTGAAACTCTAGACATAGCTTCATTAGCTTCTCAATTAGATGTGTACAAAAGGAATTCTGATCCACATGATCAGAGAGAGAGCACTCAGAGAAAAACCCGTCGCTATTTTCTGGAAAAAAAACTCTCTACACATCTTTCTGAAGTTTGTCATCTACAAATGACTCTCTTTTTTAATTCTTGTCATCATTAACTTATATATACATGACTTTAGACTCATCCCGTGTCTATGACAATGCTCCTTATCATTCTAAGGGTTTAGCTATACTCAGTTTACAAAAAATTTCCACTTATATGTACATATGTGTAAAAGACATCATCCTGAAATCTTCTTCACTTTCACAAGTGTCTTTCTTTGCTTCATTCTAACCATAAGCTTTCTTCAAGATCTGTATAATCATCAATTTGTGATTGGCTTGTTCCAACAGCTCCCCCTCAATCACTAATTGTGATTATTCCATTCCTCTTCACTCCTGCCATCTCCTTGAATCTCTGTAACTTAGGTCCATCCAAGCTCTTTGTCATCATATCTGCCACTTGTTCTTTTGTTGGAGTGTACATCACTTCAATCTCTTTATCAAGTACCTTTTCCCTCAAGAAATGATACTGAATCTCTATATGCTTAGTCCTGGCATGAAAAACAGGGTTAGCTGCCAAATACAAAGAACTCATATTGTCTCCAAAAATAATTGGAGTACTATGATCAGTCTCAAAACTCTTCATCAAGGTCTTCAACCATATCACTTCTTTTGCAGCTTCTACCATTCCTTTATACTCAGCTTCTGTGGATGATAAAGCAACTGTATGTTGCTTCTTTGAACACCAAGAAACTAACTTATCTCCAACATAACAGAGATACCCATGAGTAGACCTTCTATCATCTGAGTCACCTGCCCAATCTGCATCACTAAACACTTTGATTCTTGTGTCAGAAGTGAAACCATAATACAAACCTTCACTTAGGGTTCCTTTGATATATCTGAGTACCCTTTGGACTGCAATCCAATGATTCTTCTTTGGACAATGCATAAATTGTGACAACACACCTACTGCATATGATAAATCTGGCCTTGTCAAGGTAGCATAGATTAAACTACCTACCAAACTCTGATATTTCTTCATATCATTGAATTCTTCACCTCCATACCTGCTTAACTTATGATTTACCTCCAATGGTGTAGATGAGGTCTTGCAATCCTCCATGTTAAACTTGACTAGAAGATTCTTCAAATACCTCTCTTGTGAAACATATACTCCATGTTGAGTATACACAATTTGCATTCCTAGAAAATAAGATAAGTTTCCCAAATCACTTATCTTAAACTCCTTCTCTATTTGCCTTTTGAGTTCATTGATTCCTTGAGTATCTGTTCCTGTGACAATAATATCATCAACATAAATGCACATGTAAATGTATCCATTTTCACTTGCCTTCACTAGCAAGCTACTATCTGCCTTTGATGCTTGAAATCCACATTCATTCAAGAACTTGACCAATCTGTAATTCCAAGCTCTTGGGGCCTACTTCAACCCATACAAAGCTCTCTTGAGCTTACACACATAATCTAATCCAATTGATTCCATGAAGCCTTCTGGTTGCTCCATGTATACTTCATCTGCAATGTATCCATTTAAAAATGCATTTTTCACATCCAATTGTGATAATTTCCATCCCTTACAAGCAGCAATAGCAATCAATGTTCTAATTGTAGACATTTTAGCAACAGGACTAAAAGTTTCATCATAATCTACCCCATACACCACAAGTCTAGCCTTGTATCTAGACACCTTACCATCTGCAAACCTCTTTGTTTTATATACCCACTTACATCCAATGACTTTCTGATTCTTTGGTCTTGGTACTAATTCCCAAGTTTCATTTTCAAGTAGAGCATCATACTCTTCCTGCATTGCCATCTCCCAATTTTGTTTACCTTTGGCTTCTTCATAAGTGGTTGGATCTTCTTCTGTCTTTACAATGTAAGCATAATCTTTTGTTGTTAGGAAAGATGTATCATAACTATACCTTATAGGCTCTTTCCTTTCCCTTGTAGATCTTCTGATTTCTGCACTTCTCGAAGTTTCAGCCTCATTTGATTCTGGATCAAATCTTGGCCCTTCTTCTACATGATCCTGCAATCTACTTCTAGAATCAACATCATCAATACTTTCTTCATACACTTTTACTTTTGCCTTTCCTTTTCTTTGTATCTCTTCAACACCTGCATAATCATTTGTTGATCCTGTATACCATGTATTTTGCTCATCAAATGTCACATCTTTGGTAACAAGAAATTGCTTTATGGATGGACTCCACAACCTGTAACCCATCTGTCTATCATCATATCCAATAAACACATACTTCTCTGCTTTTGGTTCTAGCTTATGTCTTAATTGTGAAGGAACATAAGCATATGCAATACATCCAAATACTTTACAATGATCAAGGGTAGGTTTCTTACCCCACCATGCTTCATAAGGGGTTCCTCCATCCAATGCTTTACAAGGCAACCTATTCACAAGGTATGTTGCAGTGTTAATAGCTTCTGCCCATAAGTAATTTGGACAATTCTTTTCCTTCATCATGGCTCTTGCAAATTCTACAAGAGTCCTATTCCTCCTTTCTGCTACTCCATTCTATTGAGGGGAGTACCTACAAGTTACTTCTCTTTTGATACCTGCATTCCACAAATAATCATCAAACTCTTTAGAGAAATACTCTCCCCCTCCATCTGACCTTAACCTCTTAAGCTTTTGTCCTGTGATCCTTTCTGCATAAGCATGAAAATGTTTGAATGTCTTGAAAACTTCTGATTTATCATTGATTACATATAAAGTAATCCACCTGGTTGCATCATCAACAAACAACACATAATATCTGGATCCATTTATGCTATAGTCCCTTGAGGGTCCCCATACATCTGTATGAACCAATTCAAGCATGTTTGAATGCTTGTACCCTGATTTGTTGTAAGAACCTTTATGTGCTTTACCTAATTGACAAGCTTCACACTTGTACACCATATGTTGCCCTTCAATATTTGGCAATCCAAGCACCACCTGATTCTTTGACATTACCTTTATAGCTCTCTCATTGAAATGTCCTAGCCTTTTATGCCATAGGTCTAATTCAGATACCTTTTGACTTCCATAAGTAAACAATGCATGTCCCACATTACCTTGGACTTTGAGAGTAAATAATCTTCCTTCCTTTTTACCTGTAATTATGTTTCTATATCCCTGATTTGGATCTTGTACATATACACCATCATTTGTGAATCTTACCTCATATCCTTTCTCCACAATTTGCCCTACACTTATCAAATTTTTGGGAATAGTAGGAACATAAAGTACCTTGCTCAGAAGTGTACTTCCACTCTTTGTCTTCACTGATCCAATGCTCTCCACTTTATGTTTGGTATTATCACCTGTTTGAACTGTATGTCCATTCACCCTTGCTTCCATATCAGTCATCAAGGATAGATTCCCACTCAGATGGTTGCTACACCCTGAGTCAATATAAAACACTCTTTGATCTTCTCCCATTGATTCATGAGTTGCATTCAAGATAAGAGTCATATCATCCTTCTGATCTGATGCATAATTGTAATAATTGTTGTTGTAGGACTGAGATTGGAAGTTTCTCCCACCTCCTCTACCATATGATGTCCTACCACCTCTTCCTTTGAAATTGCCTCTTTGGTTTCTGCCTCCTCTACCTCTTTGATTATAATTCTGATTATTGCTTCCACCATTTTGATTGTTATACCAACAATCATTTGCCAAATGATTAGTTCTGCCACAAATCCAACAAGCTTTAGCATTATCTTTGTTCTTACCTCCTCTTCCTTTACCTCTGAAATTCATCTTTCCTTTTGTGAAGTTAGCTTGATTTGAATTCCCTTCATCATCATTCGATTTGCTTTCCCTTGCCATTCTTTTTCTTGTCCTTGGAGTACATAGCTTGGCTTGTACTTCTATCATTGTCTCCTTTAAGGTCCTGCTCAAAGGTTAGCATGTGTCCTAGCAATTGATTAAGATCAGGAGTAAAATGATCAAGTGATAACTCTATGGACAATATAAAAGGCTTCCACTTCTCATCTCCTCTCAGACTTGTAAGTATTTGTCTTACCAACTTTTCCTCTTCAATGTCTTCATCCACTGCTCCCAAGCTATCTGCAATATCCTTCATCCTTGCCACATAATCAGAAATTGATTGTGAGCTCTTCTTCTTGAAGGTTGTGAACTCAGCCCATAGTGAGGACTTCCTTGACTTGGTTGTATTTTGGAAATGCTCTTCCAAAGCATTCCAAACATCTGTTGCACTTTCCAACCCTCTGATGTGAGGTAGAAGATAATCATTTACAGCCATGTAAATGATACTCCTTGCTTGAGCATCCTTTCTCATCCAAGTCTTCAAATTTGCAAGCTCTTCCCTAGTTGGAATACTAGGATCTGCAAATTCAAGTTTTTCTTCATCTCCTGTGATGAATGCCATCAAATCTTTACTCATGAGGTGTGCCTCCATCCTCATGGACCAAGCTGGATAGTTCTCCCTATCTAGCTTATCAATCTACAAGCTTTCTCCCATCCTTGACCTTTTGTATCTGCAATTACTATGATTTATGAGGATAAAGTGTACCTTTGATATGAGCTTTGTCCTTCTTGATTCTTTTCGAACTCGTGCTTTGAACTTCTGTAGGTTATCTTCACTAATTTGTCCTTGTCCTCCTTTGATTTGAAAGAACTTCAATATCTGCACCAATCGGAACTTCAATTGTCTTTTCTTCTCTTGTATTTCACCTTATGCTCTGATACCACTGTTGGAGACCTCTTAATCTCCAAAGGTTTGATCTATACTGACTTAAGAACACTTCTATGTCAGTTATAAACCAAACTTTACACAAACAATGTTCTTCTTTACCAAAACTTCAATCAACACTTCTCTGAGTGAAGAAATGTTTACTTCAGAAAGTCTGCTTCAGAAATCAACTTCTTTACCTGCACAAAACTCCAAATTTCTTCAAGTAAATGATGCACAAGTATTAGCAATACCTTTGCGCTATCATACTAGTCATTAGTTCTCAAAACTAATCACCAAAAGTTTAATTTGATCATTAAGATCAAAGATATGTCAAAAAACTGTCTCTCAAAAGTTGCACCTTCGACATAGTCAACTTCTTAAGTTGATTTCTCCCAATCTGAAACCCGTTTTGCTAAATGCTTTTAGCCATAGCTTCCTTATCTTCTAACTTAAATTTTAAGTGCTCACTCATCAAAAACTTTACAGTATACACTCAGATCTGATCAAAATACTGAGATGGAAAAGTGCGCTACTCTCAGACTTCAGTTTCCAAAGTTCACATATGAATGTTCCTATTGATAATTCTCACAGTAGAAGAGGAATTAGATTCTGAAACTCTAGACATAGCTTCATTAGCTTCTCAATTAGATGTGTACAAAAGGAATTCTGATCCACATGATCAGAGAGAGAGCACTCAGAGAAAAACCCGTCGCTATTTTCTGGAAAAAAAACTCTCTACACATCTTTCTGAAGTTTGTCATCTACAAATGACTCTCTTTTTTAATTCTTGTCATCATTAACTTATATATACATGACTTTAGACTCATCCCGTGTCTATGACAATGCTCCTTATCATTCTAAGGGTTTAGCTATACTCAGTTTACAAAAAATTTCCACTTATATGTACATATGTGTACAAGACATCATCCTGAAATCTTCTTCACTTTCACAAGTGTCTTTCTTTGCTTCATTCTAACCATAAGCTTTCTTCAAGATCTGTATAATCATCAATTTGTGATTGGCTTGTTCCAACAAATCTCAAGTTTTCTAGTTCTTCTATGATGATCTCCGCAGTGTTGCCATGTTGGCAAAATGGTGAAGTCATGATGGCCATTTCGTATTCTAAAAGCGGTTTGGGTATGTCCTCAGACTTTACTCTAATTTGATGATATCCCGATCTTAAGTCAATTTTAGTGAATATTATGGCACCACTCAATTGACTTAGCAATTCATCTATATGTGGAAGTGGATACTTGTTCTTAATGGTTTTCTTGTTCAATCCCCTATAGTCCATACAAAGCCTGTATGAGGCATCTTTCTTTTTGTGAAACAAAATAGGTGCTCCCCAAGGTGAAACACTAGGTCTTATCAACCCCTTCTTCAATAGATCATCTAGTTGGAGTTTCAATTCTTTCAATTCATCAATATTGAACCTATAAGGTGCTCTAGAATAAGGCTCACTTCCTGGATAGAGGTCTATAGCATGTCAATTTTCCTAGGAGGGGGCATACCCAATATATCATTAGGAAATAAATATGCATACTCATCTAAAAATTTTCTAACATATTCAAGTATTTCTTCTTCTTCTGAAGGTCATGCACATAAACCAAATATGTCTCACAACCTTTTCGAATACCCCTAATCAACTTTATAGCAGAAATAGGAGAAAAACTTGAATTACACTTGCCTACTAGACGATGTTTCTTCCTTTCTATTTTCAAAGTGAGGATCCCACTTTCACAATCAATCACGACACTGTTATGAACTAACCAGTCCATGCTGATGGTTACATCACATTCTCTCATTTCAATTACATGGAAGGTACCCAAAAACATATGTTCTCCTAAGATAAAATCAAGATTCTCAATACAGCCTCGAGTATAGTATATGCTACCATTAGCCATCTGTACACCTCCTTTGGTCTGCATCTCAATATGCAATCCTAAAGCCTCTTCCAACTTAAGTGAAAGGAAACAATTTGTACTACCCAAATCAATCAAGAAACTAATCTTATGTGAGGATATGTCCCCCATAATCCTAATCACCAATGCCCTTGAATGAGAAGAAGTTTCCATGCGTTGAAGTCTAGGGTTAGAACACTTACCTTGATCATCCGCTTTCTCAATTGTTATGTTTTCTTCTTGTAGATGAGCCATCTTCGCCTCCATAGAATGGTTGATGGCCTTGTTTGGCCATTCAAAAGTGCAATGTCCTTATTCTCCACATCAAAAGCAAAGTCCCAATCTTTTAGCCCGCTCCAAGAAATTAGAATCATGTTGCCAGTGCACAACTTCTTGGTTCTTAGGCATATCCATCTGCTTCGGCTTAGTTTTTCCTCCTTGACCATTAATAGAGTTAGTCGATGTTTGGCCATTCTGATTTATTGAAATAGGTCTTGGGATTCGATGTCCTGTTGAGACAAACCTTGATTTGGATGCCTTTTTCATAGTAAACTTCTCCATCCTCTCAAAGTTTTCTACTTTTGCAACCGCATCAAGAAAATATACACATCCAGACCCCTTTACTTGATAGCGAAGCTCTTCTCGCAAACCCTCAATAAATTTTCTCTTGAGAGCATCTCCAGAAACTTCTAGTGCATACTTATGTAAACGCAAAAATTTCTCCTTATATTCTTCAACAGACAAGCTACATCTATCATCCTCATATTGCTTGAAAAAGTAGAATTCCATTTTCTTTTCCATCTGATAATATGGAGAACAATAATGATTCTCTACTTGCTCTTGAAACTCTTTCTAGAGGATCGGACCTTCACGTGTTCTTGTCTGCATGTATGATTTCCACCATAGTTTTGCAACTCCTCGCAGATGCAGAATTGCCACCTTTGTTTTTTATTCCTCACTAAATAGGTGCAAGTTAAAGAAATCTTCAAGTTCCTCAATCCATGCTTCAAGATTCTCTCCAATTTTCTTCTCACCATCAAATTCATTTAATTTTGCTTTTTTAAACACTTGCTTAAGTGCAGATTCACCTGCATCCTCATCGTCTTCAAGTTCACATTGCCATCTAGCTCTACATGTGTTCCATGTGCCTGCACCATTAGCACCTTCATCATTGAGGTCCATGAAAGGATTTGGAGTACCCTCTTTTTGTTTGTTGGATCTTTCTTTATGTAATTATGTATTCAATCTACAAATAAGCTCCTCTTGTTCTTCTATCTTCTTCTTCAAAGCCTACATCTTGTCCTAGAATCCAACTTTGCTCTCATATACCACTTGTAACAAGTCTCCTAATCTTGAATCATAATCCCACACAGAATAATAAACTTCGGCACAACAAGATATAAAGAAGAAAAAATAGAGTACATGCAGAACAAGGAGAGAGAATTTTATTATCTATGTGGATTTTCAAGTAGTTCTGAGCTATGTTACAAAATCTATCAAATAGCTTCAATGTGAAGCCTCATCCACCCAACCACCCCCAAGTTGATTTCAATCCCAATCTCAATCACAATCACAATCCCAATCTCAATCTCAATCCCAATCTCAATAACAATCACAATCTTAATCCCGATCTTAATCTCAATTGCAAATCCCAAAAGCCAAAAACGATCGTGATCAATGTACCACCATTGTCCTTCCTTATCTTTCAGTCTTTGTCTTTTTGGATCTCCACCTTTCGTCAGTGCA